>JAAWVA010000030.1:34464713-34516339 GCA_015227895.2 Colaptes auratus
CCCTGGCCAGCTGGAGGGAAAAAAGCTTTTCTGCACTGTGTTCCTTGCTGTGTATTTCTGTATATATTATTAAATATTGTATATTTGTGTATATATTCATTGCATTCCATTTCTGCCTGCCTAAAATATAGCCTTCATCTGCTTTCTGATACTGAGCTAGCTGTGGTCTCTTTCTTGGTGTGGGGGGGGGGAGGGAACTTTCTCACCCCACCACACCCTCCCCAAACTTCCCATTGTTGTCACTGCCCACCTGGGGCTTACAAGGTAATTCAGCAGAATGTGGTCTAATCCAAGAGCCTCTGAAGGACAGAGTGGATAAGGACAAGGCTGACCCTGACTGACTGCAAGGGATCCTGAATTCAAATCTCTTCTAAAGCTGTGCCTGGAGAGAAGCACCAAGCACAAAGATACAGAGACAGAGCTGCCGGGGTTCAGTGCAAGATAGAAACCTTGTCCCTGGTGACAGCAAAGGGTCTGTCCAAAGACACAGAGAGGTGAGAGGAGGCTGGCAGAGGGTGCCCTGGAGTTCAGTTTCCTTCTGGAGCTCAGGGCAAACACTCAACAAAGCTTTGGCATCTTAGGGCACAAGAACTGAGCCTGGAGAAGTCTGACTTGGTGCTGGCCCTTGGTGCAGGTTGTGCCTGAGAGATGTCTGAGTGGGGGAGATGCTGGGACACAGCTGCTGTGATCCAGGAGAGCTCCAGGGCTCTGGCTGTTTTTGGGGTCGCTGTTTTAGAGGTGGAGATCATTGATTTCATCAGGAGTTCTCTGATCTGGAGAACTTTGGATGCTGAATCATCCTGGGATCTTTCGCCACTTGCACAGACCTGAAGTTTTTGACCTCCAAAGTTTTCTGTCACCCCTGTTGGCTGTGATCCAAGCACAGATGCACTGAGCTGGCAGGAGGTGACAAACCCCCAAGCCATAGGGGAGAGCAGTGCAAGGCTGGGAGAGCGAGGGTGCAGCACACAAAGAGACACCTCTCAGCTTCTCTGTCCGTCCTGATCCATACCTGCCTTACCCTGGGCTAGTTCATGGCCTTGGCAAGGGGAGGGGGAACACATCAGGTCTTGAGCAGGCTCCTGTGACAGGGGGACTGTGCCACCACAATTACTCTGTGACCTGAGTGCATCTCTCTCAGCCAGAGAGTGGCTGTGTGGTTGCCTCTGTCTCTGTGCCTCTCAACAGAGAATGCATCATCCAATCAGAATGGGAAGGAAATTGGTGGTTCCTTAGCCTCCAAAGTCCTCTTCAATGCATTCAGTGAACAAAGCACACAGGAAACACTGATGATGGGAAATGTCTGCAGCAGTGTGACTTGCTTGGCCATCCTCCTAACTCTAACTGCAACCCATGTTGAACAGCAAGCAGAGAGCAGAGCAGGCAGGAAAATCACAGTGGCTGTGCCACCAGGGGCAGTGTCCAGCTGTGCTGGGACACCATCCAAACAGCACTTCCCACCAGCAGTGTTCTCCATCCTCTTGAGTTACTTTTAGCACTCAGTGGATTGCTTCACTGTCATGGTGGGCTCTGGGCAGAGTCTTTTGTCCTGCTTGTCCTGGTTGCTGTAGCAGGCTGATGGAATCAGGGGCTGGAGGAGCTGTTGGGTTGCAGTGAAATTCTTTCCAGTGGGTGTAGATTGCAGCTAACCATACAACATGTGAGCAAAGACACATCCTGGTGAGGAGTGACTGGCACAGAGAATTTCCAATCACAGCCAGTGATTACAGAGACATCACACAGACAGAAGCTGAACTGATTGCTGTGGTGGTCGTCCTCACTGGTCCTGAAGTCATTGCCACGAGGGCCAACCCTGTCCTGGGACCATCCCTGCCAGGCCAACCCCACAGGACTGCTCCCTGCTGTCTGGAGGGAGGCACCTGAGTCCTGCTAAGGGAGCCTGCCTACCGGCTAGCCTACGTTCCATCCCCTCCTCTGTCACGGCAAGGAGAAGGTTGTCTCCACCATTCCCATCCAGACCAGACCAGGAGCCAGCCCCAACGAGAGCAGCCTGCTGGAACCTAACCAAAGGACACAGTGAATCTCCACCTGCTTCCCACTCACTGATGCTCAGTTCAAAGCACCTGTGCCTAGCAGAGTAACCTCTGATGCATTGTAAGATCTCTGTATATAGTTAAACAGCTGCCAGTGTCTCATCGAGTCTCCACCTGGTGGACAAGCAGTGGAATTGCAGCCTGAGTTATATAATAGAATTAATTCTGCAAATGTTCGAATTGAGTCCAAATTATCAATACTGAACCACTTCTGGGATGTATTTCACAATCATGAACTAGAATATGGATATAAAATAGTGACTCATTGGTTAGTGATAATTTTAATAATTAATACAAAATAATATTTTATAACTCATATTTCACATTCATAAATTAATAACCTCTTCATCACACCAAGAAATTTCATCTCTTGTCCTGGACCTTGACATTTGGAAGGTGGAATGTCTAACCCACTCTTGGTGGGCTCATAGGAAGGGAAGTGTCTCCCTCTCTCCCTGCCCAGCCCCCTGCAGTGGGGGAGTCTTACTGGGGTCTGCATTGAAAATACCACACCTCACAATACAGACTGGGCCCCTCCCATCCTCTCTACTCAGTCCCCTGCTCTAACACAGTTGAACTGAACCCCTCCCACACCTCACCCCATACAGCTCATCCCCTCCCAAACCCACCCCTCACCCTGACTCTGCCCCCATTGCTCATCTTGGCCCCAGCCTTTACCCTTTGTTAAGCATTGGTCTTTTGACCTTAACCCCAGCCTCAACCTAGACCAAACACAACCCCTGCCCCTCAGAGCTGGCCCTCACCTGAGCCCTGCCCAGCACTCTCAGCAGGACAGCTGAAGGAAGGAGACTCATTAACTCCTCACTAACCCTTAGAAACTTTCCCACTCATTAGAGTAGCCTTCAGCCATCAATAAAGGAACCACAGAGCTTGGTAGAGTGAAGGGACATAAGGCAGCAGACCCCAGTCCCAGACATCAAAGAGAGAGGTAATGCTGAGTCTGGAAAACAGGATGGGGTCTCACACACCTGGGCCTCAGTAACAAGATGAGAACAGTCCTGTGGATTGGCAGAAACCAACAGGAAAAATACAAGAGGATGACACAGTGACTACAATGTTGACAGAAGGACAGCAGATGGCAGCAAAGAGCAAGGAATGGAAGGATTTTAGCTCTTCAAAGAAGATTTTATCATTCTAATGCATCTGTATTACTAATACTATATGAGGCATATGGTTAACCTTGTTCAGCACTGTTATCAATTATTAATATTATTCAAATATATTAATTCTTTAATAATATAAAAATAATTTAAATCAGTGCATTAATATCAAATCTCATCAATGTGTATAAATATCTGAGGGGTGGGTGTCAAGTGGAGGGGGCCAATCTAAGGTAAGAAGCAAGAGGTTCAAGCTTGAACATAGAAGATTTCACCTCAACATGAGGAGCAACTTCTCTGCAGTGCAGGTGACAGAGCACTAGAACAGGCTGCCCAGAGAGCTTGTGGAGTTTCCTTCTCTGGAGACTTTCAAACCCACCTGGGTACACTCCTGTGTGGACTACCCTAAGTGATCCTGCTTTGGCAGGGGGGTCAGACCTGATGGTCTCTTGAGGTCCCTTCCAACCTCTAATGTGATACTGTGATACCACCCACACAGGTACAGCTGTTTGGTTGTGGTTAATGTATTTCACAACATGCACATTCAATACAACTTTAACAGTTGAATCAAGCTAGAATCTTTTAAACATTGATTCAGCTTAAGAAAGAGTAATGCCTCAAGGGCAGTTTACCTGCAAGGGGAATCTATGGCTGCTACAGAGGTGGCTGGCACAGAGCTGTACAAAGAGACTTGATAGGAATCAGCCTGTGTGCTCAGGGCACTGCCACCTGGGACCTTTTTGGACACTGCAATTATGCTGCAAAGCACAGAGTGCAGTCTGCACTAGTGAAACAAAGCAAGAAATATGGTGTTCAGAAAAGGAGCAGTGCAGAGTGTGTGTGTGGAGGGGAGAAGCAGTCTCCCCCTGGAGAGGAATTGTTGGGGCTGAGGGAGCGGCTTGTGGCTCATGGGCTCGCAGGGCAGCTTGCCGGCCAGGCAAGCAGTTGACAGTTCTGCAGTGCTCAGGGTGGGATGAGCAGTTCTCATTTATCTCACCACAACTCCAGCAGCTTGCACCAGCACCTCAGTTGTCACAGGTGGAGCAAAGCAACTTTCTGGCTGCAGACTAAGGCAGCAGCATGCAGAGGCTGCTCTCGAGTCCAGCAGCATTCACCCCTGCAGCTACAGCATGTTCCAGTTTCATGTGGACAAAATAGGCTCTGGGGAACCCCAGGGCTTCTTGGTAGAACAAGGGAGAGTTGTTTACCCTCCTGGCTTGGATTAATAAGGTGCTGAAGACAATAATGGCCAATGGCAGAAGAGAAAGAAAGAGAGGAACAAGAGAGTTCAGCCTAGAGAATAAAGTTTGCCCAACCATGGGAAGCTGCACAGGGAGTCCATAAGCGTGGCAGCTGGCCAGGCACAGCTGCCAAAAGTGCACTTTGTTTCCCTTGACCACAGGACCTGCCTAGACAAGCCTGGGCCTGTCCAGCTTTGCAGATTTACCAGCACCTTGCCTTCTGTCTAGTATTGTGCTGAGCACCCCAGCTCCATGGGGAGGGGGTGCAAGGGGGTTTGTGTTTGGGCATGTTCAGACTTGTGCCTCCAGGACAAGCACGTGTAAGCTTTGGAGTGATCCATTCCGTGTCCATGCAGGTTATTAAAGGATCCTGTTCAATGGCCATGAGTTGTTTTGATTTCCTCACTTGACCTTCAAGACTCTCCCAGGACCCCTCAAGGACACCTCCCTGAACTGAGCACATGGCTCCAGCCCTGGCCCTGGGAAGAAATGCCCCCAAAGTGATTTTTTGGGAAAGAAATGTCCAAGGAAAACCAACCAAAGACAATACTTTATTAGGGTTGGGGTTTCCATTCTAATTAGGCATTATCCCTGGGATGAGGTTTTCCTTTTACCTCTAGGAAACCAAAGTGTTGAGGAACAAAGAACCAAATCCCAACCCAGCTGCAGTCTTGCTGCCAGCTGTGCTGACTCAGCACTGTCATTCCTCTCCTCAGCACTGGCTGGTGCAGAGAAGGGCAGGGGCACATTTGCTTCTGAGGAAAGAAGGTGTAAAAGAGGAGACTGCAGTTCAAGATGCTGGAGAAGGTCCCCTCCAGGGGGGTCACGTTTGGCCTGGCAGTGCCGGGGTCGGTGTATTGCTGTGTCCCCTGGGGCACGATGGTCACTGGCGTGGGGGTGACTATGCCAGGTGAGGGAGAAGCTGCGGATGAAGCCCTTGCTGCAGCCTGTGCAGGTAAAGCTATGGCACCGGTGTGGGTGCAGCGGTGCTGGCTGAGGGTGGCCATCTGAGTGCAGCTCTTGCCTCAGGCAGCTCAGAGGTGCAGCTGCTTCTGGCTGTGGACGCAGCAGTGCCGGGTGAGGTTGGAGCTGAGGAAGAACCTGTTGCCGTAGTCACCACTGACAGAGGGCTGGGCACTGGGCTGGGGGCAGTGGGGCTTTACCAGCTCCAAGCTGGGTGGGAAGGAAGCTCTGCCCACCCTCAGGGCACTAATGTGGCTGCTTGGGTGGCACAGAGGGCTGATATGGGTTTTCTATCTTCCTCCTCTTCATCTTCCTCCTCCTTCTCTTTATTCTTCTCCTATTCCATATCCTCCTCTTCTTCCACATCATCCCCTTTGTCCTCCACATAATTATTGTCATCCTCCTCCTAATCCTCATACATTGATCCTTGCTGTCCTCATTCATGTCTCCATCAACCTCTTCTACTATTCCTCAAGGCAGAGCTTTGGTTCCTCCAAACTATATCTATTTTTCTCCCTCCCAGATCTAGTCCAGGGCCTTCTGGGAGGCCATGCTGCTGAGAGGAATGGTCACCCCTCTGCTCTTGGGCAAATCCTTGGGGACCAAGTGACTGAGAAGTAAGGACACTGTGTGTGACTCCTTGCAATGGAGAGATCAGAGCCCTAACTCCTGTGCTGAGTCCCCTGGTTGTAGTGCTGATGGGGGGGACACCCCAGGACACAGCCATCCCACCATTCCCCTCTGGCCATGCAACTGAGACCTGACCACCTGGGGCTCAGGCAGGTGAACTCCTACATTCCCATCACAGCCAATGACCCTCAAAGCTCCACAAGTGGTGAAGTGTGGTTGGGAGGAGGGTCTGGAGAGGGTTGAGAGGTGCTCAGGGTTCAGATGGAGCCTGGGATCTTGCTGCTGTGCCAAAGTGGGTTCTTTACCTTCTGGCCTGTTCCAAGAAGCAGATCTACAAACTTTGCTCCTCCCCAGCACAAAGGAGCAGGGCTGATGGAGAGAAGAGAAGGATATGAGCCCAGGCAGAGAAGCAAAGGGTTCAGAGGAGAGGATTGACCTGCAAGGAATGGCTCAGCCCTGACCAGGGCTCTCCCAGCCTTGCACTGCTCTCCTTATGGCTTGGGGGTTTGTCACCTCCTGGCAGCTCAGTGCATCTGTGCTTGGATCACAGCCAACAGGGAGCTGATAGAAAACTTGGAGATCAAAACCTTCAGGGTCTGTGCAAGTGGCAAAAGATCCCAGGATGATTCAGCATCCAAGGTTCTCCAGATCAGAGAAACACCTGATGGAAGTCAATGATCTCCACCTCTCAAAACAGTGACCCTAAAGCCAGAGCCTTAGAGCTCTCCTGGATCCCAGCAGCTGTGTCCAGCATCTCCCCCACTCAGACATCTCTCAGGCACAACCTGCACCAAGGGCCTGCACCAAGTCAGACTTCTCCAGGCTCAGTTCTCATCCTCTGAGAATGTTGAAGCTTTGTGTTTGCCCTGAGCTCCAGCAGAAGGCAACTGAACTCCAGGACAGCCTCTCTGCCAACCACCTCTCCACCCCTCTGTCACCATGTTGGGGGCTCTACATTCCACTGGAGGCAGCCAGCTCTGTCCCTGTGTCTGTGTGCTTGGTGCTTCTCTCCAGGCACAGCCATAGAAAGAGATTTCAATTCAGGATTGGTTCATGAGGAAGGGCTGCTAGGATCCAACCTTTTCATCTGCTTCTCACTCTCAAGAACTCTTGACTGGCTGAGAAATCACAGCCATGGCACAACTTGTTGGCTTTGCCTCATACTTGTGGACAGGCAAGCTGCTGAGAGACAGCTTGTGCTGAGCAGATGGGTCCAGAGGGCTTGGGCTGCTGAGGGAACTTTCTCAGCCTTGGCTTTGCTTTGCTTCCAAAGAGCAACAATTCTTCTGTGTCTGTGTGCAGGCAGTTGTCTAAGGAGAGCAGGGGGCAGCTGGTGCCATGGAGCTGTGAGCTCCAGCTGCAGAGAGCAGTGGAGAAGTCTGATGCAAGGAGCAGGGATGGAAGGCCCAGGTGGGCAGGGACAGCAATGGGGAGGTTGGGAGGGTGAGGACCAAAGTTGTCCACTCAATGTCAGCCCTCAAAGGACAGCTTCTCCTCCCACTCCAGACCTCCTGAGCAGACAGCCTGCATCATTCTGGCTTGGTGGATGCTGCTGTCACCTCTGCCCTCATCTGAGAAGGAACCAAATATTTTACCCTCAAAATCTGAGCTTTGTGAGGTGCACTTTGAAATCTGGAAGTGAACAACAGAGACACAAAGAGCTCCTCAGGGCACTTGGGGATCATTCCATGAACCTCAGGTACTGAGAGAAGAGTGAAGAAACTGTGCAAGAAGCAAGAAGCAAAAGACAAAGTACCTTGGAGCATTGATTGGCCCCACTGAGGCTTGTTACTGCCAAAGCCTCCCCAGGGACTGGTTAGAGCAGCTCAGGAGAGGCTGTGATTGCAGCAGGCAAAGGCAAAGTGCAGGAGAGCAAACTCTGGCTCTGGTTTGTGCAGCACAAAGGCCAAGGCCTGAGCACAGCTCCTGGGCAGGCAGATCCTGTCCCTCATGTGTGGGTCAAGGCTCTTCAGGAGCTGTGGGTGTAGGGTATGGGTTTCATAGCAGCATAGCAGGGCCTAGGCTGGAAGGGACCTCAGAGCTCATCTGCTCCAACCTCCCTGCCATAGGCAAGGATGCCTCTCCTATGGACTCAGCTGCTCAAGGCCTCATCCAGCCTGGCCTTCAACACCCTCAGGAGAGGGCATCCTACCTGGGCAGCCTATTCCAGAGTCCCACAACCCTCATACTGAAGAACTTCATCCTAAGGCCCAGTCTAAACCTCCTTTTCCTCACCTTCAAACCTTTCCCTCCTGCCCTGTCACCAGACACCCTCATGAAAAGTCCCTCTCCAGCCTTCCTTTAGCATCCCTGCAGGGTTTGTGATGCTGAGTGCAGGACAAGGGCCTGACAGTCCCCAGCCTTCCTGGGACTCTGGAAAGAGGCAGCAAGGCCCTCCCAATGCCTTAAGACAACATCTCCTCACAGGCCTCCAAGGCAGAGAATTGCCATAGCCAAGAGGGCACAGCCTTCGCTTCTCTTCATCACTCCACCACTGCCATTGCCCTTGGCCAGCTCTCCCACAGCTTTGTCCTTCCCTGTCTCACAGCTGCTTCTCCTGCCCTGCAGGCTGCAGACACTCATCTCACTTCCCCACCTTGGCCTTCCCATGCCTTCACTGACACCTGCCCACACTCACCCTCTGCTCCTGGGGACACAAAGAGAAGGGCTGATCCCAGACTCCTTCTGCAGAACTTCCCAGGCCACAGCACTACCCTTTGAGAGAGGTTTCTTGCTCCTCATGGCCAGGCTGCACCTGCCAGGCTGCACCATCTGGCAGTGTTCCTCTCTCCTGCTCTTGCCTACCTCAGCAGGAGCTCCCAAGGCTGCTGGCCTTGCAGTTTCTTGGCTGGACAGCACCAAGCCCTGTGCCTGCTGCTGTCCCATCAGGTCCTCAGGCAGCAGAGACACAGCAACCAACCCATCAGCCCCTTCCTGCAGTCAGCCCAGGCCCTTTGGCAGAGGCCATCTCACAGATCACTCTGCCCATCTGCCAGCCATGAGCCCAGGGCTGCCCTAGCAGCTCCTGCAGACACACCTGACCTCACAGTCCCTTTCCCAGCTGTGTTCCTGCTGTTGGCCAATCCTCTCTGGAGGCAGAAGTGGCCTCACCACCCCCTTCCCAGTCCTTGGCTTCCTACTGAATGGTGAGTTCCTGAGACACAGCTGAGCACAGGATTGCACCCTCAGCCCTCAGCCTCCTTGTGGCCAGAGCCTGAGCAGATCAAAGATTCACCAGATGCATCTGGCAGATTTCCTACCAAGGCTTTGAGTGGAGAAGCCTTCCTCAGAGGACCTGCTGTATCTCTCCTGGTACACTTGTGGAAGAGATCCTTGCACATCATCTTGTCCAATGATCCTGCTCAGTTCTGCATCTGGGAAGGAAGAATAAACTGCAGCTGTATAGGCTGGGAGGTGATCTGCTGGAGAGGAGACCTGAGAGTCCTGGTGGATAACAAGTTCTGCATGGCACAGCAATGTGCCCTGGTGCCCAAGGAGGCCATGGGATCCTGGGTGATTCAGAGAAGTTTGTCCAGCAGACAGAGGGAGGTTCTCCTCCCCCTCTACTCTACTCTGCCGTGGTGAGGCCACACCTGGAATATTGCATCCAGAAGTTTCCTGCAGTGTTAATAGTGAGGGACACTATTGGGAAAGTGTCTGCAGGCTGTGGTTGGAGCAGAGACCTGGAGGCAGTGCTGACAGGTCAGGACAAGCAGAGGTAGTTGTCTCTGATGCTGACTAAACCTGGAGGTGTTTCACTAATGCAAAGGGTCAAGCCCTGACCCCAGACACTGGTAAGGGAGCTCCTGTCCCTCACTCACCCCTCAGAGCTCTTCCTGGCACATTAAGATACAGACAGAAGCAATGCCAAGGGCAGGACTATGGCACAATCCCTTTCAGCCTCCTGAGGAAGGACAAGGAAGCAATCAAGGAGGCAATGAGGCCCCAGGGCTGGAAGGAGGAGTTGTCTCCTCAGAGGCAGCAGTGGCACAGACCACAGCCAGAACCAAAGGCATGAAGAGCTTGGCTCTGCCTGGAGCCTTTCAGCTCTCCCACAGCCCTGTGTCATCTGCCCCTCAGGCTGTCCTCTGCTGCTGCATCAGCTGAGCCTCTTTCCCTGCAGGCTGTAGTCACCCAGCCAGCTGCCCCACCTTGCTGCCACCTTTCTTTGATGCTCTCTCTCCATCCTCCCTGGGTGTTCCTGAAACATAAAACCTTGGAGTGCTCCAGGCTCCTGCTGGGGGATGTCTTGCACCACAGCACTGCCCTGGCAATGACATTTCTTTCTCTTCATATCCAGTCTGGACCTCCCCAGCTGCACCTCATGGCTTTGTTTCTTGCTCTTGCAGTTGGTCACTATGAAGCAGTCTCAAAGCAGTCCTCAAGCACTCTCAGGCTGCTCCTCTGCTGAACTCAGTCTCCACACCACTGAACCCACAGCCTTCAGCTCTATCATGTGCTCCCATCTTGGGACATCTCTGGGCACTCTCCAAGGTGTTTGCAGATGGAAGTGCAGAGGTCACAGGCCAAGAAAGAGAAGTTTTAGCAAGTGCTGTAGTGTCTGGACAAAGAGCAGTGGCTTTGAGCTGAAACAGGGGAGGCTGAGATTGGATATAAGGAAGAAATATTTTGCAGTGAAGGTAGAGGGCACTGGAACAGTTGCCCAGAGAAGGGAAGGTCCCATCCCTGGAATTGCCCAAGGTCAGGATGTTTATTCAACCTGTGCAAGATGCCCCTGCCACGGCTGGATGGCTGAACTAGAGCTCTTTTTCCATCCCTTCCAAGCCATTCCATGATTCTTTGATCCTAATATCCCAAAGTGGTTCTCCATGGGACTGCAGAGAGTTACATGCACCATGGGGCTGTTCTCTTCTGACCTGGTCCCCAACACCTTCACAAAAAAGAATTAATTACTATGTCTTGGCCATGAGTTGGTTTTGGAGAAATAATAAGAATGAGAATGATAATGATAATAATAATAATACAATAATAATAATGAGGTAATGAAGGGTAAAAAATTGTCAATTCAAAGACACTTTCAACTTCTGTGAATGTTTCCCCAAGTGTATCAGTAGAAGAGGCTCCCATGATGGCCTGGCCAATGGAGGATGGGAACAATCTGCCTGAACAGTCTGAGATCAGTGATGGGAAGGTAGAAAGTGTCTTTGGGGCTTGCAAGACTTACCATGGGCTGTCTTGGAAAAGATGCAAGGAAGGGACAAAGTGGGGTCAAGGTGGTTTATGGGGGAAGAAGAATGGGAAAGGAGAGGGAAATGGGAATCAAGCAGCTGGTCCTTCATAAAGAGATCACTTCCCTGGCTGTGCCTGTAACTGATGTTGCTGGGCCCCATCCTCTTCAATGTCTTCATTGACGGTCTGGATGAGGGGATGGAGACAGTCATCAGCAAATTGGCAGATGACACCAAGTTGGGAGCAGATGTTGGTCAGTTGGAGGGCAGAAGGGCCCTGCAGAGGGACCTCGACCGACTGGACAGGTGGGCGGAGTCCAATGGGATGGCATTCAACAAATCCAAGTGCCAGGTGTTGCACTTTGGCCACAACAACCCCATGCAGAGCTACAGGCTGGGGTCAGAGTGGCTGAGAGCTGCCAAACGGAGAGGGACCTGGGGGTGCTGATCGACAGCTGCCTGAACATGAGCCATCAGTGTGCCCAGGTGGCCAAGAAGGCCAATGGCATCCTGGCTGCATTAGGAATATCGTGGCCAGCAGGAGCAGGGAGGTCATTCTGCCCCTGTACTCTGCACTGGTTAGGCCACACCTTGAGTCCTGTGTCCAGTTCCGGGCCCCTCAGTTTAAGAAGGACATTGAGACACTTGAAGGTGTCCAGAGAAGGGCAACAAGGCTGGGGAGAGGCCTTGAGCACAAGCCCTTTGAGGAGAGGCTGAAGGAGCTGGGGTTGTTTGGCCTGGAGAAGAGGAGGCTCAGGAGTGACCTCATTGCTCTCTACAACTACCTGAAGGGAGCTTGTAGCCAGGAAGGGGTTGGCCTCTTCTCTCACAACCAGCACCAGAACAGTAGGACACAGTCTCAAGCTGTGCCAGGGGAAGTTTAGGCTGGAGGTGAGGAGAAAGTTCTTCACTGAGAGAGTCATTCGCCATTGGAATGTGCTGCCCAGGGAGGTGGTGGAGTCGCCGTCCCTGGAGGTGTTCAAGAGGGGATTGGACGTGGCACTTGGTGCCATGGTCTAGTCATGGGGTCTGTGGTGACAGGTTGGATTCAATGATCTTCGAGGTCTCTTCCACCCTTAGTGATACTGTGCTACTGTGCTACTGTGATCACTGCAGCTTGTCCTGTTTCCTTCCTGGAGGGGAAGAAGAAGCCACCCACCTATCAGGGCAGGCAGGGACCTGACTGGCTGAGTAGAGACCCTGAAGACATGGACCTGGGTACTTCCAGGGATGCAAGAGGAGCCACCAGTGAATGCTCACCATGAGCAAGGCCAGGTGCATCTGGGACTGCATTAGGAGTGTGGGCTACCTGCACCAGGGGAGTGGTGATCTCCCTCCATTGAGCCTTAGCATCCTGATCCACTTCTGCAGAGCAGGAGGTTCTTTTACAGACCCTGCAAAGGAAACCAAGAAGGAACCAAGTAGTCGGTTGATAAAAGCCCCTGGCTTGTGCTTCCCCTGCATGGGCAGGAGGAATGTCAGAAATACAGAAGAGGAGCGAAAGTTGGAAATAAGAAAAGCAAAGAGAAAGTCACCACCATGGCTGCCAGCAACACCTCCCAGGCTCTGAAGGTCTCAAAAGCTGGGGGAGCTCCAAACTTCTCTGTTACCCTTGCAGCTTTATTGCCTTTCCAGTCTCAGAGGTGGTCACAGTTCCTCAGCCAGCTGCCATGCCTACAGCACATTCAACTCCTGTCAGCACTGTCCCAGAGTTATGGGGGGCATGCATGCTCTTCTGGCTCTGAACTGCTGCCTCACTCATCCTCAGGGGCTCTGTCCAGCAGCAGAGCCACAAAACTCTCAACCCGTTCCATAATCTCTGGGTGCAGTCACACAGGGAGCCTCAGCTTGCATTGCAGCACTCTCCAAGGTGGAACCTGTGGCCTTGCCTGGTTATCAGCTGCTGCAGTGTGGTGGTTTGAGCCTTGACTGGGATTTAAGAGCTCAGATGGGGGCAAAGCTGAGAATCCCTCCCCCACTTCCCCCCTCCTCTTTCCCAATAGAGAGGAAAAGAAAAGGGAAGGCTGAAATCCATTGAGAAATAATTTGGAGTCGGTTTGGAAGCAGAGAGGTAAAAGTTGTCTTTCAAATACATCTATATACACACCTAGAACTGTAACAGGAAGGGCTCACAAGGGTAAGGAACAAGGAGGGATGGGGAGATAGACAAAACCAACAGTCCTTTGGAGAAACATGGATGCAGCAGGGAGAAAGACCAGGCCTGACCACAAGGCAGAGAGGCAGGAAGCCAGCAGTGACTCTCTTAGTCCTCTCTTCCTGGTGAGGCAGAAGCAAAAGAGCCCCAAAGGGTTGCTGTACTCTCCCCTTTATAGGCTTGGACAGAGAGGGGGAGTGGAACAGACTAACTCAGCTTCCTGGGGATGATCCAGCTCCAACCCCCCTGCCATGGTCAGGGACACCTCACACTAGAGCAGGTTGCTCAGAGTCACATCCAGCCTGGCCTTCAAAACCTCCAAGGATGAGGCTTGCACCACCTCCCTGGGCAACCTGTGCCAGTGTCTCACAACTCTAATGGGGAAGAACTTCTTCCTAACATCCAGTCTGAATCTACTCAGTTCTACTTTTGTTCCATTCCCCCCCAGTCACTTCCTGACACCCAAAGAAGTCCCTCCCCAGCTTTCTTGTAGCCCCCTTCAGATACTGGAAGGTCACAAGAAGGTCTCCTCAGAACCTTCTCTTCTCCCTTTCTCTGGGTAACCTTTTCCAGTGTCCTGCCACCCTCACTGTAAATATTCCTCCTTCTATCTGATCTAGCTCTCCCTTCATTCAGTTTAAATCCACTGTCCTTTGACCAGGGATTTGAAGGCATCTGACATATGACCACTAGGTAGTGGCTGATGCCCCTGAGCCCAGTGGTGTGGAGAATGAGAAGAGTGGAAGAGCAGCATGAGAGGGCTTGGAGACATGAGAAGATTCCCTGACTGGTGAAGAGCAGCAGGAGAAAGAAATAAAGTCACACAGTGGAGCAGGAGAAGCCCAGACTGGACATGAGGAGGATGCTGTGGTGCAAGATGTCACCCAGCAGCACCCTGGATCAGCTCAAGACTTGATATCTCAAGGAACAGCCAGGGAGGATGGAGGGAGAGCAGCAAAGGAAGGTGGCAGCAAGGTGGGGCAGCTGGCTGGGTGACTACAGCCTGCAGGGAAAGAGGCTCAGCTGATGCAGCAGCAGAGGACAGCCTGAGGGGCAGATGACAGAGGGCTGTGGGAGAGCTGCAAGGCTCCTGGCAGAGCCAAGCTCTTCCTGCCTTGGGTTCTGGCTGTGGTCTGTGCCACTGATGCCTCTGAGGAGACAACTCCACCTTCCAGCCCTGGGGCCTCATTGCCTCCTTGTCCATCCTGAGAGCCTGGGAGGGGTTGTGCCATAGTCCTGCCCTTGACATTGGTCCTCTCCACATCCCACTGCTCCAGGAATCACCCTGAGGGGTGAGTGAGGGACAGGATCTGCCTGTCCAGGAGCCAGGGCTCAGGGCTTGACCCTTTGCATTAATGAAGCACCTCCAGGTTTGCTCAGCATCAGAGACATCTTCCTCTGCTTGTCCTGACCTCTCAGCACTGCCTCCAGTTCTCTGCTCCAACCACAGCCTGCAGACACTTTCCCAGCAGTGTCCTCACTGGGACCCATCAACAAGAGAAGAAAGTTCAGAGTTTGAAAGTGACTTCAACTTCTGGAGAGGTTTCATCATCTCCCTCTCAGTCTCTGATGTTTACCTGGCACCAAAGCCCCCAGAGGGTCATTAAAATGCCCTTGGGTTGGTCCTCTGCTGCTCAGCTGGGCTGAGCTCTATGGCTGGAGGGAGCTGCTGGAAAGGAGGCAGCAATGAAAAGTGTCAGCTGTGCCCAGGAGCAGCTCCTCTGCTCTGCACAGCAGGGCTGAGGGCACTGCCAGTGGATCCCAGCGAGATGAGGAAGGCAAAGAGAGCTTGGAGGTGTCCAGGAGGGTGACCGAGAGCTGACAGGAGGAGAAGTCACTGCAGTCCCTGACAGGGTGAGTCTGTGGGGGCAGGGCAGTGCAGCTGCAGCTCCTGGAGGCATCTCCTAAAGCTGGCACAGCCACAGCTGCTGGGGGCTGGAAGGAAATCTTCCTGTGCAGAGGCTCTTTTCAGGCTTTTCTGAAGAGCTGTGGAGGCCTGGGGTGCAGGCAGGGGTGGTGAGGGCTGTCCTTCAGAGCAGGGTCCCTGCAGCCCAGGGGCTGTGTGCTGGGGCAGGGACTCTGCTGCCTGCAGGCTCAGCTCTCAGCCTGCCCAGGGAGCTCCACACAGTGCTGTGGGGAGAAGCTGTGAGTGGCAGGAGACAGCCCTGGCAGGGCAGGGCAGGGCAGGGTTCTTCTGCTGTGGGGAGGGAGCTGTGTTGGCCAGAGCTGCTCATAGTTCTAGCTCCCCCCTGGGCATTTCTGAGAGGGTTTTCAAGAACAAGATCAAGGCAGCATTTTGCTGGAAGGGCAGGAGTCTTGGCTTTGAATGTTGATCCCCTTGGTGTGCTGAGTGAGCTGTGTGAGACTAGTTTGTTTCTCCACTCTGGAGAAGACTCTTATTAGCCTTTGATCTGCTCCTGAGCCCCTGCACACCCAGACCCGCCCCTGGGCAGTGTCCTGCTGCTGGGAGGGGTCTGCAGGGCAGAGCTGAGCACACAGCAGGTAGGGAGGGCTGTGTCAGCAGGGACGGGGAGGAGAGCTGGGCACAGACAAGTAGCTCCTGGGGGAGACAGCTGCCAGCAGCAGGGACTTGGGCAGGGGGGAGAGGGATCAGCTGTCAGGGATGCCCTGGCAAGGGGGATCAGGCACCTCTGTGCCATTCTCTGCACTGCAGACACATTTCCCAATGCAACCTTTTGCTCTCTTCTTCTACCCAGCAGAGGCAGTGCCCTCAAAGCTATGGACTCCAGGTCAGGAGTCCCAACCTTGGCAGCTGACATTCATCTGAAGGCTCCTGGAGTGTGCACACAGAAGGAGGATAAAAGCTTTTCAGTTCCATCCTGAGCAGAGCTGGGAAGAAGGCTTCACCCCCAGCCCCTCTGCCTTTCTCTCTTCCCTTCATTGTCTCTGCAGCACTGCAGAGCTGTTCCCTGGTTCTCCATGGATCCACAGGACTCTTGCTCTGTGGCTTTGTTGTTGGGATGTGGTCACTTTGTGTTCTGACACTGACTCTGGAAGTCAGGCCCAGTGTTTGCTTCATGGAAGCTAAGTGTCCAAGCTGCATTTGAAGGTGTGCTGAACATCCCACAGCTTGGGTGTGGTGGGGAAAGAGCTGATCCATTCCTCATGCAGCTCAGGGACAGGGGTTACAAGGAGGCTGAGAGAAGTGTGCCCTAACTTGTCTCTGCCTTTCCCTCCTTGCACAGGTCTCCATGGCCAGAGGCAGCAGATGGCCAACAGCAGCTCCATCACCCACTTCCTCCTCCTGCCATTCCCAGGCACAAGGCAGCTGCAGCTCCTGCACTTCTGCCTCTTCCTGGCCATCTACCTGGCTGCCCTGCTGGGCAATGGCCTCATCATCAGCACCATAGCCTGGCACCACCACCTCCACACCCCCATGTACTTCTTCCTCCTCAACCTCGCCCTCCTGCACCTGGGTGCCATCTCCACCACTGTGCCAAAATCCATGGCCAATTCCCTGAGGGATACCAGGGACATCTCCTATGCAGGATGTGTTCTCCAGGTCTTTCTCTTTCCCTTTTTCATGTTTGCTGAGGTGTCTCTCCTCACCACCATGTCCTACGATCGCTACGTTGCCATCTGCAGACCCCTGCACTATGAGACCCTCCTGGGCAGCAGAGTTTGTCTCTACCTGGCAGCAGCTGCCTGGGCCTGTGGCTTTGTCTTTGCTCTGCTGCACACAGCCAATACATTTTCCCTGCCCCTCTGCCAGGGCAACACTGTGGAGCAGTTCTTCTGTGAAATCCCTCAGATCCTCAAGCTCTCCTGCTCCACATCCTACCTCAGGGAACTTTGGTTAATTGTGTTCAGTGCCTGTTTATCATTTGTCTGTTTTGTGTTGATTGTGGTGTCCTATGTGCAGATCTTCAGGGCAGTGCTGAGGATCCCCTCTCAGCAGGGACGCCACAAAGCCTTTGCCACCTGCCTCCCTCACCTAGCTGTGGTCTCCCTGTTTCTCAGCACTTCCTTCTTTGCCTACCTGAAGCCTTCCTCTATCTCCTCCCCATCCCTGGACCTGGTGGTGTCAGTTCTGTACTCAGTGGTGCCTCCAGCAGTGAACCCTCTCATCTACAGCCTGAGGAACCAGGAGCTGAAGGCTGCCCTGAGCCATCTGATCCCTGGATGCTTTCAGAAGCAATAAACTCTTTGTCTTCTCCTGCAGAGCACTTCTGATGTCACTCAGTGCAGGCCCAGCATGGCTGCTGGAGTTCTTGCTGCTGCTGGTGCTGTTCCCCTTGTGAGAATGTTGTTCCCACACAAATGTCTTTTTTCAGATAATTTCTGCTTCAGTGTTTTCCTGTCTGCTGTGATCCAGAGGCTGCAGACATGAGGAGCTGTGCTCCCTCTGTGTTCCACACAATAAAGGACCCTGCAGGGAATTTTTTTGTCTGAGTTCCTTAATCCAAGGCTTCTGTGGAGCTGCAGGGCAGTGCCTGTGTGCAGAGGTGGAGGGGCAGAGTCCCAGCACAGCAGCAGTGCCAGGCAGCCCCACAGCTTGGGCTGTCCTCAGCTGCTCTTTCTGCCCTTCCACCCTCTCCTGCTGAGCCTCTATGCTGGGGCAAGGCCTGAGTGCTCTGGCAGCTTGGGCACTGTGCTGCTGGGTGGCAGTGCTGGGACTGCAGGCAGGGAGATTCCAGGGCTGCTTGTGAGACAGAGCTGTGCTCCAGAGCAGCACTGCCATCAGAACAGGAGGTCTCCTCATGCCTTCATACCCCAACCCCCTCCCATTACAGACTGCATCTACTCAGAGTTCATACTGGATGCCCTGACCCCCTTCCAGTATAGACCCAGTCCTTTATCCCCTCCCAGTACAGATGTTGCCTCATCCCAGCACAAACTGGATCCTACTGTCCTCTCACACTGCAGCCTGGGTCCCATCCCAGCACTGAATGTGTCCCCTGGTTGCCTTCGCAGTAGTGAATGCATCCATCCTAGTACAAACTGCACACCCTCATGCCCTGCCACTACAGTCTGTGCCCTGTCCCAGTCCAAACAGGATCCCTTTCATCCCTCCAGGTGTACATTAGGTCTTGTTTCAATACATACTGCATCCCCTTCTGCCCTCACATTATATCCTGGACCCTGTTGCAGTACAAACTGGATTCCCTGGGTTAGGAATATACCAATTATCAGGAACTGAGAGGGTGTGGTTCTTTGAGCTTTAACTGGGATTTAAGAGCTCAGATGGGGGGCAAGACTGAGAATCCCTCCTCTGCTCACACCTCCTCTTTCCTGATTGAGAGAAAAAGGGAAGAGGAAAGAACAGGGAGAGATAAGAGAAGGAAAAAGAAAACAAAAGGAAATAAAGGGGAATAAGGAAAAAGGGAGGAAGTAAATTCACTGAGAAATAATCCCTGGTCCAGTCCGACAAGGTCCCAGAGCCATAGCCTGTGCCACCTCTCTTTTTATCTGGTTGAGTGCTACCTGCTGCTCAGGTCCCCATATTAAATCATTTTGCTTCTATGTTACATGGAAGAGAGGTTTCACAATTTCACTGTACCCTGGTTTTGTATATATTTTTCCCCCATCCATCCTTGTTCCTTACCCTTATGAGCCCTTCCTGTTACTGTTATTTACACACACACACACACATATGCACATATATACATTGTTTAAAGAAAATTTTTACCTCTTTACTTTCAAACTGACTTCAAATTATTTCTCTGTAGATTTTCTCCATCCCTCTCTTTTTCTCTCGATCATGAAAGAGGAGGGGGGAGACCAGGGGAGGGATTCTCAGCTTTGCCCCAATCTGAGCTCTTAAATCCCTGGCATTGAGTGGATTTACCACATCCCATACCATGCACCAGCTGCGGGGAAGGTCGAGCGCTACACTGGCTTGCTAAAGACCACCCTAAAAGCCATGGGGGGGTGAACCTTTAGGAACTGGGAAGGGCACCTAGCTCAAGCCACTTGGTTAGTGACCAGCAGAGGAGCTGTGAACCCAGCTGGTCCTGCCCAGTCCCACCTGCTGCCAACAGTGGATGGAGATGGAGTTCCTGTGATTGCTGTGAAAAACCTACTGGGGAAGTCGGTGTGGGTTTCCCCTGCTGCTGGTGGGGACAAACCAAGCCGAGCAGTGGTCTCTCCTGATGGTCCTGGTCACACCTCCTGGGTCATGTTAGAAACTGGGGACATTCAGTGTATCCCACAGCGGAATGTGACTCTGGCTGAGAGGGAATGAACTCAGAGGGGGCAGTGCACACCAATGTAATAGAGTCACTGTAGAATAGTTATAAGTTGTTGTGTTTTCTCTCCTAGTTTAATACCAGCCTAGCATCCTGCACTCAACATGAACACACTGCACACCAATCCAGAGAGCTCCTGCATCATCTTGCCTGCACCTGTTCCTGATGCCCCACAGCAAGAGACCGTTCCTGATGTCTCTACAGCAATGGACTGTTCCCAATGTTTCTTTTCCTTTCAAAGATACACTCATTCTTGCCCAGTTCGAGCACCACCTACATTGACCAGCACCACAGAGGGAGAGACTGCCCTGAGAGAGAGAGAGAGAGACGGGATAAAGAGGGACTTGTATCGAGGATTTGAATACCATATGTCACAATTGGATGAAGGGGCTGTGACAGGAGAGTAGAAATGGAACAGAGGGGTGGATTGTGATGGGCTACACTCATCCTGGAAGCAGGGGTGTGGTGAAGGCACATTCTGCCCAGATACTAGATCTTGTCCCAGCATGTGGACAGGTTTCCCCTCCTTCAAAGTTGATGTTTCTAGGTGTTGACATGAGCTAACTATCTCTTGTTGGTACCATTAAAAAACTTTTTTTGCTATGGGCTATTCTCTTTCCCCCCCCTTTTTTTTTTCTTTTTGGCATTCATGTGTTTGTTGTTGTCTCCAACCTAAAATGAAAATGCATGTTGCGTTATAATGAATTGTGATTTTCCCTCTAAGTGTGTAAAATTATAGCAAACTGGTGAGATAACATTAAAGTCCATATGAACATTTTCTCTAATCACACAACAATCAAACCACCATAATATTCAGTCCTAATTCACATGGTGCTGTGGTACATTCTTCTGACTGATGCTTTTGTTCCCAGATTATCATAGTAGTTACTGTGATCGATGTTTGGCTCCATGGGAAATGCTGTTTCCTCATAGTCTTGATTCTTCTGCACATTAGCTAAGGAATACTTTTAAGAATGAATACCTATTTACTACAAACCTTAACTATATTACATGGAGCTCCTTTGCAATGCCGAGGCACACAACTAAAAAGGTTTGAACCAAAAGAAGAACTTACAATGTGAACTCATTACTAAGTGCTTATGCCTTACTGCAATTACTCTGTACTGAGTACCTGTAAATACCAAATGCTTACTATTCATTATTACTAGGAAGGCTTAGCAAAACTCTAAATAACCAAACTCTGAAAGACATTACAATCAGAAATGATGAAATTAGCACTGTTGCTTTAAATCAGAACAGAGAGTTGGTAGACTAGATTCATACCAGAAGATGGGGGAGGGTCCACTGGCACAGCAGGACAGTTCCCTGTCCCTCCCACCTCCCGATCCCTTACACTATCGTCCCATCGGAATTCGATTGTAGCCTCCGTCGCAGTGATGTTTTCTGCTGACAATGTCTGGGACATAGGAGGCTGGGGGGTGTAGCGCAGCTGAAGCCGCTGGGGGGGGTGACCGCTGGTGCAGGTGAGGGGGGTGCCGCTGCTGGGGCCACTGCCGAGCCACCGCCATGGGGACAGCCGTTGGGGCCACCGTGGGGGCCGCTGGGGCCACTGCCACCATCAGTGCTGCCTGTGTCGGTGGTGCGTCGGTCAGAGCTGTCAGTGCCCGTGGGGGCCGTCGGGGCTTGCGGGAGGGGTGCGGTTGTAAGAATGCCGTAACCACAAGCCTCCAAGCGCTCCATTTTTTCTGAGGGGCTGTAAAGTCGGCGCTGTTAGAATTTCTCAGCGTCGTTGTTGTCGTCTTCCAAATCCGAGCTGTCATTGGCGATATTAGAAGGCGATGTTGATGAATGGGATCAAACACGCTGAACCACAAATTTCGCTGCTTTTTTATCGCTTCCTCCCTGCTGGGGTGGTGCCTGGTGAACGCGGTGTGTGTCACGATTCGCCACACAGTGCTATAGCAAAAAGCTTCTTTTAAAGTATTTAGCACCTCACCCCACAGCTGGGCTCCAGTTTTGTCCCATGCTTCGTAAGTGAAAGCTTCGGTTGCTGTGGGCATAAGATCATGACTCTGGGCCCAGGCTAATAGCCCTTTCAAAATCCCAGAATCGTCAGTAATACCTCTCACAGAGAGGACAGTTTGGAGGGCGTTTAGCACAGCCTCTTCTGTTTCGCGGAGTGCTTTGCCGTGCCTCTCCCCGGCTGCTCTTGCAGCTTTATAGCAGTTTTGTCACCATCTATGATCAAGTCCCACAGCTTGTTTCCATGTTTTCTCCAATACATCAACACTAAACACATCCTCTGATGACTTGAAAAGACCATTCTCTTTACCAAACTGCAATAAACGTTCAGGATGCTTCTTTAAATCCACATCCTCTACTCTGTGTTTCTCAAGGAAACTTTAAGTAAATTAAGAGCTACTTCGCTTTCCACGTTCTATCCCTTAGTGCAGCCTTTAAACCCTGGAAGCTGACAGCAGCCCTTACCCGGACAGCAAGCTTAATTCCAGCTCAGGCACGGTACGAACTCCCTATGCCAGTGTTGAGTCGCACTTTTGCCCCTCAATCACAGCAAATCAATACTTTTCCAGGCTTGCCACATCACCCCAACAGTGAGAGGGTCTCCGAAGGTCTCCTATCCCGCGTTGGGGGTTCTCTCCCTTTTCCCCACTGGATCGTCCCTGTTCAAGGGGCACCAGATGTCAGGAGTGGCGAGGGAAGACAGCAGCAATCAATATGATTGATAAGCACGTTTCAACTTTATTGCCCGGATACACAGCTTATAAAGCATCTCAGCTAAATATGCATAAATGTCATTATTCTATTGGTCTCTGGATGAAGGCCACATTATAATATCCAGCCTACTTGCAATTAGGTCTGTGTACAATCTCAGAAAGCTCTGTGTACAATCTCAGAAAACTCCCTTCTCACTAGCTCTTCCTTTCCCATCCTCTTATCTTACAAACACAGCTGCAAGAACAGCTACAACGCCACAGTGACCTTGCAGCCTCAGCATGTCAGCTAACTATGGGCAGTAAACGACAAGATAGTTTCATAGTTTCAGTTAGGGTTGGAAGGAACCACAAGGATCATCTAGTTCCAACCTCCCTGCCATGGGCAGGGGCACTCTACACTAGATCAGGCTGGCCAGAGCCTCATCCAGCCTGGGCTTAAACACCTCCAGGGACAGGGCCTCAACCACCTCCCTCGACAACCCATTCCAGGGCCTCACCACCCTCATGGTGAAGAACTTCCTCCTCACATCTAGCCTGAATCTCCCCAATTCCAGCTTCATCCCATTCCCCCTAGTCCTATCACTACCTGATAGCCTGAGAAGTCCCTCCCCAGCCTTCTTGTAGGCCCCCTTCAGATACTGGAAGGCCACAATGAGGTCACCTCGGAGCCTTCTCTTCTCCAGACTGAACAGCCCCAACTCCTTCAGTCTGTCCTCACAGGAGAGGTGCTCCAGCCCTCTGATCATCCTTGTGGCCCTTCTCTGGACACCTTCCAGCACCTCCAGATCCCTCTTGGAATAGGGGCTCCAGAACTGGATGCAGTACTCCAGATGGGGTCTCACCAGAGCTGAGTAGAGGGGGAGAATCACCTCCCTTGACCTGCTGGCCACACTTCTCCTGATGCAGCCCAGGCTCTGATTGGCTTTCCGGGCTGCAAGTGCACATTGAGAGCTCCTGTTGAGCTTCTCGTCCACCAGCACCCCCAAGTCTCTCTCCTCTGGGCTGCTCCCCAGCCAGTACCTGCCCAGCCTGTATTTGTGCTTGGGATTGCCTCGACCCAGATGCAGGACCCTGCACTTGGTCTCGTTGAAGCTCCTGAGGTTGCCTTGTGCCCACCTCTCCAGCCTCTCAAGGTCCCTCTGGATGGCATCCCTTCCCTCCAGCGTGTCTGCTGCACCACACAGCTTGGTGTCATCAGCAACTTGCTGAGGGTGCACTCAATGCCACTGTCCATGTCACCCACAAAGATGTTGAACAAGACTGGTCCCAGGACTGATCCCTGAGGGACTCCGCTTGTCCCTGGCCTCCACTGGGACATGGACCCATTGACAGCCACTCTTTGGGTGCGGCCATCAAGCCAGTTCCTTATCCATCTGGTGGTCCATCCATCAAACCCATGTGTCACCAGCTTGGAGACCAGGATGTGGTGTGGGACAGTGTCAAAGGCTTTGCTCAGGTCCAGGTAAACGACATCAGTTGCTCGCCCCTCATCTATTAATGCTGTCACCTGAACAGATGGGTACGGCCTACATATTCTGCTCAAGTAGCTGTTCCACAGAATCATGTCCCTTAGATTTAAGCCATTCTCCAACAATCCACAAGGGTAGAGCTGGCCAGGCTCCATCTCCACAGAGAAGGAAAATACTTGCAGGCAAACAGCAAGAGTGCAAAGGCTCCTTGGCTGGGTCAGGGATGACGTCCTGAATATTCATGGTTCTGCCCAATGTAAAACTGAACATAACACACTAATCCATTTTTACTCACCCTAACATCCTGATCTGCTGATGCTCTGTTTTTGCTAAGGAAAGGTACTGAGTCCTATTGATCCTAACTTTGGCCTAATGTTGTTTTTTCTTTCAAATTTCTCCCTACTGAAACCTCCAAAATGTTAATCTCCTCCATGAATTTTGTTAAATCAGACCTGAAACCACAGATGAAATGACAATTTGAGAACATAACATGCTTCAACTATTCCTCTTTTATGACATAATACCTCTTGAGGCCACTTCTCCAGCCTGTCCAGATCTTTCTGAATGGCACCCATCCTGTCCTTCCTTCCCTTATCAACCACACCACTCAGCTTGGTGTCATCTGCAAACTTGCTGAGTGTGCCTCAACCTCACTGTCTGTGTCACTGATGAGAATATTGAACAGCACTGGTCCAAATATGTCTGGGACACCTCCATGGCATACAATCACAGAATCAAATGCTGGTTTGGGTAGGGAGGGACCTTCACAGGTCTTCCAGTCTAATGGCCTGCAGTGATTCAACCAATGTTTCCCTACTCAAATCCCCAGGACCCCCTGACTCATCTCCACAGGACTTCAATGTGCTGCAGTGTCCCCAGCACAGCTCAGAACAAGAGCCTAAGGGCACTCTCTAGCCCTCTCTCCCTCTAGCCGTGGCTTGTCACTCCACAGCTTGTCACCAGCAAGCCTGATTTTGTCCCCTCTGCTTTCAAGTCCAGTTTAAAGGCCTGCCAGTGAGCCCTGAAAGCTCCTGAGTTAAGACCCTCTGCTCCCTTGGAGAAAGATGAATCCCATCTGACCCCAGCAAGCCTGGTGCTGTGCTGCCCATCCCATTGTTAGACCCCAGAGCTGTGGCAGTGACACCGGCCACAGAGCCATGGATTCACAGCATGGGTCTGTCTCTTTCTGCCAGTGTTACTGCCTGCAGATGGAAAGGGAGAGGAGCAAAGAACCTGTGCCCCAGACTCCCTCCCCAGCTGTCTCCAGGCCCTGATGTCTCTGGATCCCTCTTGGGCTATGGATTGTGGCTTCATCTCCACCCCCATGGAAAAGCAGAAATGGGTAAGAGTGCGAGGGTTGGACAAGATAAATATGTAAAGCTATAAATATCTGCTTCTAAATCTATTTACCTTTTAATAACTCTTAGGCCAGGGCTCATCTCAGGGGAACTGCAGGGCACGTGCTGGGGCTGGGGGCCACTCCACTCCCTTTTTGGGGTGGTTGCAGAATTTCAGCGAGGCATTTGTTCCCTTCTGAAGTGACAGCCTCATCACTCCCTGGGAGACACGTGGCTGAGCTGGCAGTGGTGGCAGGGCAGGACATCCCCATGTCCTACCTGCTACAGACACCCCCATCTTCAGGAAGCTGAGGAGCCTCTGCTGACATGTGCCCCAGAAGCACCAAATGCCCAGGATGGGGCTCAAACATGAAGACAGCTATGCCCCTGAGACCCTCTCAACAGACCATCAAGACTGATCAAACTCTCACCAAAGACCTCCCTGAACTGGGCACACAGCTCCAGCCTCAGCCCTAGGAAAGAAATGTCCCCAAGAATTAGGCATTTTGGAGAGGAATGTCTAAAAGAGAACCAAACTAAGAGGAGATTCTGTTAATTTGAGGGGGTTAGCATTACAGCTGGGCAAGGGACAAAGGAAAGGAGCATTTAGCCCAGGGAAACCCAAAGTACAGGGTAGAAAGCATACAAAGCCCAGCAAAGCTCAGTCCAGCTTCAGTGGTGGTGATGGCTGTGCTGACTCATCACTGTTAATTAGTCTCCTCATCCCTAATTGGTGTTTAGGGGAGAGTGGGGCATTTGTTCCTGCTGGAGCCCCCAGAGTCTGAGAAAACAGGGTGCAAATGAGGTGATCTTGGTTCAATCTGCTGGGACAGGTCCCCCATGGGGGTGATGTTTACCCTGGCAGTGCTGGGGTCAGTGCTCTTCTGTGTCCCCGGCACAGGCTGGTCACTGGCATGGATGCGCATGTGCCGGCTGAGGTTATATCTGCAGCGGAAGCTCTTGCTGCAGGCGGTGCAGGGGAAGGGCTTCTCACCTGTGTGGACAAGGCGGTGCCGCCTGAGGGCGGACCTGTGAGTGAAACACTTGCTGCAGTCACTGCAGACGTAGGGCTTCTGGCCGGCGTGGATGCGGCGATGAGAGAGCAGCTGGGAGCGCTGGCTGAAGCTCTTGCCGCAGTCGGCACAAGTGAAAGCCTTCTTGCCAGTGTGCACATGGAGGTGCCCTCTGAGGGTGCCACTATGTCTGAAGCTCTTGCCACAGGCAGTGCAGCGGTAGGGCTTCTCCCCAGTGTGGATGAGGTGGTGCTGGAGGAGGGTGGAGCGCGTAGAGAAGCTCTTGCCACAGTCAGCACAGTGGTATGGCTTCCTGCCGCTGTGGGTGTGGTGGTGCTGCGTGAGGGCATGGCTGGAGCTGAAGCTCTGGCCGCAGTCAGCACAGCGGTACGGCCTCTCCCTTGTGTGCATGCGGCGGTGTCGGGTGAGGTTGGAGGCCTGGCTGAAGCTCTTGTCACAGACAGCACAGACATACGGCTTCTCCCCCGTGTGGATCCGCATGTGCCTCACCAGGTCTGAGCGCCTGGCGAAGCTCTGTTGACACTTGCTGCAGGGGTTGGTGATGACTTCAGGGGCTGCTGGCTTCTCTCTGCTGTGCAGTTTGTGACCCTTGGAGAGGTGGTTGCTGAGGTTGTAGTCTGACCTGCGGCTCGAACTCTCACTGGAGGTGCCTGGATCGGACGGCCTCTTGCTGGTGTGGCCACAGCGGTGCTGTGAGACTTGGGAGACATGGCTGAAGGTCTTAGCACAGTCAGTACAGGCGAAGGGCTTCTTGCCACTATGGGCATGCCAGTGGGCAATGAGGGTCATGCTCCAGCAGAAGCTCTTGCCACAGCCAGCACAGCAGTAGGACTTCTCACCGGTGTGGATGCGGCGGTGTCGGTTGAGCTGGCAGCTCATGTTGAAGCTCTTGCCGCAGTCAGTGCAGATGAAGGCTTTCTGCCTGGTTTTGACGTCCCAGTGAGCCAGGAGCATCGAGTTCTCCTGGAAGCTCTTGCCGCAGTCACCACAGATGTGTGGGCTCTCGCTGGTGTGGACTCGGCGGTGCTGGAGGGAGTGGGAGCCACGGTGGAAGCTCTTGCCACAGTCAGTGCAGGCAAAGGGCTTCTTCCCGGCGTGGCCATGCCAGTGGGCGATGAGTGCCAGGCTGCGAGTGAAGCTCTTGCCGCAGCCGGCACAGATGTAGGCCTTCTTCCCGGGCTGGACACAGTGGTGCTGGGTGAGCTTGGAGCTGAGCCTGAAGCTCTTCCCACAGTCACCACAGACAAAGGGCTGGGCACCATGGTGGGGGCAGCAGTGCTTCATCGGCTCTGAGCTTGGTGGAGACCTGTGTCCACATTCAGGGCACCGATTTGGCTGCTTTGATGCCACACACGGGGCTGATGTGGCTTTGTCTTTCTCCTCCCCCTGCTCTTCCTCATCATGCTCCTTCTTGTACTTGTCATCATTCTCATCTTCCCCCTCCTCCTCCTCCTCTTCTTCCTCCTCTTCTTCTTCCTCCTCCTCCTCTTCTTCCTCCTCCTCTTTGTCTTCATCAGTTTTGTCTTCCAACTTTTCTTCTTCGGGGCAACACTTTAGGTCCTCGAACTTTGCCAAGTGATTCTTCTCCTTCAGGCTCTCATCCAGGTCTTTCTGGGTGGCCATGGTGAAGGGGAAGGGGCACCCCTGTGCCCTCGAGCAAGGCCCCGGGGGACAAAGTGATGAGAGATGAACAGACGGATGGACTCTCTGTGTGTGTGGACAGACAAATAGCCTTTGACACCCAACACTTGCCTGGGTGTGCGTGGGGGTCAGACACCTCATTCCTATGCTCAAACCCCGGTATTTAGTGGGGGTCATCTACCTTGTTCCTGAGCCCAGCAGCAGTGGCAGGCCAGTTCCTGGCCCAGTCCCTGCCTTCTGATCTCTCCCACCTCAGATAAAGGAGGTGGTGGTGCTGACCCAGAAGCCCAACCCTCCCAACCCCCTCCCACCAACCCAACTCTACTGATGAGAGCAGGGGAGCTCTGTTCAACTGGGCAGATCTGCAAACTCTTCCCTTGCCCATCCCAAAGGGGTAGGGGTGATGGAGAAGGAATGACAGGGCCCTACCCAGACAGAAGCAAAAGGCTCAGACAAAAGGACTGATCTACAAGGGGTGGCTTAGAACTCCCTACAGGAGAGCCAGGCCTTGCTGCAGGCAGCTCCAAAGACCAGCAGCACAGGCACAGCAGACAGGCAGTGCTCCTGAAGTTGGGATGGATGCCTTCAGTGGAGATGCAGCTCCTTGTCAAGCAGATAACCTCCAGTAGATATCTGCAGGGCAGGGCCATAAAAGAGGGGACTCCAGGCAGCCTCTCCCAGGCCTTGGCTGCAGCTTCATCCTGCTGGAAGATTGAAAGATGCTTTACAAGATGAAACTTTCAAGGGTAAGAATGGGAAGCTTAAAAGGACACACCCAAGGTTTTGTCAAAAGGAAAAGGGTTAACAAAGCTTCCAGATTTCACAGCCAGGGGTGGGGAGTGGGAGGTGGTATCACACTTGGGTAAGCAGTGGGTGTTGCCAAAAGGCAGCAGGAGCATGGAGATAAGGGAATGGCAAATTTCTACCTTCATATGCAAAGTCAGGAGTGAAGAAATGACTGCCTGACTTTGTTACTGCTTCCTATGCAGAGTCACAGAATGTTAGGGGCTGGAAGGGACCTCAAAAGATTGTCCAGTTCAACCCCCCTGCAGAGCAGGATCACCTAGAGCAGATCACACAGGAACTCATCCAGGCAGGTCCCCAATATCTCCAGAGAGGGAGACTCCACACCCCTCCTGGGCAGCCTGTTCCAGGGTTCTGTCACCCTCACAGTCAATTCTTGTTTCCTCCTGTTTCCATGGAACTTCCTCTGCCTCAACTGCCACTCATTGCCCCTTGTGCTGCCCTTGGGCATCACCCAGCAGAGCCTGGCTCCAGCCTCTGGGCACTCACCCTTTACATATTTAGAAACATCAATGAGCTCACCCCTTTGTCTCCTCCTCTCCAAGCTAAAGAGCCTCAGCTGCCTCAGTCTCTCCTTGTAAGGAAGATCTTCCACTCCCTTAACCATTTTTGTGGCTCTGCACTGAACTCTTTCAAGCAGTTCCCTGAGGTCCTTCTTGAACTGAGGGGCTGCAGCAGGAAAGGGTTAACTGAAGTTTGTTTAGAAGTACCCAGCTGCCTGGGGCTGCCTGGGAATAACTGGTGTTTGTTTAGAAGCTCCCAGCTGCAGGATAAGAGTAAGGAATAACATGCACCTCCAGGTTCCTCTGCTTATAATCTAAGCAGGGATAGGAATATATTGAATGTGTTGGCAGCTGGAAACAGGAAAAAGCAACTCCACAAAAGCAGCCTCAACAGAAGCCAGAGCTGAGACAGCAGCCCAGCTCCAGCCCTCACAGCTGCTTCAGTTCCTGCTCCCCTCACTGCTTCAGCTTCTCCAGCTTCAGCTCCAGCTTAACCAGCTCCACTCAGCAAGGGAGTGGCTCCTCCCTCACCTCCCTACTGAGGGAATCATGTCACAGCCACAGATCCTGTCTCCAGCAAGGGGACAGGAAATGACAAAGCTCCAGGGACACTTTAATTGCTTCAGTGTCACACTGCAGACAGATCCATCACTGGTCAGGGGCTGGAAAGTGAAAGTACCAATCCTGGGCTCAGAGCAAACACTGCCCCACACCACTTTTGCAGGACACTGGTAAGAGTCTGGTTGTATGCTTTATATGCTTGTGTGCTGTTCACACGGTGCATGTGGTACAT
This sequence comes from Colaptes auratus, assembly GCA_015227895.2. Classification (NCBI taxonomy): domain Eukaryota; kingdom Metazoa; phylum Chordata; class Aves; order Piciformes; family Picidae; genus Colaptes; species Colaptes auratus. The sequence continues at coordinate 34,494,553 of JAAWVA010000030.1, forward strand.
GGAACTCACTGTGCTTGTGTGAGACAGCCTAACCCACATGGGATAAACCTTAACAGGGGGAATTTATGCCTGAGGTCTTTCTTTGCCCAAAGTCAAGAGGGTGGAATGTGGCAAAGGCTGCATTAGGACATTGAGACTCTTGAACGTGTCCAGAGAAGGGCAATGAGGCTGGGGGAGGCCTTGAGCACAAACCCTATGAGGAGAGGCTGAGGGAGCTGGGGTTGTTTAGCCAGGAGAAGAGGAGGCTCATGGGAGACCTTATTGCTGTCTACAACTACCTGAAGGGAGGTTGTAGCCAGGTGGGAGTTGGTCTCTTCTCCCAGGCAACCAGCACCAGAACAAGAGGACACAGTCTCAAGCTGTGCCAGGGGAGGTTTAGGCTGGATGTTAGGAAGAAGTTCTTCATAGAAAGAGAGATTTGCCATTGGAATGTGCTGCCCAGGGAGGTGCTGGAGTCACCATCACTGGAGGTGTTTAGGAAGAGACTGGATGGGGCACTTGGTGCTATGGTTTAGTTGGTTAGATGGTGTTGGGTGATAGGTTGGACTCAAAGAGCTCAAAGGTCTTTTCCAACCTGGTTAATTCTATTCTATTCTTTGTGCTCTTTACACTGTTTTGCTCTTTTGTGCTCTCTTGCCCCTTGCACATGCTCTGCCCTTGTGCAGTGCTCTGCCCTTCTCTGCAGTGCAGACAGAAGCCTGGCTACCCAGGAAGCGCTGCCGTGCCTCAGTTTCCCTGGGAACCAGCAGAGAGTCCTTCACATCAGCTGCACTGAAACTGCAGCCAGCTCAGCATTGCACCCACAGTCCCCCAGCAGGAAGAAGCTGCCTAACTGCTCTTGAAGGGACAGAGACCTGGGAAGCCAAGCCAGGAAGCACTTCCCTGAATCCCTTTCAGCAGCTCTAAGCATGTCTGCTGCAGGCACAAAGCTGCAGCCCTGTGAGCCAAAGCTGGTCCCTGCGCCTGCTGCTCACAAAGCCAGAGCCATGCCCAGCTGCTCCTGTGCTGGCTGCTGAGTCACAGGAGAAGGAGCTGCCCATCTCTCCATGCCTGAGAGCCAAGCACCAGGGTGACCCACAGCACCATCCCTGCCCTGCCGGGACCGCCTGGGAGTGTCCTGGACAGCCTCGTAGGCTCGCATGCCATGGGAAGCTCACCACACCCTGCAATCGGACATTGTGTCCGGTGGAAACAGGGGAGCTGCTCCCCCACAGCATCCTGCAAGCGCTGCAGCACCAAGGGAACTGCCTGAGAGCCTGCTCCAGGTGAACCAGCCTCCAGCACACCCCTGAGGAGCCCATGGCACACCCCCACAGCAGAGGGAGAGAGCTGCATCTACTGCACCCAGAATGGAGCACCCCCAGAAGCCAGCACAGCACCCACCCAGCTCCCCCCAGCATCAACCAGCCCAGCCACCAGCGCACAAGAAGGTCAACATGAGCTGTCAATGTGCACTTGCAGCCTGGAAATCCAATCAGATCCTGGGCTGCATTAAGAGAAGTGTGGCCAGCAGGTCGAGGGAGGCGATTCTCCTGTTCTACACAGCTCTAGTGAGACCCCACCTGGAGTACTGCCTCCAGTTCTGGAGCCCCTATTACAAGAGGGATCTGGAGATGCTGGAAGGTGTCCAGAGAAGGGCCACGAGGATGAGCAGAGGGCTGGAGCACATCTCCTAGGAGGACAGAATGAAGGAGTTGGGACTGTTCAGTCTGGAGAAAGAAGGCTCCAAGGTGACATTATTGTGGCCTTCCAGTATCTGAAGGGGGCTACAAGAAGGCTGGGGAGGGACTTCTTAGGATCTCAGATAGTGATAGGGCTAGGGGGAATGGAATGAAGCTGGAGGTGGGGAGATTCAGGACATGGGGAGGAAGTTCTTCACCATGAGAGTGGTGAAGCCCTGGAATGGGTTGTCCAAGGAGGTGGTGGATGGGAGCACACTGCGTTGGGTTAGGAACTGGCTGGAGGGCCGAGCCCAGAGAGTGGTGGTGAATGGTGCCACATCCGGCTGGCGGCCAGTCACTAGTGGTGTGCCCCAGGGATCAGTGCTGGGCCCCATGCTCTTCAACATCTTTATTGATGATTTGGATGAGGGCATCGAGTCCATCATCAGTAAATTTGCGGACGACACCAAGCTGGGGGCAGGAGTTGATCTGCTGGAGGGCAGAGAGGCTTTGCAGAGGGACCTGGACAGGCTGGACAGATGGGCAGAGGCCAAGGGCAGGAGATTGAACACATCCAAGTGCCGGGTTCTGCACATTGGCCACAACCACCCCATGCAGTGCTACAGGCTGGGGTCAGAGTGGCTGGAGAGTGGCCAGGCAGAGAGGGACCTGGGGGTGCTGGTTGATGGGAGGCTGAACATGAGCCTGCAGTGTGCCCAGGCAGCCAAGAAGGCCAATGGCATCCTGGCCTGCATCAGAAACAGTGTGGCCAGCAGGAGCAGGGAGGTCATTCTGCCCCTGTACACTGCACTGGTTAGGCCGCACCTTGAGTACTGTGTCCAGTTCTGGGCCCCTCAGTTTAGGAAGGAGGTTGACTTGCTGGAGCGTGTCCAGAGAAGGGCAACAAAGTTGGTGAGGGGTTTGGAAGACAAGCCCTATGAGGAGAGGCTGAGGGAGCTGGGGTTGCTTAGCCTGGAGAGGAGGAGACTCAGGGGTGACCTTCTTGCTCTCTACAACTACCTGAAGGGAGGTTGTAGCCAGGCAGAGGTTGGTCTCTTCTCCCAGGCAGCCAGTACCAGAACAAGAGGACACAGTCTCAGGCTGCGCCAGGGCAGGTTTAGACTGGATGTTAGGAAGAAGTTCTATACCGAGAGAGTGATTGCCCACTGGAATCGGCTGCCCGTGGAGGTGGTGGAGTCACCTTCATTGGAGGTGTTCAAGAAGAGGCTTGATGGGGTGCTTGGTGCCACGGTTTAGTTTTTTAGTTGTTTAGGTGGGTTGTATTGTATTGTATTGTATTTAGGTGGGTTGGATTGGTTGATAGGTTGGACACGATGATCTTGAAGGTCTCTTCCAACCTGGTGTATTGTATTGTATTGTGGTTGAGGCCCCATCCCTGGAGGTGTTTAAGACCAGGCTGGATGAGGCTCTGGCCAGCCTGATCTAGTGTGAGGTGACCCTGCCCATGGCAGAGGGGTTGGAACTAGATGATCCTTGTAGTCCCTTCCAACCCTGACTGATTCTGGGATTCTCTCTCTCTCTCTTTTCAGGGCTCACACATTTAACATCTATTTGGGTTCTGTTTGAAGTCCCTGCCCTTCAGCCCACGAGGCATTGTCACCTGTGGGTTGTAAAGCAGCACCCCAGGTAATGCACTGAGCCATAACTGGTGAGGGAAATTGTTCAAGCCTCATTGAAAGGTTCTTTCTTTGTGCCTGACAGCCAGCCTCACCAGCTGTATTCAGCTGCCAGGTGTCTTGTTGAGTCGCCCCCTAGTGGACAAAGCATGACATGCCATCAGCTTTGGGCTGGGAAACAGCAGAGCAGTCTGCTTCTGACCATGCTTCCTGCCAGCACAGCTGACAAAAGCTCTGCACAGCTCTCAGCCTGCAGCCACACAGCAAAAGCTCCTCCTGCCCTGAGCCTTCCTGTGCTCAGCAGGCCTGCAGAGAAACTGAACATCAGTCTGCAGCCCCCCAGGGAACATTTGTGCCTCAAGACATTGCAGAGCACAGAGGCCTTGGATGCCACCACCCCCAGCACAGCCAACCCCCCCCACAGCTGACACCAGCCCCAGGCTCCGAAGCTCAGGCTCAGCACAGCACCCACGCCTGACACCCCCACGGCACCCAGCACACAGCCTGCCCACAGCTCCCCCCGCGCCTGGCCCTCAGCCCAGCCGCTGCCCTGCAGCACAGCAGCCGCCCGGCAGCTGCCAGCACAAAGCCTCCAACCCCAGGGCTCCCCCACACCCCCCCCAGCAGCCTCTGCTGCAAGCACACCCCACGCTCACCACCACCTCTCCTGCACACAGCAGCCCCCACAGCGCCGCCCACAGCTCAGCTCTGCTGCCAGCCCAGCCCCAGCACAGGGACACAGGGCCAGGGCCAGCCCCTGCAGACCCACCAATGGCTCCGCCTGCAACAGCCAAACACAACCCACCCCGACCCCACCCCACCCACGCACCCACACACCCCACACACGACACCCCCACACCCCCCCCACACCTCTGCCTACCCCACAGACACCCCCACAGACACACATACCCCCACAACTCCCCACACCACCCCCAACACCACACACCCCCACAGCTCCCCACACACTGCCCACACAGAGTTCCCCACAACCGCACCACATCCCCTCGCAGCACCCCAGCGCTCCCCACTCCAAGCCTCACCACCCCGACCCACACACACACAACACACAGCCTCCCCCAGCACCAATAACTCCGACCACCAAACCCACACAGCCCCACGGGCTCCTCCCCAGCCCCTCAGACGCCTCTCTCGGCCCCGTAGCCCGCAGGGAACCCCACAGCCGCCCCCACAAATGCACAGCCGCCGAACAGCCCCCCCAGACACCAGCCCCACACCTCACGGATCCCTCCTCAATCCCAGCTCCAGGACACAGCCCTCAGCCCCAGGACAGCCCAATACCAACCCCAGGAGCCGCTCCCCCAAGCCCCAAGGCAGCCCCAAGGCAGCCCCAAGGCAGCCCCAAGGCAGCCCCCCCTCTGGCCCGCGGGTGCCCATACCTACCCCACAGCCGAGGCCAAAGGGCGCAGAGCAGGAGGAAGACGAAGGAGGAAGAGCTCGCAGCAGAGGCAGCTGCCGACTGCCGTCCCCTGCAGCCTCCTGGCAGCCTGGGCGAGCAGAGAGCGATGCAAGGAGGCCCCGAACCGACCACGTTTCAGCCCGGCGGAGGCGGGGTCTGGACCGCAGAGGAAGTCCCGCCCACGCCCGGGCAGCCGCAGCCAATGAGAGGCGCCCAGAGCGCGGCAGCCCTGCCCCTGGCCGCTGCCGAGGCACAGCGAGGAGCTGCCGCTGCCGGCCGCGGCCGCCATTGTTGCTGCCCCGTGGGGAGCGGCAGCGGGGCCGGAGCGCGGGAGCAGTGCCGGAGGTGCTGGCGGGCGAGCGGCAGCTGCCGGCTGCTGAGCTGCGGCGGGGCGGGAGGGGCTGCGGGCCGGGGAGCGCTGAGGGCGGCGGCAGCGGAGCGGGGAAGGGTCTGGCTGCGTGGGGCTGCGGGGGCGTGGGTGAGTTGGGGGTCGGGAGGGGCGTGGGGGCAGGGGGCTCCGTGGGGCTGGGGAGGGTTCGTGAGTGTGAGGAATTGTTCTGTTGGCTCTCGCCAGGGGCAGCTGTGTGCCGGCGTTGCTGGGGGCCGCGGGGTTCGGTCATGAAGCTCTTGGCTGTTTGCAGTCTGTGCTGTGCAGGATGTGCATTGGGACAGCAATGGGGGGGCGGTGAGGTGTCAGAGAGCGGCCGGGAGGGACGGGGTCCAGAGTGCAACTCTCATCCCAGCCCTGCTGCCCGCACTCAGCACCAGGCGGGGCTGGGACTGGGGGGTGTGGGAGCACAGCCCTGTGAGGAGAGGCTGAGGGAGCTGGGGTTGCTTCGCCTGGAGAAGAGGAGGCTCAGGGGAGACCTTCTTGCTCTCTACAGCTCCCTGAAGGGAGGTTGTAGCCAGGTGGGGGTTGGTCTCTTCTCCAGGCAACCAGCACCAGAATAAGAGGACACAGTCTCAAGCTGTGCCAGGGGAGGTTTAGGCTGGATGTTAGGAAGAAGTTCTTCACAGAAAGAGAGACTGGCCATTGGAATGTGCTGCCCAGGGAGGTGGTGGAGTCAGCATCACTGGAGGTGTTTAGGAAGAGCCTGGATGAGGCACTTGGTGCCATGGTTTAGTTGATCAGACAGGGTTGGGCGATAGGTTGGACTTGATGATCTCAAAGGTCTCTTCCAACCTGGTCTATCCTATCCTATCCTATCCTATCCTATCCTATCCTATCCTATCCTATCCTACCTACCCCTCCTCCCCCCCCCCACAAACCAAGAGAGCCAACAGCTGCCACCCGCCCCGGGGAGAGATGAAGGAGCAGAGGGGAGGAGCTGGCTGTGCATTCTGCTTCCAGGGCAGCTGCAGGGATTATGGGATGGCAGAACTATTCACGATGCCCTGTGCCCACCCTCTGGGCACTGCTGGAGGAATCATCTCTATGGTCCTCAGCCCACAGCAAAATACTATTGACCAAAGGACCTCTTCAGCTCTGGCACAGTGCCAGGGTCAGGGCATGGCTGACCTGGACCTGAAAGGTCTTCTCCAGCCACAGGCACTCTCTGATTCTTACTCCTTTAGGCTGAGAAGGGCCAGGCCTGGAAAAACAATCCAGGTGGCTGTCAAGAAGGTGGTGCCAGGCTCTCTGTAATGGTGTCCTGGGACAGGACAAGGGGCAATGGATACAGGCTGGGACACAGCAAGCTCCACCTCACCATGAGGAGAACCTTCTTGGCTGGAAGGGTGCTGGAGCCCTGCAGCAGGCTGCCCGGGGGGGCCCTGCAGTGCCCCCTGCCGGAGAGCTTCCAGAGCCATCCGGATGCGATCCTGTGGGGCCTGCCCTAGGGGATCCTGCTCTGGCAGGGGATTGAACCTCCTCTCCAGAGGTCCTTTCCAGCCCCTACCATCCCAGCATTCTATGGTGCAATGGCCACAGCCATGGGCTGGACCTAGTCAGTGCTGAGGAGCAGATATTTGTCTCCCTCAGCTGCCTGCCAAGGCAAAGCACAGAGCTACCAGAACCGATTCTATGACTGCTCATGGAAGCAGCTGAAACCCAGGGTGGCTGTAACTCAAATGGAGTTTTAATGCTCATCTTAGTGTTTGTTATATGTGTTCTTGTTGGGTTTGGGATTTTCCCCCCCTGGCCTTTTAATGTTCACTGTTAAAACCATGATGGTGGTGGTACTTCAGGTGATTTCTGACTGCATCTTCTGCCACAGAAACAGCATAAATAAAGAGTGAGCACCGTGCAGACAAGGTGAAGTGGGAGTGTTGATCTGCTGCAGGGTAGGAAGACTCTGCAGAGAGGTCTGGACAGGTTGGGCTGATGGGCTAAGGTCAGCTACAGAAAGTTTAATAAGGCCAAGCACTGGCTCCCCACAGGAGCCCAAGCCCGGCCCCGAGATCCCCCTCAGCCCCAGGGGTTCCTGATCCCAGCCACAGCTTTCCCCCCGAGACTCCCAAGGATTCAGATCACAGCCCTCAGCCCCAGGGGTCCAACCCCAACCCTCCCGCTGCCCCCTGCCCCAAACACCAGCCCTGCCAGACCCCACAGATGCCCTCCCCACAGCCTCCCCACACCAACCCCACAGCTCCTCCTTCTGCCCCTCCAGAAGCTGCCCCCAGCCCCACCCACCCCAACCCCCCGAACCTCCCACAGCCCCACGGAGCCCCCGCCCCCCCCACCCCCTCCCGACCCCCAACTCCACACACGCCCCCGGCAGCCCCACGCAGCCAGACCCTTCCCCGCTCCGCTGCCGCCGCCCTCAGCGCTCCCCGGCCCCCGCAGCCCCTCCCGCCCCGCCGCAGCTCAGCAGCCGGCAGCTGCCGCTCGCCCGCCAGCACCTCCGGCACTGCTCCCGCGCTCCGGCCCCGCTGCCGCTCCCCACGGGGCAGCAACATGGCGGCCGCGGCCGCAGCGGCAGCTCCTCGCTGTGCCTCGGCAGCGGCCAGGGGAGGAGCTGCCGCGCTCTGGGCGCCTCTCATTGGCTGCGGCTGCCCGGGCGTGGGCGGGACTTCCGTTCCGCACTGCGAGCTGCTTCCGCTCCCCGTCACACGTGGCCGCAGCAGCCGGCGGGGCCGGGCCGGGCCGGGTCTCCTCCCGGCGCTCTCTGCTCGCCAGCAGCCTGCCGGGCCGGCGGCTCCCTGTGCGCTGAGCTCTTCTCCTCCTTCTGCTGCTCTGCTTCCCCCTTGTCCCGGGTCCAGGTGGGGTGAGGGAGTCTCTGGGGCTGAGTTGGGGTCGTGGGGTGGGGATCAGGGAATGCTCTCTGGGGGCTGCGAGGCGTCGGGAGGGTCGCTTGGGTTGGGGAAGGGTTTGTGGGGGGTCGGTGGGGCTGGGGGGGGAGGGGAGCCTCTGCGGGGATCTAGGGAAATCGGTGGGGCTTGGGGTGAGTGCGGGGGGGGATCTGGGGAGCTCTGCAAGCTTGGCGCTTGGGATCCGTGCGGTTCGGGGTTGGGGGATCGCTGTGGTTGTGGGGACCTCTGCGGCTGTGGGGGTCGCGGTGTTGGGGGTCGGGGGGAGGCTGTGGGGTAGGGCAGAGGTGTGCAGGGTCGGTGGGCGTCGTCTGTGCTGTTCTGGGTAGGGTCTGTGCGGTTGGTGGCCGGGGTTTGGGGGGGGTCGGTGTGTTTGGGGGGGGTTCCTTGTGCTGCTGGGGTCCTGGGGTGTTCCGGGTGGACCTAGAGGGGTTCTGGAGGTGGTGCTGGTGAGCTCGGTGGTCCTAGGGTGGTCCTCGTGGACGTAGAGGCTCTGGGGGGGAGGCTGGTGGCACCTGGGGGTGGGTTGCTCTGTGGGGCGGCTGGGGAGAGTCGCTTGGGTTGGGGAAGGGTTTGTGGGGTAGGGGTCGGTGGGGCTGGGGGGAGGGGGAGCCTCTGCGGGGATCTAGGGGGATCGGTGGGTTTGGTTGGGGGGCTTCTGGGGATGTGCGGGGGGGGGTCTGTGAGGTCCGGGGAGCTCTGCAAGCTTGGCACTTGGGGTCTGTGCGGTTTGGGGAGGGTTGCTGTGATTGTGGGGACCTCTGTGCGGCTGTGGGGGTCTGCGGTGTTGGGGTGGTCGGGGGTGGGGCTGTGGGGTAGGGCCGAGGTGTGCAGGGTCGGTGGGCGTCGTCTGTGCTGTTCTGGGAGGGTCTGTGCCATTGCAGGCCGCGGTGGGGGGTCTGTGGGGTCCTTGTGGTGCTGTGCTGCTGACTCCCCCTGCTGGGGCAGCTGCAGGCCCCTTTGGCTGCTGCTGTGTTGCAGGCAGAGCCATTGGTGGGCTGCAGGGCTGGCCCTGGCCTGTGTCCTGTGCTGGGGGCTGGGCTGGCAGCAGAGCTGAGCTGTGGGCGGCGCGTGGGGGCTGCTGTGTGCAGGAGAGGTGGTGGTGAGCGGGGGGTGGCTTGCAGCAGAGGCTGCTGTGGGGGGGTTGGGGGAGCCCTGGGGTTGGAGGCTTTGTGCTGGCAGCTGCCGGGCGGCTGCTGTGCTGCAGGCAGCGGCTGGGCTGAGGGCCAGGCGCGCGGGGGAGCTGTGGCAGGCTGTGTGCTGGGTGCCGTGGGGGTGTCAGGCGTGGGTGCTGTGCTGAGCCTGAGCTTCGGAGCGCCTGGGCTGGTGTCAGCTGTGGGGGGTTTGGCTGTGCTGGGGGGTGTGGCATCCAAGGCCTCTGTGCTCTGCAATGTCTTGAGGCACAAATGTTCCCTGGGGGGCTGCAGACTGATGTTCATTTCTCTCTAGGCCTGCTGAGCACAGAAAGGCTCAGGGCAGGAGGAGCTTTTGCTGATGATCAGAGGCTGGAGCACCTTGTGTTGGTCTATAAAAGGATATATTGGTTCAATAAGCGGAGCGATTAATAAGATATTAATAATTTTATTAATCACAAAAATACCACAAAAATATTAAATCAAACCTATTTACAGGTTCGAAGGGTTTCGGTCGTGGAACAGATCCCTCACCAGCAGGAACAATTAACAATTTAAACAATATGTACAAAATCCAGACACACAAACAGCACTTTAAACTGTAAAGAAAGGAACCTCGGCAATGAAGCCGGCGGCTGCCCACAACGGGGGGATGGGAGGAGAACCTCAAAATTCCCAGGGCAACAGACCTTCATAGATGCTTATAAAAACAGGTATTGCAATTCTCACTGATCCTGATACCTCGTGGCACACGTTTAGATCCAGACAAACCCAAATGGCGCTGACCACGCGAAGCTGCAGGAGCAGAGTTTTCACTTTGCTGGTGTCTGCAGCTTATTGCTGAGGCAGGATTTGCTCCAAAGAGTTTGTAGCTAAAAGCTTTGTAGAGAGGAGGTTTCTCGGCTGTAATCCTTTTGCAGCAGCGCTCACTCCTTGCTCCAATCCAACGAACTGTCCCGGGGACTCAGCTCCTCTGGGTTTTCGCCTCTCGACCCGCAAGCCGGATCTGTCCTCTGGGCTTTACAACGCTGAGAATAGCGAGGGGGCTTTGCTTTCTTGTCTGGCAAACTGAAACACGTAGTCAGCCTCCAGCGAAGCTTGTGGTTCCTTCCAGAGCGTGGACAATGGCAAGACAAAGCTCTGGCCCTTTGGGCCGATACTTATAGATCTCCCGAGACAATAATGGCCAGTGGCAACACAAGTCTAGGGGTAAACCCTGGTATTGCAACCTATAGAAAGCCTTCTTTCCAAGGTGGCCAAAAGCACACCCACCTGGCTCATTCTGGCTCTGAAACATGTCCAGGCAAGCCTAAGAAGCATCTACTAGCTTCTGCCTCATTGTCTGGTAAAAAGCCATTTTAAGGCTTTTTATGTCCATCCAGGCACACCTCTCCTATGAGGACAGACTGAAGGAGTTGGGCTGTTCAGTCTGGAGAAGAAGGCTCCGAGGTGACCTCATTGTGGCCTTCCAGTATCTGAGGGGGCCTCCAAGAAGGCTGGGGAGGGACTTTTCAGGCTATCAGGGAGTGATAGGACTAGGGGAATGGAATGAAGCTGGAGGTGGGGAGATTCAGGCTAGATGTGAGGAGGAATTCTTCACCGTGAGGGTGGTGAGGCCCTGGAATGGGTTGTCGAGGGAGGGGTTGAGGCCCCGTCCCTGGAGGTGTTTAAGCCCAGGCTGGATGAGGCTGTGGCCAGCCTGATCTAGTGTAGAGTGTCCCTGCCCATGGCAGGGGGGTTGGAACTAAATGATCCTTGTGGTCCCTTCCAACCCTAACTGAAACTATGAAACTATGATGAAACTATGATGGTTGCTTTGTGCAGCCTTGGGGGTGGATCAGTGTCTTGGCTCAGTTTGGTCCTTTCTCTTGTGGCCAAGTTGAGGTCCCTTTGGTTTTGGCAGCTGAGCACAGCTTGAAGCTTTTGCTGCAATGGTTTTTGTGCTGGCAGCATTCTGTGCTGGCAGCTGGAGTGCTGTGTGCAGCTCTGGTGTCCCCAAGGGGGCCAGGAGGTTGAGCTGTTGGAGGGGTGCAGAGGAGGCCATGGGGGTGGGGGGGGGGCTGTGGCAGCTTCCCTGTGGGGGTTGGTCTGTAAGAGTTGGGGTTGTTGAGGATGGAGAGGAGAAGGCTGTAGGGAGGGCTTGGAGTAGCCTTGTGGTAGCTGCTGGGGGCTGCAGGAGAGCTGGGGAGGGACTTTTGTGAGGGGCGGGAGTGATGGCTGAGGGGACTGGGTTGAAGGTTGAGGAGGGCAGATTGGAGTGGAGCTAGGGAGGAAATTGTTTGGAGTGGGGGTGGTGAGAGCCTGGAGCAGGTTGGCCAGGGAGGTGCTGGCTGCCCCCTCCCTGGAGGTGCTGAGGGTCAGGTTGGATGAGGGCTTGAGCAGCTGGTGTGGTGGAAGGTGTCTGTGGGCATGGCAGGGGGGTGGAGCTGTCTGATCCTGGGGGTCCCTTCCAGCCCAAAGCATTCTCTGAATGCTTGAATTGGGCACTCAGCAGAACTGCAATGAAGGGAACTTGAAATAAGCAAGTTGTGAAGCTGGCTCTGAGCCTGGGGGCTGGTGTGAGCTTGTTTGCTGCTTCTTAGCTTGGGAGCTGGGTCTGAGCTTGGGATCTGGTTCTGCACTTTCTGTTCTGTCTGTGAGCTTGGGGACTGGCTGTGAGCTTGGGAGTGTGTTTGAGCTTGGGAGCTGCTTCTGAGCTTATTTGCTGGCTCCTGAGGTTGTTAGCTGCATCTGAGCTTGGATCCAGGTCAGCACTTTTGATCTGTGTCTGAGCCTGGTGGTTTCATCTGAGCTTGGAGCTTCTTCTGCACTTCTGATCTGGGTCTGTGCTTATTTGGTGGCTCTTAGCTTGGTAGCTGCATCTGAGCTTGGGATCTGGGTCTACATTGTGATCTGAGTCTGGGCTTGGGAGCTGTGTCTGAGCTTTGGATCTGATTCTGCTCTTTTGATCTGGCTGTGAGCTTGGGGGCTGCTTCTGGGCTTGAGACGTTGGTCTGAGCCTTGCGACTGTGCCTGAGCCTGGGCTACATCTGAGCTTGGGATCTGGTTCTGCCTTTTGATCTGGGTCTGGCTCTGGAGCTGGTTCTGACCATGGGAGCTGGGTCTGAGCTTGGGAAATGGTTCTGAGCTTATTTGCTAGTTCTAGAGCTTGGGGCCTGGCTCTGAGCTTGGGAGCTGCTTCTGATCTTGGGAAGTGGTTCTGAGCTTATTTGCTGGCTCTGAGCTTGGGAGCTGCTTCTTAGTTTGGGAAGTGGTTCTGAGTTTCTTTGCTGGTTCTTGAGCATGGTAGCTGCTTCTGCTTCTGCGCTCGGGCCGGGCTCTGCGCTCGGGCCGGGCTCTGCGCTCGGGTGGTGTCTCTCTTCGGGATTTGTTCTCAAAGTAGTTGCTGGGTGTGAGCTGGGAGCTGGGTGGAGCTTGGCCCCTGCCTTGAATTTAAAATGGGAGAGTCACTGTCAGGTCTCCCCAGAGTCTTCTCTTCTCCTCTCCAGGCTGACCCCCCCAGCTCCCTCAGCCTGTCCTGGTAGCAGAGCTGCTCCAACCCCTGATCATTTTTGTGTCCCTCCTCTGGGCCCTCTCCATCAGGTCCATGTCCTTCCTGTGCTGAGGGCTCCAGAGCTGTGCAGTGCTGCAGGTGAAGTCTGAGCAGAGCTAGCCAAGTGCCAGGCTGGCCTCTGTCCATCTCTGGCCATGCTGCTTTTGGTGCAGCCCAGGCTGCCCTTGGCCTTCTGGGCTGCAGGCTCCCCCTGTCTGTTCCTGTCCAGCTTCCTGTCCAGCAGCACCCCCCAGTCCTTTTATGCAGTGCTGCTTCCTATCCCCTCCTCCCCCAGCCTGTCCTGATTGTCAGGACTGTCTCAGGCCAGGGCAGGACCCTGCCCTTGCTCTTGTTGAAGCTCAGGAGGTTGCCCTGGCCCCCTCTGCAGCTTGTCCCCTTGAGCTCCTCCAACTTTTCTGCAGGTATTGCCTTAGTTTTCAGGAGGCAGAGGCTCTCTTTTGAGCCTTGTGAAAGGAGTTGATGACACTTTGTGGTGTACTCTGGACTCTGCTGTCCCTTCTGGAGGTCTCTACTCTCTGGTGTATGACATCCCAGTGCCTTCCACCCACCACAGGGATTCTCCTCCATGCTCTTATCCAGGGGCTTATGTTGGCCCTGCTGGGTGTGTAGATCAGCCCTGTGACGTTGTGGGACCCTAAGGACAGTGGGCAGCAAGTGAGTGGGGGATGGAGCAATGGATGGAGAGATGGAGGGTGAAGGCTGCAGGGGTGGGAGGGCTTAGTTCAGCAGCTGTGAGGCTCTGCCTGGCTCCTACCTACAATGGTGCTGGCAGCAGCTGACCCCAGAAGCTCAAAGCCCCCAAACCCTGCCCGGTTCAGGACAGTCCCCTGACCCCTCCTGACATGCAGCACAGCCCAAGCAGGCACTCAGGGCTCCTAGCCACACAGCCCAGCCATCCCCCATGGCAGAGTCCCTGAGGTCTCACTCCCTCTCTGTCCCCCTTCCTCTCCTCAGTTGCTGCCTGAGGTGTCTGCAGGGTCCCTCCCCAGCCCTCATCTGTAACCCCCTTGGCTTGGTGCTGTTCTTTCAGCCCTCCAGCTGATCCCAGCCTTAGTCTCAGGCCCCTTCCATTCTTGTGCTGCTGCTTCCAGCCCAGTTCCTTAGAGGCTTCCTGAGCCACAGCATTTCCACTCCCCCCTTCCAGCTGCAGTGGCAGTGGAGGTGGGAGACAGGGCCAAGTATAGCCAAGGCAGCAGGGCCATGGATGTGCTGGGACTGAGGGAAGGGCCTGGGAGTGTTCAGGCAGGAATTAGGCCTTGTCCCCCAAAAGGGGAGAGGATCCAGGGCCCAGGTAGCAAATGTGTGTGCAGGAAATGGCAGAATCTGTCATGATTTCAGGAGGTGAAAGGAGTGAATTGTGCTGCAGCTCTGCATGTGTCAGCTGGGAGATGAACAGCAGCCCCTGGGCACTGTGCCCTCCCATCAAACCTCCTTTTCTCTTGGTGCTATGGAGTGGCAGCTTCAGGAGAACTGTAAAGAGCAAGCTGAGAGAAATGGTCAGGGAGAGAAGTAAACCCTTTCCAGTGAGTCTCTTAGGGCTGCAGGTGTGTGAAGGGTGCTGGAGTATGAGGTTTGGGCAGGAGCCAGAGACTCCTGCAGCATCCCAGTGAGGGCTGAAGAGGTTTAGCAAGAAGCTGCCCATGTCCCTCCCTCCTTGCTCCATGAACCTTTGTGTGTGTCCTGAGGGCTGCTCTGATCTTCTCCTGGGGAGTGGGGAACAGAGGTGTGTGCAGGGCAGAGGTGAGCACAGAGTGTATGGGTGGGGGCAGAGCCAGGAGGAGAGGTGGGTCCAGAGGAAGATGTGCTGTCAAATGCAGCTGCAGGCAGCAGAGGCCTGGGCAAGCAGTGGGAGGAAGCTTTAGGCAAGGCCTGGGAGAGGCTGTGTGGAGGCAGCTGTGTTGTGGTGCTGGCCTGCAGCTGTGTGCTGGGGGCTGTGTGCTGGGCAAGGAGCTGAGTGTGCAGTTTGTGAGGCCTCCCATCTTGATCCCCTGGCTGTGTGCTGTGGCTGTGCTGCTGGCTTGGGAGCTGCCCCCAGCAAGGCTGAGCTGTGCTGCTGATCCTGGGCAGTGCTGAGCCATCCCTTGCAGGTCAGTGCTCTCCTCTGAGCCCTTTGCTTCTCTGTGGCAGGAGTTGTGTCCCTCGCTCTCCATCATCCCTGCCCTGTGTGCTGTGGAAGAGCAAGAGTTTGCAGATCTGCCCTTGGAGCAGCCCAGCCGGTAAGATTCCCGAGTGGGGGCAACAGCAGGACCCAGCCCCCAGAATCCCCTAGTCCCAGGGTACTTTCCAGCTTCTTCCACCTCCTCCTGCCTCCACTTCCACCCCTCCAGGGGCTCTGAGACATATCAGGTGTTGGAGTTTGGAAACTCCCCCAGGTTGTGGGGGTCAGTTTGTGTGGCAGGAAGTGGTGTTTGGAGTTGGGATTTGGAGGGTGGTTGGAGAAGGTTGAAGGTGGTTTGGTCTTCGTTGGTCAGTGCTGCTGCCTCCATTGCCTGAGCCAGAGAGATCAAGGACAGGGCCTGGGGCGGAACCACCCTGCCAATGCCACCCAGGCTTGAGGAGAGTGGGACAAGACCACTTGTAGACCCCAGGTACCTCAGGACACTGACACAGGAACCTGAGGTCTCAGCACAGGTATAGAGGTCTGAGCCTACACTGTGACAAAACCTGAAGGTTGAGGTCCCCTCTGCATTCCCTTCTCCAGCGGGTTGTTGGAGGTGTTGGGAGCCAGGACTGTCATGTCCCAGACAGATCTGAGGTTTTCTGATCCTGGCCTCAGGTGTTTCCATGTTCCAACTCACTGTGTAACCCCTTCCTGCCACAGTATGGCCTCGCAGAAGGACCCAGACAAAGCTGGGAGAGAGCAGCACCCAGAGATCAAGTTGGAGCAGCCAAGTTCAGCCTGAAGGGAGAGGAGAAGGAGGAGAAAGAGAACAGGATGGAGTATGATGATGCTGAGGAGAATGATGACTATGATGATGATGAGTATGAAGAGGCTAACCATGAGCTGAAGGTGACCAGGATGAGGAGGAAAAGGAATTTGCAGAGGAGGATGAAGCCGAGCAGATCCCTCTGTGCCCCCCATCAGTGCCCTGAGTGTGGGCAGAACTTTCCACTGGCTCAGAGCAGGTGAAGCACCACTGCCCTACCCTGGCCCCCGCCCCTCATCTGTGGTGACTGTGGCAAGAGGTTCAGCAAGAGCTCTGAGCATCTCCGCACTGCCGCACCCACACCGGTGAGAGGCCATACAGCTGTGGCTGAGTGCGGCAAGACCTTCACTCACAAGTTTCCTCACCAAGCACCGCAGTGACACAGCCTAATCCCTTCACCTGCAGGGACTGTGGCAAGAAATTCAACGTAGCTCCACCCTCACCATCCACCGCCGCATCCCACACCGGAGAGCACTGTTCCCCTGTGCTGCGTGCGGCAAGACTTCACCAGGAGCAATTCATACATCCAGCACACTCATCCCAGTGGTGAGAGACCATACAGCGGTGGCGACTGTGGCAAGAGCTTCACCAAGAACGGAATCCTCACAGAGCACCGTCGTGTGCACAGTGGCGAGAAGCCGTTCACTGCGCTGAGTCAGCAAGGCCTTCAGCCGTACAACTCACTTGTCACCGCCGCCACCACAGTGGTGAGAGTCCTTTCACCTGTGATTACTGTGGAAAGGCTTCCGCCAGAGGCACCAGCTCACTTGTCACCGCCGCACCCACAGTGTGAGAAGCCTTTCACCTGTGATGACTGTGGAAAGAGCTTCCGCCAGAGGCAACAGCTCACTTGTCACCGCCGCACCCACACTGGTGAGAAGCTTTTCACCTGCGCTGACTGGGGAAGCGCTTCACCCAGAAGGGTAACCTCAACAATCACCGCGGCACCCACACCAGAGAGCAGCCTGCACTGGAGGGGAGGCATAAGGCCACCTAGAATCTGTTGGGTAACCGTGACCCCCTCTTGAGAGTCCCTTTCCAGCACCAATATCATCTCTTTTTCCTTTGCAGTGCTCAGGAACTGGAGGACCCAGCAGCAACAAACACTTCCTGCCCTTCTGAACACCAATTATTGCTAATGAGAGCAACTACAGTGCTGAGTCGGCATAGCTGGAACTCCCAGTGCAGCTCAGCAGGGCTTTGCCAGGGTCAGTCTGTTTCTTCCCCAATGCTTTTGTCTCCCTGGGTAAGAAACCCTCTGTGCATTGACCAATAGTGTCAATAAAACTGAAAAGTTACCCAAATCCTGTCTGTTTGCTTTTGTTTCAGATATCCCTGCCTCAATGCCCAAATTTGGGGGCATTTGCTCCCAAGTATTGGGGTGGAGCAGTGCGCCCAGTTCAGGGAGGGGAAATGAGGTTCTCAGAGGAGTCTTGAGGGCCATCTCAGAGGCATTCTTCAGGGGCTTCCATGATCTTAGCTGTTTGGGATTTGGATGGTCCTAGGATGACTTTTGGGATCTTTAGAAGGTGTAGGGGAATCTCATGGAGATCTTTGGAAGAACTCAGAAAGCTTCTGTTGGCTTTCCACTCTGGGGGGAACAGGTTGAAGAGCTAAGAAGAGGTTAAGCTGCCTGTTTCCCCCCACAACAGAAGTGAGGGGAAGATAACACACACACGAGTCAAAAAAACCTCTGGGTTGAGATAGGACTTGAGATAAGCTCAAAAGAGTTGAATCCAAAGGAGATCCCATATGCACACTGACCTGAGGCTGTTTGCAGAAAGAAGCACAGCAGCAGCAGCAGCAGCGAGCAGCAGCCAGGAGTAAACCCCTACAGCCCTCCCCCTCAGCAAGAGCCAGCCCCTGAGAGCCAGAACCCAACAGCAGCAACCGGAACAGGAAGCCTCTCATGTGGCAATCTAAACTTCAGGCCCTGTAGTGCTTTGCCAGCCAGCACTGTCCCTGTGAAGGTGGCATGAGGCAGGGTGGCGTGGAGTAATGGCAGCAAATTAACCTTTGATATTCCCCAGCCCTCATTCTGGGCCACCTGCACCATGCCAGCAGCAATCAGCAGCACACCTCAGGCACTGTTCATTCTCACTCCACAGGAGGTGGCTTTGCAGGACCCAGAGGGCTGCACACTGCAGGTGCTCTGCAGCTCCACTCTGTTCCAGCACTGTCTGGATCAGACCATGCCCAGGCCAAATGCTGCAAATGCTGGGGCTGTGTTCCACCTCTGGGGCAATTGAGTCCAGTGACTCAGCTTCCAACACATCCAGGTGTGGGGATCCTCCTGTCACACCAGAAACACAGATGGGTTCCACCCCTCGTGGTTTGATGGTGTCAGAACACTCTGAGCACCTGCAGCTGCTAAAGCTTTATCCTCTCATGGGTTCAACTTGCCAGGTCATTGGTTCTGTACAGTCCAACAAACCAATTGTCTCTCCCCTTCATCTGGTTGGAGGCAGAGTCCTCTAATTCTGCCTTGGGTCCCTTGCATCTTGTGAAGATGCTTTGGGAGTCTCTTGAGGAGGACCAGAAGCAGTTTTATCTTCCTGCTCCTCTTAGGCCATTTCCCACTGGAAACTGAGGCAGCATCTCTGGGGGGACAATTCCCCTGGAAGTCACAGACTCCTGCAGCCAGGACTAGATTGGGTTTTCCCTTCTATTTCCTCACGTCCTCCCATGGTCACACAAGTAAAAGCAAGGGTGTGCTGTGGTGTGTGCCTCCCAGATTCTCTCCCTTGGACAGGGGAGCAGCTGCTGCAGTGCACCGGACTGTACAGGTGGGGAATAAAAACTTCTTCTGGAACTGGCAGAACTCCTGGGACAGTTCCTTCACAGCTGAAACACAGGCCTGGACAGAGGAGGAGAGATTCCTTTGCCTTGCTGGGGCCTGCTGCTTGTTTCATCCACTGTTTGTCCTTGGCCATCTTCCAAAGCAGAGATAAGAACCAAGCCAGCAGCCCTGGCTCTTTCTCTTGTTCCCATGGGGAACCTGATCCCTCCTGGTCCCTTGCAGGATCAGCTGCAGAGAAAAAAAGGGCTGGTGTCCAAGAAAAAGAAGTGCAGAGAATTCTAGGGTCAGTGCCCAAGAAAAGAGAAGTGCAGGGAAAAAAAGTTGCTGCATGAGAAGAAAGAAGCACAGAGGAAAAAAATGATTGGTGCCCAAGAATAAGGAGCAGAGAATAAAATAGTTTGTGCCCGACAAATAAGAAGCTCAGAGAAAAAAAAACAGTTGGTGGCTGAGAAAAAAGAAGTGCAGGGAAAAATAGGCTTGGTGCCTGAGAGGAAAAGAAGTGCAGAAAAAAATGTGATGGTCCTGAAAGAAAACAAGAGCGGAGAACAAAATTGTTGGTGCCCAAGAAATAGAAGTGCAGGGAATAAAACTGTTGGTGCCCAAGAAAAAAGAAGTGCTGAGAAAAAATGTGTTTGTGCCCAAGAGATAAAAAGAGAAGAGAAAACAAAGGGTTGGTGCCTGGGAAAAAGAAGGGCAGAGAGAAAAAGGTGGTGCCATGAAAAAGAAGCACAGAGAAAAAGTGTTGTGCCTGAGATAAAAAGAAGTGCAGGGAAAAAAGGGTGGTGCCTGAGAGAAAAGAAGCCCAGAGAAAAAAAATGGTTGGTGCACAAAGGAAAAAGAAGCTCAGAGAAAAAAAGTGTGGTGTCTAGAGAAAGAGGAGCAGAGTAGAAAAGGGTCTGTGCCAAGAAAAATGAAGTGCAGAGAAGAAAAGGGTTGGCACCCGAGAGAAAAGAAGTGCTGAGGAAATAAGTGATGGTGCGGAGGAAACAAAAAGAGAAGGGAAAAAAAGGTTGGTGCCCCAGAGAAAAGAAGCATAGAGAAAAAAATGATTGGTGGCCCAGAAAAAGAAGCACAGAGAAGAAAAGGCTGGTGCCCAAGGGAAAAAGAAGTGTAGGGGGAAAAAAGGTTGGTGCCAGATAACAAAGAAGATCAGAGAAACAAAAGGTTGGTGCCCGAGAACAAAGAAGCACAGAAAATAAAGGTTGGTACCCAGAAGAAGAAGCACAGTGTAGAAACAGAGTGGTTCCCAAAAAAAAACAAGATCAGAGAAACAAAGGGCTGGTGCCGAGGAAAAGAAGGCCAGAGGAAAGAAGGGTTGGTGCCCAAGAAAAAGAAGCATAGAGAAAAAAAGTGTTGGGCCTGAGAAAAAGAAGTGCAGGGAATAAAAGGGTAGGTGCCCAGAAAAAAGAAGCGCAGAGGAAAAAAGGGTTGGTGGCTGAGCAAAAAGAAAGAGAAAGAATAAAAAAATGGTGCCCGAGAAAAAAGAAGTGCAGGAATGAATAAAGGGGTGGTGCCAGAGGAAAAGGAAGCACAGAGAGAAAAGGTTTGATGCCTGAGAAAAAAACGATGTAGAGGAAAAAATGTGGGTGCGAAGAAAAAAGAAGTGCAGAGAACCAAACGGTCGGTGCCCGAGAAAAATAGAAGCACAGGGAATAAAAGGGTGGGGAACGAGAAAAAGGGAGCGCAGAGAACAAAAGGGTTGGTGCCCGAGAAAAGAAGTGCAGAGGGAAAAATGGTTGGTGGCCAAGAAAAATGAAGTACACAGAAAAATGTGTTGGTGCTCGAAAGATAACAAGAGCAGAGAACAAAAGGGTTGGTGCCCGAGGGAAAAGACTTGCAGGGGAAAAAAAAGGGTTGATGCCTGAGAGAACAAAAGCACATAGGAAAATGGGTTGGTGCCCAGGAAAGAAGTGCAGGGGAAAAAACCTTTGGTTGTGGGAGGGATTTGGTTTGGATAGCTTGAGAAGACTATAGGGCAGATTGCCTTGCTGGAATTAGAGGGAGCTATGTTTGGTCTCTGACTCTGAGAGCAGCTGGGCAGCATTTGCTTGGATGTGTTCAAATATGTTTTGTTATTCTGACCTACTGTCTGCCTGTGGTGGGCTATGCCCATTGGGGAAAAAGACAGGGGGGAGGGCTCGTGAGAGTTTTTCTTCCCTCCCTGGGGCTTGTGTTTCCTCCCCTGGAAATCTGACTTGGTCTGTTACACTTCCCCCCTCCTTCCAGCAGGGGTATAAGAGGGAGGAGAATTGCAGACATTGCTCTAACCTCTCTCCTTTCTCCATCCATCCTTGTTCCTTACCATGTGAGCCCTGCCGCAGACATAAATACATATATATATATATATATATATATACTGTCTAAAGAAAAGTTCTTTCCTCTCTACTTCCAAGCTGAACCCAAATTATTTCTGGTGGATTGCTCCCCTCCCTCCCTTCTCTCTCTCTGTTGGGGAAGGGGATTCTCGCCTTGCCCGCATCTGAGCTTTTAAGCCCCAGTTTAGGCTCAAAGCACCACAATGCCTTAATGACACTCATGCCAGTAGAGAATGACCAGTTGAGATGTGAACATGTGCATGCTGATGGACTAGAGAACCTTGCTGTGAACGTAATAAAATCTTCGCCTGCTTACACTGTCCTGGAGCATTGCTGAGGTGATTAAAACACTACACATTACAAAGGTTGGCACCGAACGTTTGCCTTGGCCAACTACTCATTGCGACTCTCACTTGCACCACAAGAAGAAATTGGCTTTTAAGGACTGTGGGGATGCTCATGTTCATTCAGTGTCACTAATGGTGGCTTTTGGACCAGTCTCTGTGAGATTAATCTGTCTGCCTCTATGCTGGTGAGTTCCCTGATTCGCCGGACGTTATGGATGCGATATATGTCTAAGATAAGGTGAGGTACACCTGGTAATGAGTAGTTAATTATATCGGAGATTATAGATGTGCTAATGTTAAGATACTGGACCTGAGCAAAGCCTTTGACACTGTCCCGCACCACATCCTGGTCCTCCAAACTGGGGACACATGGGTTTTGATGGGTGACCACTAGATGGATAAGGAACTGGCTTAATGGCCGCACCCAAAGAGTGGCTGTGTCAATGGGTTCCATGTCCCAGCGGAGGCCAGGGACAAGCGGAGTCCCTCAGGGATCAGTCCTGGGACCAGGCTTGTTCAAACATCTTTGTGGGTGACATGGACAGTGGCATTGAGTGCACCTCAGCAAGTTTGCTGATGACACCAAGCTGTGTGGTGCAGATCAGCACACTGGAGGGAAGGGATGCCAGCCAGAGGGACCTTGACAGGCTGGAGAGGTGGGCACAGGCCACCTCATGAGCTTCAACAAGGACCAAGGGCAGGGTCCTGCAGCTGGGTCGAGGCAATCCCAGGCACAAATCCAGGTGGG
>JAAWVA010000030.1:34516839-34546831 GCA_015227895.2 Colaptes auratus
ATGGGCAATCACTCTCTCGGTATAGAACTTCTTCCTAAATCCAGTCTAAACCTGCCCTGGCGCAGCCTGAGACTGTGTCCTCTTGTTCTGGTATGGCTGCCTGGGAGAAGAGACCAACCTCTGCCTGGCTACAACCTCCCTTCAGGTAGTTGTAGAGAGCAAAAAAGGTCACCCCTGTGTCTCCTCCTCTCCAGGCTAAGCAACCCCAGCTCCCTCATGTGACTGACTGTTCCTACAGGAATACATCAATACAGCATTCCTGTTGCAGAGAGTTATGTGAGCAGCTGGGACCCCAGAATGATTTTACTGATGGCACTGCACTGAGAGAGACGAGCAGCAAATAGCTGTTCTGCTTTCAGACGCAGCAGACGCAGATGTTGTAGGGCTAGTTCTAACTCAAATGCAGACATTTGCAGTGATGAGGAAGACACAGAAACAGGACAAACAGGACAAACAAGGGGGAAACAGGAAGACAGAGTTAATGGGAGCAGCTCTGAGTGAGACCGGCAGCAGTTCTGGCATTCAGCCAGCGGGGGCAGACGCAGCTCACAACAGCAGTGCCAGCGGCTGTGTATCACCAGCAGCCATTAAGGAGGCAAAATCTCTTCCGCCTGCAGCAACCAGGAATGAAGGAGTTCCACAGCAGCCCCTGGGTCCAAAGTCCCCCTGCCAGTGGTGTTCCCTTGCAAACCCCTTCTGCTTCTGCAAGTCTGCTGTAAACTTAAATGCAGCTCCAGTTCAACAAATCACAGCTGTGGATAAAAGGGGCAGGCACAAGGCAGATGCAGAGGCAGAAAACAGAAAGACAGCAAGATCCCTCTGCTGGTTAAAAGGATCCTTCTGAAAATGGAGAGAAAGTTTGCCTTAAAGATAGAGCTGAATTGCTGAGGCCATCAGTGGAGAGTGGAGATGCAGGACAGGATACAGGTTCTGGTAAGTCAGAGATAATGGAGGTGCTTCTGAACTGAAAGACGTCCTACGGAGGGCAGCACAGCGATTATGGGGACAGCCACTTCAAGAGAAGGAGAATGATGAGATAACATCAAGCAGCTAATGCCCCCAGGCAGGAAATCAGGCATGTAAGAAAGGATTACATTAGAGGAGAGAATGAGCCAATTCTTCATGGCTAGGCAGGTGCCATGATACAGGGACCCCTGCTTCAGTAGTGGGGGACAAGTCAGCCTCTCAGCTTGGAACCCTCTCAAAAGCTAGTGGAATAGATAGGCATCTAGGCAGGTACCTTGGTAAGGTTCCTTTGTGACACACCTTTGACTGGCAGCTCTTAGGAGGTCATCTGGAGATGACCTTCCATGCAACCCTAAGGCTTGGAACACCATAGATGAGGGAATTAAGCGTGCTGACAATTTAACCATGGTGCACACCTAGGACTTAGTAACACGCAGCCATGAGAAGGATAAAAGTTATTTGAGAAAGTCCTTCCATGTCTTGGTCTTTGCTGTCATCTCCTGTCTTTTAACGACATTGCAGTCCCCATGTCTTCTTTCTTGTGTTTTGCCTGTTGGTCCTCTGCCAATCCCACAGAACTGTCCCCTCTTGTTCGTGAGGCCCAGGCTGTGTGAGACCCAGCCTGCTTTCCAGACTCAGCCTTATTTCTCTCTCTGTCTAGAGCTGCCACCTGCTGCTATATCTGCATTTCCTCTCCCAAGCTCCAGGACTACTTTATCGGTGTCAGAAAGCTAAGCTCTGAACTAGTGGGAGAGTTTCTAACAGTTAGTGAGAAAGTTCAGAAGCTCCTTCCCTCAGCTGTCCTGCTGAGTGTTCTGGGAAGGGCTCAGCTGAGGGCCAGTCCTGAGAGGCAGAGTTGGGTTGTGGCTGGGTTGAGGCCTGAAGTTAACACCCAAGGGTCATGCCAAGGGTAAAGGTTGGAGCCAGGATGAGCAATGGGGGCAGAGTCAGGGTCAGGAGTGGGTTTGGGAGGGGCTGAGGTAAAGGGGTGAGGTGAGGGCTTGGCTCAGCTCCACTGCATTGAGCAGGGCACTGAGTAGAGAGGATGGGAGGGCCCAGGCTGGACTGGGAGGGCATCCTAGGATCCAGTCTGTACTGGGAGGTGCTAAAAGCATTCAGTCTGTCATGGGAGGTGTGGAGTTTCAATTCAGATCCCGCGGAGTCCCCCCAAGCACTGGGGAGGGCTGGGTGGGGAGAGAGGAATACCTTTCCCTGCCAAGGAGCCCTGCACCCATGCCAGGTGAAGCAAGACAAGCAAGCTCCAGGGCTTGCCAGGATGGATCTTGATCAGACTCCTGATGTCTTCTTTTGCCTTGTCTTTCCTGTCTTGAATGCTGCTCACTGGACAGTCCCTTGAGAAAGGCTCCAGCAAAGTTTCCAACTACCACAGCCTGGGACTGCAGACACAGTGCTGTTAGGCCTGCCCTATGAACTGTCTGCAACTAAGGAAGCAGCTGAGCTGACCACAGACACAAATGCAGGAGGAGTGTGGTTCTCAGCTGACTCCACCCACTGGATGGGATGCAAATGGCAACAGAAAGCTGCAGTGCTGGAGGCTGGCACTGGGAAGACTGTGGCAGAGGAAGGTGGTGCACAGGTAGGAGGATTGCCCTGCACTCATGCTGGCAGCAGAGATGGTGCCCCTGCTATTCACACTGATTCCTGCGCCTCCAAGGGTGCCACTGAATGGGTGTGTCGGGGGAATCAATCAGGAGAGCTGGAGACTGGCCATGACTCTGAGAAACAGGTCACTCAAGAGCCTCAAAGGCAGGAGGAGTGGTCAAAGGCCATGCACAGAAGGGAAGAGCTGCTGCACAATGGAACCAGCAGGCAGATCACCAGCAAGAATTCCTGTGGTGAACAATGAAGGGGTCTCACCAGAGCTAAGTAGAGCTTAAGATGGAGCTTAAGGTGGAACTCGAGGTGGAGCTCAAGGTGACACTCAAGATGGAGCTCAAGGTGGAGTTCAAGGTGGAGTTCAAGCTGGAGCTCAATGTGGAGCTTAAGGTGGAGCTTAAGGTGGAGGCTGAGCTTAAGGTGGAGCTCAATGTGGAAGCTGAAGATGGAGGCTGAGCTCAAGGTGGAGCACAAGGTGGAGCCTTAGGTTGAGCTTAAGGTTGAGTTCAAGGCTGAGCTCAAGGTGGAGCTCAAGGTGGAGCTCAAGGTGGAACTCAAGGTGGAGCTCAAGGTGGAGCTCAAGGTGGAGCTCAAGGTGAAGCCCAATGTGGAGCTCAAGGTGGAGCACAAGGTGGAGCCTTAGGTTGAGCTTAAGGTTGAGTTCAAGGCTGAGCTCAAGGTGGATCTCAAGGTGGAGCTCAAGGTGGAGCTTAAAGGCTGAGCTCAGGTGGAGCTTAAGGTGGAACTCAAGTTGGAGCTCAAGGTGGAGCTCAAGGTGGAGGCTGAGCTCAAGGTGGAGCTCAAGGTGGAGCTCAAGGTGGAGCTCAAGGTGGAGCTTAAGGTGGAGCTCAAGGTGGAGCTCAAGATGGAGGCTGGCTCAAGTGGAACACAAGGTGGAGCTTTAGGTTGAGCTTAAGGTTGAGTTCAAGGTGAGCTCAAGGTAATCTCAAGGTGGAGGCTGAGCTCAAGGTGGAGCACAAGGTGGAGCTTCAGGTCGAGCTTAAAGTTGAGTTCAAGGCTGAGGTCAAGGTGGAGCTCAAGTTGGAGCTCAAGGTGGAGCTCAAGGTGGAGCTCAAGGTGAAGCTTAAGCTTAAGGTGGAGCTTAAGGTGGAGCTCAAGGTGGAGCTCAAGGTGGAGCTTAAGGTGGAGCTCAAGATGGAGCTCAAGGTGGAGGCTGAGCTCAAGGTGGAGTTTAAGGTGGAGCTCAAGGAGGAGCTCAAGGTGGAGCTCAAGGTAGTGTTGGAGATGGGCTTAAATCTAAGGGACATGATTCTGTGTAACAGGTACTTGAGCAGAATGTGTAGGCCTTACTCCATCTTGTTGTTTACTGCCCATAGTTAGGTGGCACGCTGGTGCTGCAAGGTCACTGTGGCCTTGTAGCTGTTCTCGCAGCTGTGTTTGTAAGATAACAGGATGGGTAAGGAAGAGTCAATGAGAAGGGAGTTTTCTGAGAATGTACACAGAGCCTTTGATATTGTACACAGACCTAATTGCAAGTGGGCTGGATATTATAATGTTGCCTTCAGAGACCAATAGAATAGTGACGCTTGTGCATATTTAGCTGAGATGCTATATAAGCTGTGTATCCAGGCAATAAAGTCGAAGTGTGCTTATCAATCATATTGATTGTGTGATTAGTCAAGCCTCCCCTTAAGCGACAAATGGCGCCCGAAAGGTGGAACCCTGATCCCGCGCTTCGGAAAGCAATAGAGGAACAGCCACAGTCCAGATTGAAGTAATTTTCGCCCTGCAGCAGCACAGGAGGTGAAAGAGCTGAACAAGATGGGAGCTCCGCACCTTGGAGGCACTTAGAGAAGTGATCCAGCCAAGACACTGCCGAGACCTTGGGAGACTGCAGTCAGCGCTGACGGTAATTAGACATGGATAGGCAAGCAGTGTATGATTTTATTTAAATGCTTTTAGAAAAGCGGCCGGGGAGAGGCACGGTGAAGCACTCCGTGAAACAGAAGAGGCTGTGCTAAACGCCCTCCAAACTGTCCTCTCCGGGAGAGGTATTACTGACGATTCTGGCATTTTGAACAGGCTAACTATCCTCTCCGTGAGAGGTATCACGGACGATTCTGGGATTTTGAAAGGGCTATTAGCCTGGGCCCAGAGTCATGATCTTATCCCCACAGCAACCGAAGCTTTCGCTTCCGAAGCACGGGACAAAACTGGACCCCAGCTGTGGGATGAGGTGCTAAACACCAGCCACCACCCCAGCAGGGAGGAAGTGATAAAAAGGCAGTGAAACTTGTGGTTCAGCGTGTTCGAACCCCTTCATCAACATCTCCCTCTAATATCACCAACGACAGCTCGGATTCGGAAGACAACACCACCGATGCTGAGAAATTCATACAGCGCCAACTTTGCTTTACAGCCCCTCTTAGAAAAAATGGAGCTTGGAGGCTCATGGTTACGGCATCTTACGACTACCGCACCCCTCCCGCGAGCCCTACGGCCCTCACAGGCACCGACTGCTCCGACCGAGGCCGCACTGACTGACGCACCCCAACACCGGCAGCACGACCGTAGCGGTGGCCCCAGTGGCCCCATGGTGGCCCCCACAGCAGCAGCCACGGCAGTGGCCCCAGCGGCCATCCCCATGGCGGCAGCATGGCGCAGCCAGCACCAGTGGTCACCCCCCCCCCCACCTCCTATGTCCCAGACACTGTCCAGCAGAAAGCATCACTGAGATGGAGGCTACAATCGAATTCCGATGGAACGATAGTGTAGGGATCGGGAGGTGGGAGGGACGGGGAACTGTCCTCTGTGCTGCTGGAAAGGTATTGTGAGAAATGCAGTAATAGAAGGAGAATCTGTAGAATTCCTGTACATGCATCTCCTGTGGTATTATTCTGGCATTTGACAATGCTAACAAAAAGCTAAACAGGTTCTCAGCATTTTACCTACAGATGCCACTGTCCCACGACTGCTGGACACAGCAGAACAAATGAAGCACCACAAACAGCAACGTATCCAGCCACAGCCATAGAACCAGTTGTGAAACCAGTACGACCACTGCACAAGGGACACAACCTGGGTGGAAAACACTGCACTTCTGGGAAACCTAGGCACCTTAAGTCAAATTGCCTGACTGCTGGACAGACTTGAAACTGCTGTGCTCACTGTCACAGACCTATATTTTGCTCAGATTGTCATAGGCAGGGAAACTGCTCCCACACAGCATAGTACACACGCGTGACAACATCATACCAGGCAACGGCAGTGGATGTCACTCTTGAGTCCGCAAAATGTTGTTGTCGAGTCCCATCAGCATGGTCCTCTGGGTCACAGATCCTGTGCTCTGTTAATTAGCAGATTGTCTACCTCTAGACAGTGCATCCTCATAATTCCTGGTTCAATAGATTCTGATTATCACTGGGCTATGAAAATTGTGCTCTATAGCATTACCCCTCTTTAGCAATCTTGCTGGGACAGAAATTGCTCAATAATACCATTTTGAGTCCTGAGTGCCTAAAACTTCTAACAGGATTTGAGGACAAGAAGGCTCTGGTTCCACCGATGTGCCTAATACCTCATTGGCCCCAGGAATCCAAAAGGGAAAGCTAGAACAGATTGTGACTATCAGACACCCTTGTGGCCAAACTATACAACTTTCAATGATTGTGGATACTGGAGACAATGTCACTATTCTACCTCGCCATAAATGGAATGGTCTCTAGCCATTGGTAATGGCAAATTCTCCATTGCTCATGGCAAATGATTCCAGAGTCTTGGCTTTAGAAGGTATGCAAACAACCTGGGTCAGCAAAGAGCCAGTGCAATTGGCTTTTACAATGGCAAATCAATCACTGTAAGACCGTACGTGTTAACCCTTCCAGTTGCTCTATTGGGCTGAGATGCCTTAAGTTAGCTAGGAGCAAAACTTGTTACTGATCCTTTTCTGTAGTGGCTGCTGGTCAGCAACCAACCTCAAATTAAAATGGGCAACAGATAATCCAGTATGGTGGAGCAGCGGTTGCTCAGACATGATAGGCTGCAAGTTAGGCCGTACCTTGAGTCCTGTGTGCAGTACTGGGCCACTCAGTTTAGGAAGGATGTTGTCTTGCTGGAGCATGTCCAGAGAAGGGCAACAAAGTTGGTGAGGGGTTTTGGGAACACAAGCCCTATGAGGAGAGGCTGAGGGAGCTGGGGTTGCTTAGCCTGCAGAAGAGGAGACTGAGGGGTGACCTTCTTGCTCTCTACAACTACCTGAAGGGAGGTTGTAGCCAGGCAGAGGTTGGTCTCTTCTCCCAGGCAGCCAGTACCAGAACAAGAGGACACAGTCTCAGGCTGCACCAGGGCAGGTTTAGACTGGATGTTAGGAAGAAGTTCTATACAGAGAGAATGATTGCCCATTGGAATCAGCTGCCCGTGGAGGTGGTTGAGTCACCTTCATTGGAGGTGTTCAAGATGCTTGATGAGGTGCTTGGTGCCATGGTTTAGTTGTTTAGGTGGGTTGTATTGTATTATATTGTATTGTATTGTATTGTATTGTATTGTATTGTATTGTAAGTTGTTAAGACCCTACTGCAGAAACAATTGCAACTAGGGCACACCTTGCTAGCCACCCTCACCTCCCAACCTCCCTCCCCCACCCCCCCTTTTCTGGTAAGACTCTAGTCTACCAAAGCTCTGCTCTGATTTAAAGCAACAGTGCTAATGTCATTATTTCTGATTATAATGTCTTTCAGAGTTCTGTTAGTTAGAGTTTTGCTAAGTCTTCCTAGCAAGCATAATGAATAGTAAGCATTTGGTATCTTCAGGTACTTAGTACAGAGTAATTGTAGTAAGGTATATGGACTTAGTAATGAGTTCACAGTGTAAGATTTTCTTATGGTTCGACCTTCTTAGCTGTGTGCCTCGGCATTGCAAAGGAGCTCCGTGTAATATAGTAAGGTTTGTAGTAAATAGGTATTCATTCTTAAAAGTATTCCTTAGCTAATGTAGCATCTCTCTATTTCCATCTTAGAACACTGACTAAAAAAACTACAAATATACAAAAAATAGTAAAAAAGAGAACCACGTACAAAAGAAAAATTTCAAAATACAAACATATATAACAGAGCAGAAACAAAAAATAAAACTTAGATACAAAAGTACAATAAAAAAATAACAAAATAATACAAAATAATAATAGTCAACAAATTAAAAACAAACAGAAAATTGAAAATAAAACAAATTACAGCATAATAATAAGAGCAGCAACAAAAACAAACAATAAATAGGTTAAAATAAACAAATATGCAAAAAACAAAAGTAATTAAAACAAACAAATAATATTTTTAAAAATTGATAATATAAAGATTAAAACTAGACAAAAAATAAACTAATATAATACATTAAAAAAATGAAAAAAATTGATTACAATAAAAATAAAACTAAAAATATAATAAGATAAAAACAATAACTTTAAAAGTTTTAAAAAATTTAAAAATTACAAAAACCTAAATTAAAAATAAAAAAACCCCACAAAAATAACAAAAATTTTTAAAATATAAACATTAGATTAAAATTGACAAAAAATAATTCAAAAGTATAGATAAAAAACATACAAAAAAGATACAGTGTAAAACCTAAAACAAAAAAGAATTAAAAATTAAACAAAATAAAATAAGAACTAGATTAAAAATAAAATATATTGAAAATACATATACAAAAATAATTAATAATTTCAAAGTAAAATTAAAAATAAACCAACCAAAAGAATAAAAAAATCAATAATAAAAGATTTAAAAAAATTAGAATAAAAAGAAAAAATAAATTAATAAAAAATATATGAAGAAAAAAATAGATTACAAAAAATAAAATAACAAAAGAGAAAAATTAAATTAAACAAATTAGAAAAAAACTTGCAGAAGAAAAACTAAAATTAAAAAAATAAAAATAAAAAAATTGAAAAAGTGTAAAAATAATGAAAAAAAATTCAAGTTAAACTTACAAAAATCAAAACAAAACAAATGTATTAAAAATAGATTTAAGAAATTCATAAAAAATAAATAAAAAATTACAAATTACAATTAATTACATTAAAACCAAAAATAATTAAAAAAATATGGAATGATAGAATCATTGAATCAGGCATGGTTGGAAGGTATCACCAGGATCATCTAGTTCCAACCCCAATACTATGGGTAGGGACACTTCTCACTAGATCAGGCTGGCCAGAGCCTCATCCAGCCTGGGCTTAAACACCTCCAGGGACGGGGCCTCAACCACCTCCCTGGACAACCCATTCCAGGCCTTCACCACTCTCGTGGGGAAGAACTTCCTCCTCATGTCCAGCCTGAATCTCCCCACTCACAGCTTCATTCCATTCTCCTTATACCTATCACTTCCTGACACCCTAGGAAGTCATTCCCTGGCATTCTTGTAGGCTCTCTTCAGATACTGGATGGCCACAATAAGGTCACCTCGGAGCCTTCTTTTCTGTCAATTGCAATCATCGCAATGAACAACGGCAGAAGAATCAAAACTATGAGGAAACAGCATTTCCCATGGAGTCGAACATCGATCACAGTAAGTGTTATGATAATCTGAGATCAAAAGCATCAATCGAAGAATGTACACAGCACCATGTGAATTAGGACTGAATATTTGGTGTTTGATTGTTGTGTGATTAGAGAAAACGTTCATATGGACTTAAATGTTATCTCACCAGTTTGCTGTAATTTTACCACTTAGAGGGAAAATCAAAATTCATTATGACACAACATGCATTTTCATGCAAAGTGCAGAAGTGGCTAGCATGTAGCAAAGCAGTGCTGTGCCTGCAGCATGTAACTAAAGCAGGGCACTGGTAGCTATAAACACAGAGGTTATCTGGGATAACAGGACACACAGCTGCATCAACAACCTCGCGTGGTATTAGTAGTGTGACCAATAATCTATAACAGTGCGATGTGTGGTCACTGGTGGGGAGCCAATAAGCTGTGCCAACGATGCCCCCTGAGTTTTATATAAGCTGCAGAGGTCCCTTAATAAAACAAACATACTGGATCACTTGGTCGTCCATACTGACTCCATTCTCCGTCACCAACAGCCAGCTATTAAATATTATAACAGCCATAACAGGAGTCCTTCCCAGGACAGATTGTGCCCACTCCCAGGAAAGGCTACACCACCTGAAGCCTTCCAACCACTCATCCGTGTCTCTTTCCTGTACAACCTACATCCCCTTTCCCACTCCCTGACAGACTGGGCCCCACCACAGTACAAACTCTCTGCCTGTTCTTTGGAGCTGGATGTTCTGGTGTGTCCCATCCCCAGTCAGAAAGACACCACAGCATCTGGGAGGAACCATACCAATACCCTGGGATGGAGTAGACCCTGCACACAGGGAAGAAGGCCAACTGCAGCTGGTCTATGGCAGGAGCAGTGTGGACATCCAGCCACAGGAGTTGTCCTCCCCCCGACTCAGCACAGCTGTGACCACATCTGCATGCTTGATGTCTAGGTGTGGGGTTCTGCAGACTGACAGAGAAGGGAGGAACTTCAGAGACTGAAGAAGAGATCTGCCAGGATGGGGGTTGACATCTCTGTGGAGAGGCTGAGGGACCTGGGCTGCTTCAGCCTGCTGAGGCTCAGGGCACTGCCATAGCAGTGTGAACATGGCTGAAGGGTGGTTTCAGAGAGGATGGAGCTCTTCTGGGGAGTGGGAAGAGACAAAAACCTCCACAAAGGGCAGCTTGAAAGTTCAGAGTGGAGATGAAGACAAAGAAATGTCCCTCAAAGGGCAGAGCTGCTATGCATGAGGCCATCCAGAGGTGTCAGGAAACGACAGGGAGAGCTGAGACAGCTCAGGGAAGGGATGGCAGGGGGTGAGCTGGGTGGGGAAGCAAGATTGGTGTCAGCAGCCTGAAGGAAAAGAGCTGCAGACTGGGACAGTGGAGGAGAGGCTGCAGTAGGATGGCCAAGGGCTCTGGCAAGGCTGAGAGGACCAACAGGACCAAGGTCTTTGTGCCCTTGGTTCTGGCACTTGCCTCTGCCACCAAGGCCTGGGAGAGAAACTTGGCTTTGAGGCTTGAGGTTCCTCTATTCCAAGGGCAGTGCTCAGGGCTTGACCTTTCTGCTTCACACACCAAAGGCAAGTTTTTCTCCCTGTTCTTTGCCTTTGTCTCCCTGCAATCCTGGCCTCTAACAAGCTGCTCTAAGGAGTCCCTGGGGAGCCTTTGTCAGTAACAAGCCTCAGGGAGGCCAATCAGTGCTTGAAGGGACTTTGGAGTTTTCTTCTGCCTTGGACTTGTTGAGAGGCTTCTTGGCAGTACCTTGGCAGAGTCTCCTAGCAGTACCTCAGGATGATGGAATCAGCCCCAAATACTCCATGGGGCTCATTAAATCCTGCTGAACCTCTCATTATTGCCAAGGTTTCTGCAGCTAATTGGAGAAGTTTTTATTACACAAAGCATCTGATAAAAAGTATTTTTAAAGGTACATTTCATTCCTTTTTAGCAGGAGTTGTCTCTTTGCAAACAAACCACAGCAAAACCTGACAAGGTCCTACCCTGCTCACTGCTCACCCTGAGTCTGCACTGCCTCCAGCAGAGCCCTGAGCCCTGTGAGGGACAGGATCTGCCTGGCCAGGGGCTGGGGGTCAGGGCTTGGCCCTTGGGATCAATGAAACCCCTCCAGGTTTGCTCAGCAGCAGAGCCACCTTGAGCTGCTTGTCCTGACCTCTCAGCACTGCCTCAGTTCTCTGCTCTCCCACAGCCTGGAGATGCTTCAGTGCCTCCAGTGATGCTTCCCTTCCATCCACTGTCTCCTGTCCTGACCAGCCCCTGGGGACCCTTTCCCAGTATGCTCAGTGGGACCCATTATGAGAAGAAGAAACTTCAGAGTTTGAATCTGACTTTGACTTCTGGAGAGGTTTCATCAGCTTCTCTCAGTCTCTGAGGTTCATGGACTCAGCACCAAGCCACCAGAGGGCTCCCTTAAATACCTGGGCTGTTTCTTGTTGTGCTGAGCCAGGCCAGGCTCCTGGGCTGGAAGGAGCTGCTGGCAAGCAGGCAGCTCTGCAGGAGACACTCTGGCCAGAGCAGCTCCTCTGCACAGCACAGCAGGGCTGAGGGCACTGCCCGCAGATCTCAGGGAGATGAGGAAGGCAGAGAGAGCTTCAAGGTATCCAGGACTGGGAGGATGACTGAGAACTCACTGGAGGAGAAGTCACTGCAGTCCCTGACACAGTGAGGCTGTGGGGGCAGGACACTGCAGCTGTAGCTCCTGGAGGCATCTCCATCTCGGCTGCTGATGCTCAGCTGAAGGCTCCTGGTGTTTGCACACAGAAGGATGACCAAAGCCCTTCAGTTCCATCCTGTCAGCAGCAGTGAGCAGAGCTGGGGAAGGAGAAGCTTCACCCCCAGCCCTCTGCCTTTCTCTCTTCCCTTCACTGTCTCTGCAGCACTGCAGGCCTGCTCCCTGTTCTCCACCTCTCCATGGATGTGGTGGTTTTAGGCAATGCCTTTAAAATTTAGTTACAGATTTTAAGCAGAAAAAGGAGAAACACAATAAATAGATCACTCTTGGGTGTGAAAAGGAAAAGAAAAGATTCTTCTAAACAAATTCATTGGATAAATATCTGGAATCAGAGGAGCTGTACCATAACAATTCTCTCTCTTCTCTTCTGATCTCAGCTGTTCTGCTTTGCTGGGGAGAGATCACCTGCTTTGGCTGGCATTGGCTAAGTCTAACCCCACTGCTTTTTTTTTCTCTCACCACTCCTCCTTTGTCTCTTGGAACAAGGGGTAGGGGGTTGAGACAGTGGAACAGCTTCCCTGGTGGTTCATGTCATTTGGAATTGTAAATACCTGTCTCATATTGTCACTCCTGTATGTTCTGTACCTGTTCATTGCCTTCCATTGTAGAGTGTAGCTCTTGCTTGTCAGTACAGCTTCATTTGCTTCTAACTGAGCTGCTCTGGCAAAGCTAATGCTGGTGGAAATTTCAAGCCAACAATGGGACTATTGTTCTCTTGGATTAGGATGTTGGTCATCTTCATGGCAATTCTGGGTCCCTGCTGCATTTGAAGCTGTGGTGAACTCTGCCATGGGTTGGTAGTGATGGGACTGAGCTGATCCATTCCTCCTGCAGCTCAGGGGCAGGGCTTACAATGAACATGAGAGAAGTGTGCCCTAACTTGTCACTGTCTCTCCTCCTTGCACATGGCTCCATGGCCAGAGGCAGCAGATGCCCACAGCAGCTCCATCACCCACTTCCTCCTTCTGCCATTCCCAGGCACAAGGCAGCTGCAGCTGCTGCACTTCTGCCTCTTCCTGGCCATCTACCTGGCTGCCCTGCTGGGCAATGGCCTCATCATCAGCACCATAGCCTGGGACCACCACCTCCACACCCCCATGTACTTCTTCCTCCTCAACCTTTCCCTCCTAGACCTTGGCTGCATCTCCACCACAGTCCCCAGATCAATCATCAGTTCCTTGAGGGACATGAGGGACATATCCTATGCAGGGTGTGTTACACAGATGTTTTCTATCTCTTATTCCTTGGAGCAGAGTTTTATCTCCTCACCACCATGTCCTACGATCGCTACGTTGCCATCTGCAGACCCCTGCACTATGAGACCCTCCTGGGCAGCAGAGTTTGTCTCCACCTGGCAGCAGCTGCCTGGGCTTCTGGGCTCTTAATGCTCTGTTGCACACAGCCATACATTTTCCCTGCCCCTCTGCCAGGGCAATGCTGTGAACCAGTTCTTCTGTGAAATCCCCCAGATCCTCAAGCTCTCCTGCTCCACATCCTACCTCAGGGAACTTTGGCTTCTTGTGGTCACTGCCTCTTTTTCATTTGTCTGTTTTGTGTTGATTGTGGTGTCCTATGTGCAGATCTTCAGGGCAGTGCTGAGGATCCCCTCTCAGCAGGGACGCCACAAAGCCTTTGCCACCTGCCTCCCTCACCTGGCTGTGGTCTCCCTGTTTATCACCACTGCCTTCTTTGCCTACCTGAAGCCCTCCTCCATCTCCTCCCCATCCCTGGACCTGGTGGTGTCAGTTCTGTACTCTGTGGTGCCTCCAGCAGTCAACCCTCTCATCTACAGCCTGAGGAACCAGGAGCTGAAGGCTGCCCTAAGCCAACTGATCCCTGGATGCTTTCAGAAGCAATAAACTCTTTGTCTTCTCTTGCAGAGCAGTTCTGATGTCTTCAGTGCAGGCCCAGCCTGGCTGCTCAAGTTCTGGCTGCTGGCTGTTGCTGTTCCCCTTGGGAGAATGTTGTTCCCACCCCAATGCCTTTCTTCAGACCAATTCTGGTTAAGTGTTGTCCTGTCCGGTGTGACCCAGAGGCTGCAGACATGAGGAGCTGTGCTCCCTGGGTGTTCAACACAATAAAGGACCCTGCGGGAATTGTTTCTCTCTGAGTTCCTTCCTGCAAGGCTTCTGTGGAGCTGCAGGGCCGTGCCTGTGTGCAGAGTGGAGGAGCAGAGTCCCAGCACAGCAGCAGTGCCAGGCAGCCCCAGAGCTTGGCCTGACCTCAGCTGCTCTTTCTTCCTGTAATGGGTTGAGGCAGCCCCCCTCCACACCATGGGCAGAAATTACAACTCAAACAGATTGCAAAAGTGATGGAAAGTTTACATGTAAAGCAGTGAGTGTGTACAGAGAGCCAGAAGTGCAGTGATGAAAGAAATCCAAAGCAGACCCAGAAGCATCCCATCCCTACATCCTAGGTACATCCTAGACCCCCAGGGGTCCTTCTTCCTCCCCCCCCACACACACTGTTAGGCTAGTCTCAGCTGGCCAGATCTGAGACTGCCCATCCCCCCGTGGCCTTGGGCCTAGCCAGGCCCATGGCCATGAGACATCTCCCCCAGTTACCGGGTGACGGCGAGGAAGAAAGAGGAAGTGCCAGACCCTGTGCTGGATCTTATAGTGGTGCAGAGAATTATGGTAGGAAGTACCTAATTTCCTGTATCCACCCACTGGGCTGGACTTCTGGACACAGGAAGTAAACACAGCAGAGTGCACCCAGCCCAAACTGCTACATGCCACCCCTTATTTCATATAATAATCTCTGCACTCAAACATATCATCAAATCAGAAATCTTCTGATGACATCTCCAGCGAAATCCTATCTTCATCTGGCATCCACCCAAAGAGTCTCATTCAGGCTCAAGGGTCAGTTCCAGTCCAGTTTTTCTTCTCTCATCTAATGGAACCTCCCAGTGATGCAGAGTTCTTCATGGATCCGTTGGACATCCTGGTCACCTGGAAAAGCCTCACAACTTCTCAACCAAACCTTTATTTCCATCTCTATTTACTCAGCAGCATATTTCCACCCCTGGGGCAAGCCAGTCAGAACAATCAGGCTCTAACTGCTTCTCCACCCCTCCAGGAAGATAGCAACACCTCCCTTCCACCCTCTCCTGCTGAGCCTCTGTGCTGGGGCAAGGCCTGAGTGCTCTGGCAGCTTGGGCACTGTGCTGCTGGGTGGCAGTGTTGGGACTGAAGGCAGGGACAGGCCAGGGCTGCTTGTGGGACAGAGCTGTGCTGCAGAGCAGCACTGCCATCAGAACAGGAGGTCTCCTCATGCCTTCACACCCCAACCCCCTCCCATTACAGACTGCACCTGCTCAGAGTCCAAACTGGATACCCTGACCCCCTTCCAGTATAGACGCAGTCCAAACAGGGTTCCTTTATAGCCCTTCCCAGTACAGATGTGGCCTCATCCCAGTACAAACTGGATCCTACTGTCCTCTAGCACTGCAGCCTGGATCTCATCCCAGTACCATAATGTATCCCCTGGCTCCCTTCCCAGTAACATCTGCATCCATTCCAGTACAAACTGCACACCCTCATGCCCTCCCAGTACAGTCTGGGCCCAGTCCCAATCCAAACAAGATCCCTTTCATCCCATCAAATGCAACACTGGCCTTGTCTCTCTGAAATTTAACCCCCTTATGCACTCCCAGACTGGGCTCTGTCCCAGCACAAGCTGCATTCCCTAGCCCCATTCCAGTACAGTCTGGTCCCTGCAAAATACAAAGTTATCCTTTTATCCCCTCCGAGTACAGCCTTGGTCCCATCTCAGGACAAACTGCATCTCCTCAACCCCTCCCAGCTCAGATGTGCTCTTATCCCACTACAAACTGCATCACTTTGCCATCTCCCATACAGTCTCCTGTGCCAGGACAAAGTGCATCCCTTGGACCCCCTCCCAGTCCCAGCTGCACCCAGCACAGCACAAAGTGGATATCCTGATCCCAGGGCAGCTGTGGCCTGATCCTGGTAAAAATGGGATCCCATTGCCATCTCCCAGCACAGTCTGAGTCTCATCCCAGTACAAAGTGCATCTCCTGAAAACTGATTCCATCCCAGGACAAGACCCATCCCTGCAAACTGATCCCCTGATGCCATCCCAGTTCAGACTGGGGCCCCCTCCAGCTACAAATTGAGCTGCTTTGAGCTCACCCAGTACAGACTGGGCTCCTCCCAGTACTAACAGCAGCCCATGGTGCCTCCTAGTAAAGTCTTGGACACCACCCAGTAAAAGCTGAGCCCAGTCCAGACTGGGCCCTTCCTGTCCAAACTGGAACCCTGCAATTTGGGGCTGCCCAGGTCAAGAGAGACAGAGATCTGCTGGAGAGAGTCCAACAGAGGCTAGGAGGATGAGGAAGGGACTTGAACATCTCTGTGGCCAAGCCACTCTCCATTATTGACCTGGAGTCCTGGCTCACTGGGGAGGTCCCAGGTATTGGAGAGGAGCAATGTGACACC
This sequence comes from Colaptes auratus, assembly GCA_015227895.2. Classification (NCBI taxonomy): domain Eukaryota; kingdom Metazoa; phylum Chordata; class Aves; order Piciformes; family Picidae; genus Colaptes; species Colaptes auratus. The sequence continues at coordinate 34,533,141 of JAAWVA010000030.1, forward strand.
CAGCTTCAAGAAAGGATACCAATTATCTTCTCACCCTTCTGGTAGACTTCCTCTGCTGTCTCACCACCCCATACAATGATGTCATCGATGAACTGCAGGTGCTCAGGGGCTCCACCTTTCTCTAAGGCAGTCTGAATCACCTCGTGGCAGATGGCTGAGCTATGGACTCAGCCCGAGGCAACCCATTCCATTGATACTGTACTCCCCTGCAAGTGAAAGCCAACTGTGGCCTGCATTCTTCTGCAATGGGATGGAGAAAAAGACATTAGCAATGTCACTTGTGGCATACCACTTGGCTGACTTCGATTCCAGCTGGTACTGGAGCTCCAGCATGTCCGGCACGGCAGCGCTGATCGGAGGAGTCACCTCATTCAGGCCACGATAGCCCACGGTCAGTCTCCATTCCCCATTTGCCTTCCACACTGGCCATATCGGGCTGTTGAAGGGGGAGTGAGCCTTGCTGATCACCTTCTGGCTCTCCAGTCATCGAATCAGTTGGTGTATGGGGTGCAGAGAGTCTCTGTTGGTCCTGGATTGCCTGCAATGCACCATGCAAGAGGCAATAGGTAGCTTCAAATCCTGCACCTTATGGCTGCCCACCCGGAGGGCTCATCCGACAGCTCGGGCTTGGTGGACAGCTGTTCTTTGCCTGCAGTCTCCACAGCTGCCACCCCAAATGCCCACTTGTGCCCCCTAGGCTCCTTGAAGCATCCCTCCCACAGAAAGTCAATGCCAAGAATGCAAGGTGCATCTGGACCGTTCACTAGGTTGTGCTTTCCCCATTCATTCCCGGTCAGGCTTATCTCAGCCTGCGTACAGTCAGGTCTTGTGAGCCCCCTGGGAACTCCCTGAATGCTTATGGGTTCACCCCTTTGTACCTCAATGGTATCAGGTGCATTGGGCCCCTGTGTCCACCAAGCTCGGTACTTTCTGGCTTCTGAAGTGCCAGGCCATTTCACATACACATCCCAGGACACTCTGTTGTCCCTGGCCTCCACCTGGCTGAGGTAGGGCACCTCTAACGCTGGTGGCGATGCCCACACTTGTCACAGGGTCCTGTGTTTCCTAGGGGAAGGGTCTCTTGAGCCAGAGGGACCCCTCCGGAAACTGGGGCACCCTTCTCCTGGGTGAGTTATCCCCAGTGTGGCCACCTTGCAGTTCCCGCACTCTGTTCCAGAGGGCAGAGGTGGGTTGGCCATGCCAGGTGTCCATGTCCTCTCTGTGGTCCAGAGGAACCTCCACAGAGACCCTCTTGACATCCCCGATTGGCTTGGGGTGATCTCCTAGGGGAAGGTCGCCTGTTCCTGATTGCTGAAACCTGGATCCATTCTGAGGGAGAAGGGAGAAGAGGCATCGCTCCCCCTTTTCAGTTCAGACATGGAGGTCTTGATCTCTTTGACAATGTCTTTGGCCATAGTTTCTATGGCTGAGATCAGGGTTTCTGATTTACACTCTCACAGATTCTCCATCCCCTTTCAGGATAGTTGTAACCCATTGCAGTCCCCCTTGCAGCGGTGAGTCTGCACACAACTGCTCTGTCCAGCTGGGCCTGCACCACAATATTAGTCACAGCTCTGGAACACCACCACAGCAATCAGGTCAGTTTGTGTCTGTGTGATGTCTCTGTAATCATTGCTGTGATTGGAATTCTCTGTGCCAATCACTCCTCACCAGGATGTGTCTTTGCTCACATGTTGTATGGTTAGCTACAACCTACACCCACTGGAAAGAATTTCACTGCAACCCAACAGCTCCTCCATCACCTGATTTCATCAGCCTGCTACAACCACCAGGAGAAGCAGGACAAAAGACTGCCCAGAGTCCACCCTGACACCGAAGCAATCCATTGAGTGCTAAAAGTAATGAAGAGGAGTGGAGAACACTGCTGGTGGGAAGTGCTGTTTGGATGGTGTCCAGCAGCACCTGGGACACTGCCCCTGGTGTCACAGCCACTCTGATTTTCCTGCCTGCTCTGCTCTCTGCTTGCTGTTCCACATTGGTTTGCAGTTAGAGTAGGAGGATGGCAAGCAAGTCACACTGCTGCAGACATTTCCCATCATCAGTGTTTCCTGTGTGCTTTGTGTCACTGAATGGCATTGCAGAAGACTTTGAGACTTTGAAGGCTAAGGAACTGTGGCGGTTTGAGCCTTAACTGGAAGTTAAGAGCTCAGGTGGGGGCATGGCTGAAAATCTCTCCCCCACTCCCTCCCTCCTCCCTCCCAACAGAGAGGGGAGAAAAGGAAGGAGCAAATCCACCAAAAATAATTTGGAGTCGGCTTGGAAGTAGAGAGTTAAAGAGTTGTCTTTAAGCAATATATTGTATATATAACAATAACAGGGAAAAGGTTCACAAGGGCAAGGATGGATGGGAGGGGGACTAAACAAGAGAATAATACAAAACCAGCCTTTCTCTGAGGAAGCGTGGAGGCAGCAGGAGAAGGATCAGGTCCGACCACGTGGCAGAGGAGCAGGAGGGCAGCTGCAGTAGCTCTCATCCAGCAGAGGCAGGAGCCAGAAAACCCAGGGCCAACAGCTACGATGTCCTGCTTTTTATACCCTAGCTGAGCAGGGAGGGAGGAGTGGAACAGACTCAGCTTCCCAGGTGAAAAATGCCCTGCAGGGAGTGAAAAGTACCTGCAAGCCCTCCACCCTGCTTTGTTCTTTTGTTCTCAGAAAAGGGTGTTAACCCCACAGCAGCCCAGGCTGCCCTTGGCCATCAGTGCTGCAAGCTCACACTGCCTGCTCCCGGCCAGCTTCTCCCCCACCAGCAGCCCCAAGCCCTTTTCCTCAGGCTGCTTTCTAAACACCTCCTCCCCCAGCCTGTATTGCTAGTGAGGATTGTTCCAGCCCAGCTGCAGGACCCTGCTCTTGCTGCTGTTAAATCTCATGAGGGTCACCTGGCACCACCTCTCCAGCTTGTCCAGGCCCTCTGGATGCCCTCCTGTCCCTCTGGCATCTCAACTGCAGCACTCAGCTTGGTGCCATCTGCACACTTGCTGATGGTGTCTCCATCCCTCTGTCTATAGCACTGATAAAAATATGAAACAGCACAGGATGGGACGAGTGGAATCAGTTTGTAGTGGGACAAGGCCTGGGCTGTACTGGAGAGATGTTATGAGACACAGTTTGAAATGGGAGATGGCCCAGACTGGACTCTGGTGTGATTAGGGGTATGGAGTTGTGACTATGACAGGGTACTGGATGTGCATAAGGGGATTAAGGTTTTACTGAGACAAGGTCCAAAGTACATTTGGAGGGATTAAAAGGATCCTGTTTGGACTGGGACAGGGCCCAAACTGTACTGGAGGGCATGAGGGTGTGCACTTATACTAGGATGGATGCAGATGGTACTGGGCAGAGAGCCAGGGGATTCATTCTGGGATGGGATGGCACCCAGACTTTAGAGAAAGAAGACAGAGCGGATCCATTTGTACTGGGATGAGGCCAGATCTGTACTGGGAGGGGTTTAAGGAACCATGTTTGGACTGAATCTATACTGGAAGGGGGTCAGGTATCCTTTGGACTCTGAGAAGGTCCAGTCTGTAATGGGAGAGGGTTGGAGTATGAAGGCATGAAGAGACCTCCTGTTCTGATGGCAGTGCTGCTCTGGAGCACAGCTCTGTCCCCACAGCAGCCCTGGCCTCTCCTGCCTGCAGTCCCAGCACTGCCACCCAGCAGCACAGTGCCCAAGCTGCCAGAGCACTCAGGCCTTGCCCCAGCACAGAGGCTCAGCAAGACAGGGTGGAAGGTCAGAAAGAGCAGCTGAGGACAGCCCAAGCTGTGGGGCTGCCTGGCACTGCTGCTGTGCTGGGACTCTGCCCCTCCACCTCTGCACACAGGCACTGCCCTGCAGCTCCACAGAAGAACTGAGGAATGAGCTCAGAGAAACAGCTCCTTGCAGGGTCCTTTATTGTGTTGAACAGCCAGCAAGCACAGCTCCTGATGTCTGCAGCCTCTGGGTCACAGCAGACAGGACAACACTGAACCAGAAATGGTCTGAAGAAAGACATTTGTGTGGGAACAACATTCCACAAGGGAACAGCCCCAGCAGCAGCCAGAACTCCAGCAGCCAGGCTGGGTCTGCACTGAGTGACATCAGAACTGCTCTACAGGACAAGACAAAGAGTTTATTGCTTCTGAAAACATCCAGGGCTCAGTTGGCTCAGGGCAGCCTCAGCTCCTGGTTCCTCAGGCTGTAGATGAGAGGGTTGACTGCTGGAGGCACCACTGAGTACAGAACTGACACCACCAGATCCAGGGATGGGAAAGACATGGAGGAAGGCTTCAGGAGTGCAAAAAGGCAGTGCTTGTAACCAGGGAGACAACACCAGGTGAGGGAGGCAGGTTGGCAAAGGCTTTGTGGCGTCCCTGCTGAGAGGGGAACCTCAGCACTGCCCTGAAGATCTGCACATAGGACACCACAATCAACACAAAACAGACAAAGAAGAAACAGACACTGGCCACAATAAGCCAAAGTTCCCTGAGGTAGGATGTGGAGCAGGAGAGCTTGAGGATCTGGGGGATTTCACAGAAGAACTGCTCCACAGCATTGCCTGGCAGAGGGGCAGGGAAAATGTATGGGCTGTGTGCAGCAGAGAATAGAGAAAGCCACAGCCCCAGACAGCTGCTGCCATGTGGAGACAAACTCTGCTGCCCAGGAGGGTCTCATAGTGCAGGGTCTGCAGATGGCAACGTAGCGATCGTAGGACATGGTGGTGAGGAGAAAGTACTCTGTTGAAATGAAAAAGGGAAAAGAAAGACCTGAGCAACACATCCTGCATAGGAGATGTCCCTGGTGTCCCTCAGAGAATTAGTCATGGATTGGGTACTGTAGTAGAGATGGCACCAGGTCAAGGAGGGCGAGGTTGAGGAGGAGAAGTACATGGGGGTGGTGGAGGTGGTGGTCCCAGGCTATGGTGGTGATGATGAGGCCATTGCCCAGCAGGGCAGCCAGGTAGATGGCCAGGAAGAGGCAGAAGTGCAGGAGCTGCAGCTGCCTTGTGCCTGGGAATGGCAGGAGGAGGAAGTGGGTGCTGGAGCTGCTGTTGGCCATCTGCTGCCTCTGGCCGTGGAGACCTGTGCAAGGAGGAAAGGCAGTGACAAGTTAGAGCACACTTCTCTCAGCCTCATTGTAACCCCTGTCCCTGAGCTGCATGAGGATGGATCAGCTCAGTCCCATCACTACCAACCAGGGATAGTTCATCACAGCTTCCAATGCAGGAGGGACCCAGAATTGCCAGGAAGATTTCCTCTGGTGTCAGAATAGAAAGTGACCAACAGCCCAATCCCAGAGAACAACAGTCCCATGGAGAGGTGGAGAACAGGGAACAGCTCTGCAGTGAATGGAAAAGAAAGGCAGAGGGGCTGGGGGTGAAGCCTTCTCCTTCCACAGCTCAGCACTCTGCAGCTCACAGGATGGAACTGAAGAGCTTTTGTCCTCCTTTTTGTGCACACTCTCAGGAGCCTCAGATGAATGTCAGCTGCCAAGGTTGTGACTCCTGACCTGGAGCCCAGAGCTTTGAGGGCACTGCCTCTGCGGGAAGAAGAGGAGAGCAAAAGGTTGCATTGGGAAATGTGTCTGCAGTGCAGAGAATGGCACAGAGGAGCCTGATCCCCTTGCCAGGGCATCCCCGACAGCAGATCCCTCTCTCCCCCCCTGCCCAAGTCCATGCTGCCAGCAGCTGTGTCTGCCAGGAGCTGCCTGTCTGTGCCCAGCTCTCCTCCCTGTCCCTGCTGACAGATCCCATCCCATCTGCGATGTGCTCAGCTCTGCCCTGCAGACCCCTCCCACAGCAAGACACCGACCAGGGGCAGCTCTGGGTGTGCAGGGGGTCAGGAGCAGCTCTCAGACAAAAGGATGAGAGACCTTTGGTCTCAGAGTCTTTTGCAGAGTACAGAAATAAGCTCTAGTCTCACACTGCCCACCCAGCACAACGAGGTTCGACATTCACAGCCAAGACTCCTTCCCTTCCAGCAAAATGCTGCCCTGATGCTCTTCTGGAAAGCCTCCTCAGAAATGCCCAGAGGGGAGCTGGAACTGAGAGCAGCTCTGGCCAACACAGCTCCCTCACCACAGAAGAAGGATCCTGCCCTGCCAGGGCTCTCTCTTGCCACTCACAGCTTCTCCCCACAGCACTCTGTGGAGCTCCCTGGGCAGGCTGAGAGCTGAGCCTGGCAGGCAGCAGAGTCCCTGCCCCAGCACACAGCCCCTGGGTGCAGGGACCCTGCTCTGAAGGACAGCCCTCACCACCCTGCCTGCACCCCAGGGCTCCACAGCTCTTCAGAACAGCCTGAAAAGAGCCTCTGCACACGAAGATTTCCTTCCAGCCCCCAGCAGCTGTGGCTGTGCCAGCTTTAGGAGATGCCTCCAGGAGCTGCAGCTGCACTGCCCTGCCCCCACAGACTCACCCTGTCAGGGACTGCAGTGACTTCTCCTCCTGTCAGCTCTCAGTCACCCTCCTGGACACCTCCAAGCTCTCTTTGCCTTCTTCATCTTGCTAAGATCCACTGGCAGTGCCCTCAGCCCTGCTGTGCAGAGCAGAGGAGCTGCTCCTGGGCACAGCTGACACTTTTCATTGCTGCCTACTTGCCAGCAGCTCCCTCCAGCCACGGAGCTCAGCCCAGCTGAGCAGCAGAGGACCCAACCCAAGGACATTTTAATGACCCTCTGATGGCTTTGCTGCCAGGTAACATCAGGACTGAGAGGAGATGATGAAACCTCTCCAGAAGTTGAAGTCACTTTCAAACTCTGAATTTCTCTTGTTGATAGATCCCAGTGAGGACACTGCTGGGAAAGTGTCTGCAGGCTGTGGTTGGAGCAGAGAACTGGAGGCAGTGCTGAGAGGTCAGGACAAGCAGAGGAAGATGTCTCTGATGCTGAGCAAACCTGGAGGTGTTTCATTATTGCAAAGGGTCAAGCCCTGAGCCCTGGCTCCTGGACAGGCAGATCCTGTCCCTCACTCACCCCTCAGGGGGATTCCTGGAGCAGTGAGATGTGGAGGGGACCAATGTCACCCCATCCCAGGCTCCTGAGAATGGACAAGGAACAGTGAGGCTCCAGGGCTGGAAGGAGGAGTTGTCTCCTCAGAGGCAGCAGTGGCACAGACCACAGCCAGAACCAAAGGCAGAAGAGCTTGGCTCTGCCAGGAGCCTTTCAGCTCTCCCACAGCCCTCTGTCATCTGCCCCTCAGGCTGTCCTCTGCTGCTGCATCAGCTGAGCCTCTTTCCCTGCAGGCTGTAGTCACCCAGCCAGCTGCCCCACCTTGCTGCCACCTTCCTTTGCTGCTCTCTCTCCATCCTCCCTGGGTGTCCCTTGAAACTCCAAGCCTGGAGTGCTCCAGGCTGCTGCTGGGGGATGTCTTGCAGTGACATTTCTTTCTCCTCATCTCCAGTCTGGACCTCCCCAGCTGCACTTTGTGGCTTTCTTTCTTTCTCTTGCACTTTGTCACTGTGCAGAAAGCTTCTCCAGGTCTCAAACCACTCCCCAAGCACTCTCAGGCTACTCTGCTCCTGTCCTCACTCTTCACACCATGGAGCCCATGGCCTTCAGCCTCTATCTACTGGTCATGTGCTGAGGCCTCCCAAGCACATCTGGGGATATCTCTGGGCACTCTCCAAGGTCTTTGCAGATGGTGATGTGGTGCTCATAGGACAACAAATAGACTTTTGACCAGGTGGACAAGGGGCAGTGTTTTGAACTGAAAGAGGACACTGAGATTGTTAGAAGGAAGAAATGTTTTGCAAGGAGGGTGGCAGGGCACTGGAACAGGTTGCCCAGAGAAGGGGATGTCCATCCCTGGAAGTCTCCAAAGTCAGGCATTTCAGCACCCAACCTAGTGGGAGATGCCCTGGCCATGGTCAGGGTGTTGGGCTCGATGCTCTGTTCCATCTCTTCCAATCCAAACCATCCAGGATTCTTGATTCCAATATCCCCAACCCCTTCTCCACAGGGCTGCAGCTACCTCCCTACACCATGGGGGTGTTTGGCATCTCCCCTAGGCCCTTACAACCCATACAAAGGAAATGTTTCCATTCCTGGCCATGAATAGCAATGGCTTGGGCAAATCCAATCCAATCCCAAAGGCACCTCCCTCAGAAGAGGAAAGCAGCAATGAGTTCTGCTGAGGCAGGAGGAGAATCTGAGACACTGGAATGAATTGGGTGGAATTCAGCAAAGGGAACAGAGATGTCACCAGGTCAGTTTGGTGCCAAGGGTCACTCTCTCACCTTCACCATGGGAGACTCCTGCAGAGGAAAATCAGTTTGGGGGAGGATTAGAAAGATGTGAAAGGAAAATCTCCTTGGGGCTGGAAGGATTTTACATGAGCCTGGGAAGAAGGAAGCCTTCTGTTGCCTCACAAGGCTCTGAATGGACTCCCTCACTCTCTCAACAACTGATAGAGATGCCTGTCTGGGGTTAAATATAATCCTGGTGCCAGACTTGGTTCCTGGTTTATGACTCAGAGTTTGGGTGCAGGGATTTCAGGGGCAGTGCTTCCCCTGTGATGTGCAGGGCTGGGGCACACAGCAGTGTCCTCACACAGCCAGGCCTCCTGCAAGTGACCTGAAGGATCAGCAGAGAAGGCTCTGGACTGTGTCTGTGTTCACTGAACACCCTGGGGAAGCTGTCCCGGGGCAGTCACTCCAGACTAGCCTTCAGAACCACTGTTTCCAGCAGCAGCCTCACACCTCAGCTTGGAGAAACTCTTTGTCCCTCCACAGGAGGACATGGCCTCAGGAGGTCAGCAGTACCTGTTTGCATTGTGCAGGTGAGATGTCAGCAGATGAGCTGAGGTGAACCTGAGTGAGCAAACACCATCAGCTATTGCTGGAGGTACCAGGGCACTGGAGGTTTGAGGAGCCTCCCAACCTCTGGCAGGGCTGCAGGAGGCCAGGGAGACTCTCTGACTGCTGCCAGGCAGAGAAAGGCTCTGTCTCTGAACATCCCACACTCCATTAGGGGTCCATGAGGCCAGCTCAGGTGTGGCTGGACACGGCAGAGCTGGGACATTGCTGGGTGTCACTCCAGAACAAACCCTACTGCCCCAAGCAGATTCATCTCAGATGGCTTGGGCAGGCTCCTGTCTGCTCACATCAGCCTGGCTGGACTGTGCCCTGAGATGTGACAGAGCCATCCCAGAGGTTCGGGCTCCTGGAAAGGTCTCTTCAAGAACACCAAACAGGAGGGTGGGGAACATTGCAGGCTGGTCACCCTCAGCACAGTCCCTGGGAAGGTGAAGGCTCAAACACCTCTGCAGCCATTTGCAGGACAAGAGAGTATTGCTGAAGCCATATGGGCAGGGGCAGGAAGGGGAAGTTTTGTGCCTAGACCTTTGCCAGGCTTTGCCATGGTCCCCCATAGTCTCTTTAGAACAGAGTGCTGAGAGCTGGAGTGCAGAAATGGGTGAGGTGGTGGCTGGTGGTGTCTGAAGGCCAAATGTCACCAGGAGAGTCCTCCTGGCAGACACTTGCCAGTGGCATCCCTCAGGGCAAGCCCTTGGGCCAGCAGTGTGCAATGTCTTCATGAACTCCCTGCACTATCTGAGCCAGGGCCTTTGCAGCCCCTCTGGAGATGAAGCCAAACTGGGCAGAGCCCTTGAGGGACCTCATCTGCTTAAGCCTGCCCTGAGCAGGATCATTGGACAAGAGGATGTGCAGGAGTCTCCTCCACAACTGCAGCAGGACAGAGCCAGCAGCTTCTCCACTCAAAGCCTTGGTAGGAAAGCTGCCAGATGGATCTGGTGAAACTTTGATCTGCTCAGGCTCTGGCCACAAGGAGGCTGAGGGCTGAGTGTGCAATCCTGTGCTCAGGTGTGTCTCAGGAACTCCACCATTCAGTAGGAAGCCAAGACTGGGAAGGGGGAGGTGAGGCCACTTCTGCCTCCTGAGAGGATTGGCCAACAGCAGGAACAGAGCTGGGGAAAGGGACTGTGAGGTCAGGTGTGTCTGCAGGAGCTGCTAGGGCAGCCCTGGGCTCCTGGCTGGCAGATGGGCAGAGTGATCTGTCAGATGGCCTCTGCCAAAGGGCCTGGGCTGACTGCAGGAAGGGGCTGATGGGTTGGTTGCTGTGTCTCTGTCTCTCGGTCCAGAGAGGGAAAGAGACTCAGTTCTTTTGAATATTCCCGTGTTGTGAAATGAGAGGCACAAACAAGGCCAAAATAGCAACAGTTAGACTATTGATTACATAAATAAAGTGGATGGATCAGAAGGGGAGAGAGAGAAATAGAGAGAGAGAGAAAAGAAAGAAATTATATTACCACACCCCTGAAGTGCCCAAGACAGTTTGAGTCTGTGGAGGAATCCATCCCTAATGCCAAGGGCAGCCTAGGCTGCAACCAAAGCAGCATGGCCAGAGATGGAGAGAGAGCATTCTGTCACTTTGCTCTGGTAAGACCTCCCTGAAGCCCTCAACACAGAAGGACATGGAACTGATGAAGACATCCCAGGAGGGCCACAGAAATGATCAGGGGCTTGGAGCAGCTCTGCTGTGAGGACAGGCTGAGGGAACTGGGGGGTGTGCAGCCTGCAGAGAGGAGGCTCTGGGGAGACCTAATAGCAGCCTTCTAGTACCTGAATAGGGATACAAGAAGGATGGACAGACTGTTTGCAGAGGCTTGCAGGGACAGGATGAGAGGCAATGGCATCAAACCAGAGAAAAGTGGATTCAGATTGGATATCAGGAAACTCCTTCACTATGGGGGGTGGTGGAACACCTGAACAGGTGGCCCAGGGGTGATCGAGGCTCCTTCCCTGCAGATATTCAAGGTGAGGCTCCCAATTCAGCTTGGTTCTCTACTCTACTAACTTGCTACCCTGTCCCACTGCTAGTACAGCCCCAAACCACCCACCCCTCAGGGGTGGTGCTCACCTCAGCACTACCCAGCACCCTCAGCAGGACACCAAAGCCTCTCATCAGCCTGGCCTGAGCCACAGCCTTGAAAGGCAGCACTGAGCCCTCCCCTATACACCACAGCCCCAAAGCTCCTTCCTATGCTCTGAGCCTCACCTGCATCCCCTCCCACCCCTTACTGACCCTGCTTGGCACCTGGCACAGGACAGGGGCTGGGAGCCACCAGAGGAAGAGGAGCCAGAGGTGGCCTGTGGCTGAGCAGCTCATGGACACCAGGAGCAAATGGGTGGCAATGCCATGGGCAGCTCAGCTGTGCCTCAGGATCTCCTGCACAGCAGCAGCCACAAGGCTGGGCAGAAGCTAGGAGGTCACTGCTGGCTCAGCAGCTGATAGGGCAGCAGCAGGAAGAGGGCAGGAAAGGGACTGGAGGTCACTTCTTGCTGCAGCAGCTGAGAGAGCAGCCCATGACTCATAGCTGGCTCTGAGCATTTGGCCTCCCAGCTACCAGAGTCCCCGCAGGCAGCAGAAGGCATGTGGTGGGCAAGGACTTGTGTGACTTCCTGTCCCTAAGCACCTTGTGACCCCTGCAGGAAGAGCCTTGGAATTGGGTTGTCACCTCCCTGCCACCTGAGGGCCTGAGGAGACCACAGCAGGGACAGAGCTTGGCTGTGGCTGCTGGAGAAGCTGAAAGGCAGCAGCAGGGACCTGCCTTGGAAGGCCCTGGAGAGGTTTCTTGTGGGTGCTCAGCTGCCAGGCCACAAGCAGGCTGAGGCCTTGGGCCAGCATTGGGACATGAGGGATGGCTGAGAAGCTCCTAGAGCAGGAGGAGCCACACTGCCAGGAGGTGAGTGTGAGCTCACTGCAAACTCCAATGCCATTGTGTCATTGGCCAGCAGCAGGCCCAGGCTGGGCTGGGGACTGTGCCATCCCTTGTGCCTGCCAAGCTGAGAGGCAGCATCAGGGAGGTGCCTTGGCTGTTGCTTTGGACTGGAGGTTCTGCTGTGTGTCCAGGCAGAAAGGCCTCTGGCAGGGACCATTGCCAATGGCCTGGGATGGAGCAGAGGCTGAGCAGAGTGCAGAAGGCCAAGTGCAGCTGGGCTGTGGCAGGAGAGTGTGGCCACCCAGACACAGAGTTTGTGCTCCCCTGTACTCAGGACTGCTGTGACCACATCTGGATTCTTAGTCTCTGGTTTGGGACCTCTTGCTCCTGAAGGAGTTTTGAAGAGCCTGAGAAGCTTCAGAGGATACCTGCAAGGACTGGCGTGAGAGCCTGAGGGACTGGGGCTTCTGTAACCTGGTGAAGTCCAAGCTCAGGGCACTACAGATGTAGTGTGGTCCTACTTGAAATCTGGGGATGATGCAGCTTCTGGTGGTTGTGAGACAGGAAGACAACCTCCACAGAGTGCAAAATTTTAGGGTTCAGAGGGAGGTGTCCTGGTTTGAAGCCAGGCAGATCCTCTCTGCCCCTGAGAGTGTACAGGAGGTGAGGACAAAGAAAAGTCACTCCGAGGGGATCCTTGTGGTCCAAGAGGCCCTGGCTCTGTGTTTCAAGAAATGGCCCATGGAGAGTAGAGACAGAGCCGGGAGGGTACAGAAATGTCATGGTGAGAGCTGCTAGGAAAGCAAGATGGGTGTCAAGAGCATGAAGGGAAAGAGCTGCAGGCAGGGGGCAGTGTAGCACCACCTGCAAGGCTGAAAGCTCAGCAGCACTGAGGTCTTTCTCCTCCTGTCTATGGCAGTTGCCTCTCCACCAAGGCCAGGGAGGTGAAACTTTAGCTTGAGCCTCTCTGGATCTGACTGCCCAGGCTCTGTGGTCAGGCCTTGGCCTTCTGCTGCAGAAACCAAAGCCAGGGTGGGGGACAGTGTAGGACAACCTGTGGTGGGGATGGCAATGGGCACTGGCAAGGCTGGAAGTCATCAGGAGAACCCAAGGCTTTGTCTTCTTGGCTGTGGCAATCATCACCACCAAGGGCTTGAGAGACTTCCTAAGGCACCAGGGCGTCCCTCAGTGCTTCCTTAAACCCCCCAGGAAGGCTGGGGACTCTCATCCCCTGTCCTTCACTCAGCATCACAAACCCCACAGCCCCACAGCACCTGAGGAGCCCTGACCCATACAGGGGGACAGGATCTGCCTGCCCAGGCACTGTGCTCAGGTTTGGCCTTTCTGCTCCATAAACCCAACCCAGAGTTTGCTCTCCTGCACTTTGCCTTTGTCTGCGCAATCATGGCCTCCCCTGAGCTGATCTGAGGAGCCCTTGGGAGCTTGGTTTGTTGTAATGCCCTCAGTGGGGCAAATCAGTGCTTCAAAGCACTTTGTGTTTTCCTTCTGACTTCTGAAGAAGTTTCTTCAGTCTTCTCTCAGTACCTGAGGTTCCTGCAATGAGTCCAAGTGCCCTGAGGAGATGTTTGTGTCCCGCAATCTTCTTCAGGATTTCAAAGTGAACCTCACAAGCTCAATTTGCATGTCCAAGATAAAATATTTTACTCCATTTCATTTTAGCTCAGAGATGAGAATTCCCCAAGTGACACTGACCCAGGCGTCTCAGCAGGACATCTGCACTTGCAGGAACATCTGTCTGGAGGTCGACATTGAATGGACAACTTTGCTCCTCACCCTCCCAACCTCCCCATGCTGTCCTGCCCACCTGGGGCTTACAAGGTGATTCAGCAGAATGTTTTCTAATCCAAGAGCCTCTGAAGGACAGAGTGGATAAGGACAAGGCTGACCCTGACTGCCTGCAAGGGACCCTGAAGTCAAATCTCTTTCTATGGCTGTGCCTGGAGAGAAGCACCAAGCACACAGAACACAGGGACAGAGCTGGCTGTGTTCAGTGCAAGATAG
>JAAWVA010000030.1:34547331-34575175 GCA_015227895.2 Colaptes auratus
ACCAAAGGCAGGAAGAGCTTGGCTCTGCCAGGAGCCTTCAGCTCTCCCACAGCCCTCTGTCATCTGCCCCTCAGGCTGTCCTCTGCTGCTGCATCAGCTGAGCCTCTTTCCCTGCAGGCTGTAGTCACCCAGCCAGCTGCCCCACCTTGCTGCCACCTTCCTTTGCTGCTCTCTCTCCATCCTCTGCCTGGGGTCCCTTGAAACTCCAAGCCTTGGAGTGCTCCAGGCTGCTGCTGGGGGATGTCTTGCAGTGACATTTCTTTCTCCTCATCTCCAGTCTGGACCTCCCCAGCTGCACTTTGTGGCTTTCTGTCTTTCTCTTGCACTTTGTCACTGTGCGAAAAGCTTCTCAGGTCTCAAACCACTCCCCAAGCACTCTCAGGCTACTCTGCTCCTGTCCTCACTCTTCACACCATGGAGCCCATGGCTTCAGCCCTATCTACTGGTCATGTGCTGAGGCCTCCCAAGCACATCTGGGGATATCTCTGGGCACTCTCCAAGGTCTTTGCAGATGGTGATGTGGTGCTCATAGGACAACAAATAGACTTTTGACCAGGGGACAAGGGGCAGTGGTTTTGAAATGAAAGAGGACACTGAGATGGTTAGAGAAGGAAGAAATGTTTTGCAAGGAGGGTGGCAGGGCACTGGAAAAGGTTGCCCAGAGAAGGGGATGTCATCCTGGAAGTCTCCAAAGTCAGGCATTTCAGCAACCCAACCTAGGGGGAGATGTCCCTGGCCATGGTCAGGGTGTTGGGCTCGATGCTCTGTTCCATCTCTTCCAATCCAAACCATTCCAGGATTCTGGGATTCCAATATCCCCAACCCCTTTCCACAGGGCTGCAGCTACCTCCCTACACCATGGGGGTGTTTGCATCCCCTAGGCCTTACCCCCATACAAAGGAAATTGTTTCCATCCTGGCCATGAATAGCAATGGCTTGGGCAAATCCAATCCAATCCCAAAGGCACCTCCCTCAGAAGAGGAAAGCAGCAATGAGTTCTGCTGAGGCAGGAGGAGAATCTGAGACACTGGAATGAATTGGGTGGAATTCAGCAAAGGGAACAGAGATGTCACCAGGTTCAGTTTGGTGCCAAGGGTCACTCTCCACCTTCACATGGGAGACTCCTGCAGAGGAAAATCATTTGGGGGAGGATTAGAAAGATGTGAAAGGAAAATCTCTTGGGGCTGGAAGGATTTTACATGGAGCCTGGAAGAAAGGAAAGCCCTTCTGTTGCCTCACAAGGCTCTGAATGGACTCCCTCACTCTCTCAACAACTGATAGAGATGCCTGTCTGGGGTTAAATATAATCCTGGTGCCAGACTGGTTCCTGGTTTATGACTCAGAGTTTGGGTGCAGGGATTTCAGGGGCAGTGCTTCCCCTGTGAGTGTGCAGGGCTGGGGCACACAGCAGTGTCCTCACACAGCCAGGCCTCCTGCAAGTGACCTGAAGGATCAGCAGAGAAGGCTCTGGACTGTGTCTGTGTTCACTGAACACCCTGGGGAAGCTGTCACGGGGCAGTCACTCCAGACTAGCCTTCAGAACCACTGTTTCCAGCAGCAGCCTCACACCTCAGCTTGGAAAGAAACTCTTTGTCCCTCCACAGGAGGACATGGCCTCAGGAGGTCAGCAGTACCTGTTTGCATTGTGCAGGTGAGATGTCAGCAGATGAGCTGAGGTGAACCTGAGTGAGCAAACACATCAGCTATTGCTGGAGGTACCAGGGCACTGGAGGTTTGAGGAGCCTCCAACCTCTGGCAGGGCTGCAGGAGGCAGGGAGACTCTCTGACTGCTGCCAGGCAGAGAAAGGCTCGGTCTCTGAACATCCCACACTCCATTAGGGGTCCATGAGGCCAGCTCAGGTGTGGACACCTGGCAGAGCTGGGACATTGCTGGGTGTCACTCCAGAACAAACCCTACTGCCCCAAGCAGATTCATCTCAGATGGCTTGGGCAGGCTCTGTCTGCTCACATCAGCCTGGCTGGACTGTGCCCTGAGATGTGCACAGAGCCATCCCAGAGGTTCTGGGCTCCTGGGAAAAGGTCTCTTCAAGAACACCAAACAGGAGGGTGGGGAACATTGCAGGCTGGTCACCCTCAGCACAGTCCCTGGGAAGGTGAAGGCTCAAACACCTCTGCAGCCATTTGCAGGACAAGAGAGGTATTGATGAAGCCATATGGGCAGGGGCAGGAAGGGGAAGTTTTGTGCTAGACCTTTGCCAGGCTTGCCATGGTCCCCATAGTCTCTTTGAAACCAGAGTGCTGAGAGCTGGAGTGCAGAATGGGTGAGGTGGTGGCTGGGTGGGGCTGAAGGCCAAATGTCACCAGTGGAGAGTCCTCCTGGCAGACACTTGCCAGTGGCATCCCTCAGGGCAAGCCTTGGCCAGCAGTGTGCAATGTCTTCAGAACTCCCTGCACTATCTGAGCCAGGGCCTTTGCAGCCCCTCGGAGATGAAGCCAAACTGGGCAGAGCCCTTGAGGGACCTCATCTGCTTAAGCCTGCCCTGAGCAGGATCATGGACAAGAGGATGTGCAGGAGTCTCCTCCACAACTGCAGCAGGACAGAGCCAGCAGCTTCCCACTCAAAGCTTGGTAGGAAATCTGCCAGATGGATCTGGTTGAAACTTTGATCTGCTCAGGCTCTGCCACAAGGAGGCTGCGGGCTGAGTGTGCAATCCTGTGCTCAGGTGTGTCTCAGGAACTCACCATTCAGTAGGAAGCCAAGGATGGGAAGGGGGAGGTGAGGCCACTTCTGCCTCCTGAGAGGATTGGCAACAGCAGGAACAGAGCTGGGAAAGGGGACTGTGAGGTCAGGTGTGTCTGCAGGAGCTGCTAGGGCAGCCCTGGGCTCCTGGCTGGCAGATGGGCAGAGTGATCTGTCAGATGGCCTCTGCCAAAGGGCCTGGGCTGACTGCAGGAAGGGGCTGATGGGTGGGTGCTGTGTCTCTGTCTCTCGGTCCAGAGAGGGAAAGAGACTCAGTTCTTTTGAATATTCCCGTGTTGTGAAATGAGAGGCACAAACAAGGCCAAAATAGCAACAGTTAGACTATTGATTACATAAATAAAGTGGATGGATCAGAAGGAGAGAGAGAGAATAGAGAGAGAGAGAAGAAGAAAGAAATTATATTACCACACCCTGAAGTGCCCAAGACAGTTTGAGTCTTGGAGGAATCCATCCCTAATGCCAAGGGCAGCCTAGGCTGCAACCAAAGCAGCATGGCCAGAGATGGAGAGAGAGCATTCTGTCACTTTGCTCTGGTTAAGACCTCCACTGAAGCCCTCAACACAGGAAGGACATGGAACTGATGAAGACATCCACAGGAGGGCCACAGAAATGATCAGGGGCTGGAGCAGCTCTGCTGTGAGGACAGGCTGAGGGAACTGGGGGTGTGCAGCTGCAGAAGAGGAGGCTCTGGGGAGACCTAATAGCAGCCTTCTAGTACCTGAATAGGATACAAGAAGGATGGACAGACTGTTTGCAGAGGCTTGCAGGGACAGGATGAGAGGCAATGGCATCAAACCAGAGAAAAGTGGATTCAGATTGGATATCAGGAAGAACTCCTTCACTATGGGGGTGGTGGAAACAAGAACAGGTGGCCCAGGGAGGTGATCGAGGCTCCTTCCCTGCAGATATTAAAGGTGAGGCTCCCAATTCAGCTTTGGTTCTCTACTACTACTAATTGCTACCCTGTCCCACTGCTAGTACAGCCCCAAAACAACCCATACCCTCAGGGGTGTGCTCACCTCAGCACTACCCAGCACCCTCAGCAGGACACCAAGCCTCTCATCAGCCTTGGCCTGAGCCACAGCCTTGAAAGGCAGCACTGAGCCCTCCCCTATACACCACAGCCCCAAAGCTCCTCCTATGCTCTGAGCTCACCTGCATCCCCTCCCACCCTTACTGACCTGCTTGGCACCTGGCACAGGACAGGGGCTGGGAGCCACCAGGGAAGAGGAGCCGAGGTGGCCTGTGGCTAGCAGCCATGGACAACAGGAGCAAATGGGTGGCAATGCCATGGGCAGCTCAGCTGTGCCTCAGGATCTCCTGCCACAGCCCAGCAGCCCAAGGCTGGGCAGAAGCTAGGAGGGTCACTGCTGGCTCAGCAGCTGAATAGGGCAGCAGCAGGAGAGGGCAGGAAAGGACTGGGAGGTCACTTCTTGCTGCAGCAGCTGAGAGAGCAGCCCATGACTCATAGCTGGGCTCTGAGCATTTGGCCTCCCAGCTACCAGAGTCCCCAGCAGGCAGCAGAAGGCATGTGGGGGGCAAGGGACTTGTGTGACTCCTGTCCCTAAGCACCTTGTGACCCCTGCAGAAGAGCCTGGAATTGGGTTGTCACCTCCCTGCCACCTGAGGGCCTGAGGAGACACAGCAGGGACAGAGCTTGGCTGTGGCTGCTGGAGAAGCTGAAAGGCAGCAGCAGGGACCTGCCTTGGAAGGCCTGGAGAGGTTTCTTGTGGCTGCTCAGCTGCCAGGCACAAGCAGGCTGAGGCCTTGGGCCAGCATTGGGACATGAGGGATGGCTGAGAAGCTCCTAGAGCAGGAGGAGCCACATGGCCAGGAGGTGAGTGTGAGCTCACTGCAAACTCCAATGCCATTGTGTCATTGGCCAGCAGCAGGCCCAGGGCTGGGCTGGGGACTGTGCCATCCCTTGTGCCTGCCAAGCTGAGAGGCAGCATCAGGGAGGTGCCTTGGCTGTTGCTTTGGAGCTGGAGGTTCTGCTGTGTGTCCAGGCAGAAAGGCCTCTGGCAGGGACCATTGCCAATGGCCTGGGATGGAGCAGAGGCTGAGCAGAGTGCAGAAGGCCAAGTGCAGCTGGGCTGTGGCAGGAGGAGTGTGGCCACCCAGACACAGAGTTGTGCTCCCTGTATCAAAGCTGTGACTACAGGACTAGCTCTGGTTTGGGACCACTTCTGGGATTTTAGTTTTGTTAGGACTCTGGACGAGATGAGTCTCGAAGGATTTTGAAGAGCCTGAGAAGCTTCAGAGGATACCTGCAAGGACTGGCGTGGAGAGCCTGAGGGACGGGGCTTCTGTAACCTGGGAAGTCCAAGCTCAGGGCACTACAGATGTAGTGTGGTCTACTTGAAATCTGGGGATGATGCAGCTTCTGGTGGTGTGAGACAGGAAGACAACCTCCACAGAGTGCAAATTTTAGGGTTCAGAGGGGAGGTGTCCTGGTTTGAAGCCAGGCAGATCCTCTCTTGCCCCTGAGAGTGTACAGGAGGTGAGGACAAAGAAAAGTCACTCAGAGGGGATCCTGTGGTCCAAGAGGCCCGGCTCTGTGTTTCAAGAAATGGCCATGGAGAGTAGAGACAGAGCGGGAGGGTACAGAAATGTCATGGTGAGAGCTGCTAGGAAAGCAAGATGGGTGTCAAGAGCATGAAGGGAAAGAGCTGCAGGCAGGGGGCAGTGTAGCACCACCTGCAAGGCTGAAAGCTCAGCGCACTGAGGTCTTTCTCCTCCTGTCTATGGCAGTTGCCTCTCCCACCAAGGCCAGGGAGGTGAAACTTTAGCTTGAGCCTCTCTGGATCTGACTGCCCAGGCTCTGTGGTCAGGCCTTGGCCTTCTGCTGCAGAAACCAAGCCAGGGTGGGGGACAGTGTAGGAAAACCTGTGGTGGGGATGGCAATGGGCACTGGCAAAGGATGGAAGTCATCAGGAGAACCCAAGGCTTTGTCTTCTTGGATGTGGCAATCTCCACCACCAAGGGCTGTGAGGAGACTTCCTAAGGCACCAGGGCGTCCTCAGTGCTTCCTTAAACACCCCCAGGAAGGCTGGGGACTCTCATCCCCTTGTCCTTCACTCAGCATCACACAACCCCACAGGCCCACAGCACCTGAGGAGCCTGACCCATACAGGAGGGACAGGATCTGCTGCCCAGGCACTGTGCTCAGGGTTTGGCTTTCTGCTCCATAACCCCAACCCAGAGTTTGCTCCTGCACTTTGCCTTTGTCTGCTGCAATCATGGCCTCCCTGAGCTCTCTGAGGAGCCCTTGGGAGCTGTTGGTAATGCCCTCAGTGGGGCAAATCAGTGCTTCAAAGCACTTTGTGTTTTCCTTCTGACTTCTGAAGAAGTTTCTTCTTCTTCTCTCAGTACCTGAGGTTCTGCAATGAGTCCCAAGTGCCCTGAGGAGATGTTTGTGTCCCTGCAATCTTCTTCAGGATTTCAAAGTGAACCTCACAAAGCTCAATTTGCATGTCAAAGATAAAATATTTTACTCCATTTGTTTAGCTCAGAGTGAGAATTCCCCAAGTGACACTGACCCAGGCTGTCTCAGCAGGACATCTGCACTTGCAGGAACATCTGTCTGTAGGTCTGACATTGAATGGACAACTTTGCTCCTCACCCTCCCCAACCTCCCCATTGCTGTCATGCCCACCTGGGGCTACAAGGTGATTCAGCAGAATGTGTTCTAATCCAAGAGCCTCTGAAGGACAGGGTGGATAAGGACAAGGCTGACCTGACTGCCGCAAGGGAACTGAAGTCAAATCTCTTTCTATGGCTGTGCCTGGAGAGAAGCACCAAGCACACAGACACAGGGACAGAGCTGGCTGTGTTCAGCAACTGCAAGAGAGAAACCTGGCCCTGGTGACAGCAAAGGTGTCTGTCCAAAGACACAGAGAGGTGGAGAGGAGGCAGCCAAGAGCAATCTGGGGGGAAGATGTGGGCAGCTGGAGTACTAAAGCTCAAACATTCAGGAACTGCCTTTTTCTACCCTCTCTCCTTAGCACTGGGAGATGCTGAGAAGTCTTTCTGCTTTGGGACTCTTTCCTCTGACAGTGGACACCAGAGCTTGCTGCTGCCTCATCACTGCCCTGCTGCAGAGCAGGACTGACTCAGCAGCAGCAGGAAGCAGGAAGAGTCTCTGCTCTTCCCTGCAAGCTCAGCCAGCACAAGAGAGTCCAGCAACAGAGCTGGAGGGAGGTCTCCTCCAGAAGAAAACTTAAGTCTCTGTATCAGGGGCTGAGAAATGGCTTTGGTTGTGCTCCATGACTTGTGACTGCCTTTGCCTTTTGGCTACTGCACTGTGCACAAAGGGCAGCAGATGGCCAACAGCAGCTCCATCAGCCACTTCCTCTCCTGCCATTCCCAGGCACAAGGCAGCTGCAGCTCCTGCACTCTGCCTCTTCTTGGCCATCTACCTGGCTGCCCTGCTGGGCAATGGCCTCATCATCACCACCATAGCTGGCCACACCACCTCCACACCCCCATGTACTCTTCCTCCTCAAACTCGCCCTCCTGGACCTGGGGTGCCATCTCCACCACTGTGCCCAAATCCATGGCTAATACCCTGAGGGACTCCAGGAACATCTCCTGTGCAGGATGTGCTGCACAAGTCTTTTTATCCTCTTTTGTTTCAGCAGAGTTTCTATCCTCACCACCATGTCCTACGATCGCTACGTTGCCATCTGCAGACCCCTGCACTATGAGACCCTCCTGGGCAGCAGAGTTTGTCTTCACCTGGCAGCAGCTGCCTGGGCCTGTGGGGTTCTCTATGCTTGCGCACAATCCAATGAACATTTTCCCTGCCCCTCTGCCAGGGCAATGCTGTGGAGCAGTTCTTCTGTGAAATCCCCCAGATCCTCAAGCTCTCCTGCTCCCCATCCTACCTCAGGGAACTTTGGCTTCTTGTGGCCAGTGCCTGATATTTTATTTATTTGGTGTTGATGTGGTGTCCTATGTGGAGATCTTCAGGGCAGTGCTGAGGATCCCCCTCTCAGCAGGGATGCCACAAAGCCTTTGCCACCTGCCTCCTCACCTGGCTGTGGTCTCACTCTTTCTCAGCACTGCCTTCTTTGCCTACCTGAAGCCCTCCTCCATCTCTCCCCATCCCGGACCTGGTGGTGTCAGTTTTGTACTCAGTGGTGCCTCCAGCAGTCAACCTCTCATCTACAACCTGAGGAACCAGGAGCGAAGGCTGCCCTGAGCCAACTGATCCCTGTATGCTTTCAGAAGCAATAATAAACTTCTTTGTTCTCCTGCAGAGCAGTTCTGATGTCACTCAGTAGTTTTGGTTATGCTGGTGCTGGGGAGTTTTCTCTGAGTTCCTCCTCCATGGCTTTGTGGAGCTGCAGGGCAGTGCCTGTGTGCAGAGGTGGAGGGGCTGAGTCCCAGCACAGCAGCAGTGCCAGGCAGCCCCAGAGCTTGGCCTGTCCTCAGCTGCTCTTTCTGCCCTTCCACCTCTCCTGCTGAGCCTCTGTGCTGGGGCAAGGCCTGAGTGCTATGGCAGCTTGGGCACTGTGCTGCTGAGTGGCAGTGTGGGACTGTAGGCAGGGACAGGCTGGGGGCAATGCTGACATCGGAGCAGGGCTTCAGAGTAGCACTGCCATCAGAGGAGGTCATCTCAGGCCTTGTGCCATGGATGCCCCCAACCTCGGCCTCACTCTCTCCATCCTCCAACAGCTGCTGTGCCCTTCAGAGGGGCTGAGGCTGTAAGCAACATCCTCATCACCTCCACCCTTGAGAGATTTCTATGCACTGCTCAGATCCCCTCTCTTTCTTCTCTTGCCAGACCATACAGCCCAGGGCTCTCAGCCTCTCCTTGCCAGAGCTGCTCCAGGCCCCTCAGCATCCTCACAGCCTTCCAGTGGACTCTCTCCAGGAACTTCCCTTGAACTGGGGAGCCCAGAACTGGAAACAGTGCTCCAGATGTGGTCTCACAAGGGCAGAGGAGAGGGGGAGGAGAACCTCCCTTAACCTTCTGCCCACTCTCTTCTTAATCCACCCAGGAGACCATTGTCCTTCTTGGCCACCAAGGGCACATTGGTGCCTGATGGGGAATTGTTGCCCACCAGCACTCCAGGGCCTTCTGCACAGAGCTGTTTCAAACAGCTGAGCTCTCCCCCAGCGGCTTCAGGTGGTTAGTCCTCCCAAGGTGCAGGACTCCCACCTCCTCTGCTTGAACTCAGGAGGTTCTCCTCTGCTCAGCTCTGCAGCCTCTCCAGGTGTCACTGCATGGCAGTACAGCCTGGCAGGGCTCAGCCACTCCTCCCAGGTTGTGTCACCAGCAAACCTGCTGAGGTTCCACTCTATCCTTCATCCAGCTCCTTGATGAGTGCTGAACAAGACTGGAGCCAGCCCTGACCTCTGGGGACACACCACTGGCCACAGGCTTCCAATAGACCTGCACTGTTGGTCACAGCCTTCACATCTCCCTCTTTCTGCTGGGCTCAGCACAATCTTGACCCTTTAAGCCCTCCCAGTACAGCCTGGCTTTCCTCTCAGCTCAAACTGTGCCTGGTGACAGCAAAGGTGTCTGTCCAAGACACAGAGAGGTGGAGAGGAGGCTGGCAGAGGGTGTCCTGGAGCTCAGTTTCTTCTCCTGGAGCTCAGGGCAAACCTCACAAAGCTTTGGCATTCTTAGGGCACAAGAACTGAGCCTGGAGAAGTCTGACTTGGTGCTGGCCCTTGCTGCAGGTTGTGCCTGAGAGATGTCTGAGTGGGGAGATGCTGGACACAGCTGCTGTGATCCAGGGGAGCCAAGGCTCTGGCTTTGGGTCACTGTTTTGACAGGTGGAGCTCATTGACTTCCATCAGGGTTTCTCTGATCTGGAGAACCTTGGATGCTGAATCATCCTGGGATCTTTCGCCACTTGCACAGACCCTGAGCTTTTGACTTTCAGAGTTTCTCTTCACTGATTGTTGGCTGTGATCCAAGCACAGATGCACTGAGCTGGCAGGAGGTGACAAAGCCCCAAGCCATAGGGAGAGAAAGTGCAAGGGTGGGAGAGCAAGGGTGCAGCACACCAAGGACACCTCTCAGGGCTCTGTTTCTCTCTGTCCTGATCCATTCCTGACTTACCCTGGGCTAGCTCATGGCCCAGGCAAGGGGGGAGGGGGAGGAATCCCAGGTCTTGAGGAGGTTTCAGGACAGGGGGACTGAGCCCGCACAGCCTGGTCCATGACCTGAGTCCTTTTCTCTCAGCCAGAGAGTGGCTGTGTGGTTGCCTCCTGTCTCTGTGCCTCTCAACAGAGAATGTCATCATCCAATCAGAATGGGAAGGACATTTGGTGGTTCCTTAGCCTCCAAAGTCTTCTTCAATGCCATTCAGTGCACAAAGACAAAGGAAACGCTGATGATGGGAAAGTCTGCAGCAGTGTGACTTGCTTGGCCATCCTCCTAACTCTAACTGCAAACCAATGTGGAACAGAAGCAGAGAGCAGAGCAGGCAGGAAATCACAGTGGCTGTGACACCAGGGGCAGTGTCCAGCTGCTGCTGGACACCATCAAACAGGACTTCCACCAGCAGTGTTCTTCATCCCTCTGATCCCTTTTGAGGACTCAATGGATCTCTTCAGTACCATTGTAGACTGTGAGAAGTCTTTTGTCCTGCTTCTCCTGGTGGTTGTAGCAGGCTGTTGGAATCAGGGTGCTGGAGGAGCTGTTGGGTTGCAGTGAAATTCTTTCCAGTGGGTGTAGGTTGTAGCTAACCATCCAACTGTGAGCAAAGACACATCCTGGGAGCAGTGATTGGCACAGAGAATTTCCATCACAGCCAATGATTCCAGAGACATCACACAGACAGAAACTGAAACTGATTGCTGTGGGGTACATCCTCACTGGTCCTGAAGGTCATTGCCATGAGGGCCAACCCTGTCCTGGGACCATCCCTGCAAGGCTAACCCCACAGGACTACTCCCTGCTGTCTGGAGGGAGGCACCTGAGTCCTGCTAAGGGAGCCTGCCTACCGGCGAGCCTACGTTCCATCCCCTCTCAGCTGTCATGACAGGGAGAAGGTTGTCTCCACCATTCCCATCCAGACCAGCCCAGGAGCCAGCCCTGGTGAGAGCAGCCTGCTGGAACCTAACCTGGCTACAAACAAAGGACACAGTGAATCTTCCACCTGCTTGCCACTCACTGATGCTCAGTTCAAAGACCTGTGCCTAGCAGCCACATACTAGTCCAAGCCTCTGATGTATTGTAATACCTCTGTATAGAGTTAAGCAGCTGCCAGAGTCTCGTCGAGTCACCACCTGGTGGACAAGCGGTAGAATTGCAGCCTGAGTTATATGAATAGAAATTAATTCTGCAAATATTCTTATTGAGTCCAAATTATCAATACTGAACCACTTCTGGGATGTATTTCACAATCATGGACTAGAATATGGATATAAAATAGTGACTCATTGGTTATTGATAATTTAATAATAATACACAAATTAATATTTTTATAACTCATATTCATATGCATAAATTAATAACCTCTTCATCACACCAAGAAATTTAATCTCTTGTCCTGGACCTTGACATTTGGAAGGCGGAATGTCTAAACCCACTCTTGGTGGGCTCATAGAAAGGGAATTGTCTCCCTCTTCCCAGCCCAGCCCCCTGCAGGGGGGGGGAGTCTTACTGGGGTCTGCATTGAAATACCACACCTCACAATACAGACTGGCCCCTCCCATCCTCTCTACTCAGTCCCTGCTCTAACACAGTGGAGCTGAACCCCTCCTGCACCTCACCCCGTACAGATCATCCCCTCCCAAACACAACTCGACCCTGACTCTGCCCCCATTGCTCATCTTGGCCCCAGCCTTTACCCTGTTAAGCATTGGTCCTTTGCCCTTACACCCAGCCTCAACCTAGACCAAACGCAACCCCTGCCCCTCAGAGCTGGCCCTCACCTGAGCCCTGCCCAGCACTCTCAGCAGGACAGCTGAAGGAAGGAGGACTCATTAACTCCTCACTAACCTTAGAAACTTCCCACTCATTAGAGTAGCCTTCAGCATCAATAAAAGAACCACTGAGCTTGGTAGAGTGAAGGGACATAAGGCAGCAGACCACAGCCCCAGACATCAAAGAGAGAGGTAAGGCTGAGTCTGGAAAACAGGATGGGGTCTCACAAACCTGGGCCTCAGTAACAAGATGAGAAACAGTCCTGTGGGATTGGCAGAAGACCAACAGGAAAATACAAGAGGATGACACAGTGACTACAATGTTGACACAAGGGACAGCAGATGGCAGCAAAGAGCAAGGAATGGAAGGATTTTAGCTCTTCAAAGAAGTTGTTATCATTCTAATGCATCTGTATTACTAATACTATATGAGGCATAGGGTTAACCTTGTTCAAGCACTGCTATCAATTATTAATATTTATTCAAATATATTAATACAAATATATTAATTCTTTTAATTTAAATCCATGCATTTTAATATCAAATCTCATCAATGTGTATAAATATCTGAGGGGTGGGTGTCAAGTGGAGGGGCCAATCTAAGGTAAGAAGCAACAGGTTCAAGCTTGAACCTAGAAGATTTCACCTCAACATGAGGAGCAACTTCTCTGCAGTGCAGGTGACAGAGCACTAGAACAGGCTGCCCAGAGAGCTGGTGGAGTTTCCTTCTCTGGAGACTTTCAAACACCACCTGGGTACACTCCTGTGTGGACTACCCTAAGTGATCCTGCTTTGGCAGGGGGGTCAGACCTGATGGTCTCTTGAAGTCCCTTCCAACCTCTAATGTGATACTGTGATACCACCCACACAGGTACAGCTGTTTGGTTGTGGTTAATGTATTTCACAACATGCACATTCAATACAACTTTAACAGTTGAATCAAGCTAGAATCTTTTAAACATTAATTCAGCTTAGGAGAGCTAATGCCTCAGGGCAGTTCACTGTAAGGGGAAATCTATGGCTGCTACAGAGGCAGCGGCCAGAGCTGTACAAAGAGACTTGATAGGAATCAGTCTTTGTGCTCAGGACACTGTTGCCTGGACCTTTTGGACACTGCAATTATGCTCCAAAGCACAGAGTGCAGTCTCCCTAGTGAAAACAAAGCAGAGAAAGATGGTGCTCAGCAAGGAGCTGTGCAGAGTGTGAGTGTGGAGGGGAGAAGCAGTCTCCCCCTGGAGCGGAATTTCGTGAGAGTGGACAGGCAGCTGCTCTCAGCTCGGGCTGCGCAGCTTGTTGAGTCTCTGAGTGAGTAGCTACTGGCTCACAGTGTGGGACGAGTGCTTCTCATTCGCCTTGCCATGGCTCCAGCAGGCTTGCACCACACCTCAGGTGTCACAGTGGAGCAGGAGCGTCTTCTGGCTGCAGACTCAGGCAGCAGCCATGCAGAGGTGCTTTCCAGTCCCAGCAGCATTCACCCGCTGCAGCTACAACGTGTTCCAGGTTCAGGGATCAGGAGCTCAGGTTGTGTTCTCTGCTATCCCTCTATGTCAGCGATGGATGAGGGAACACTGAGGAAGAGCCAACAGGTCAATCATGGCTCGGGGCTGGTGCCATGACAGGGATTTGGGTTCTACAATCATGGCTTGGTTTACAAGGCACAGAGCTGCAAACAACTAATGGGACACACTTGTCCCGAGGGGGAAAAGGATCCTGGGGCAGGAATTGGCAGGCTCATTGATAGGGTTTAAACTAGATTTGAAGGGGGAAGGGGTTAATAGTCTCCTGCTGCCTGTGACAAGCAGGGGGCAGCTCACCAGAGGCAGCAGTGGGATGGAGAGCTGCTAAGGGCTCTCAACTTGCTGCCTGAGGCCAGACACAGATGACACACCAGGACACCCTGTGAAAACCAAGGGGAATTGGCAGAAGAGGACAACAGGGACAGCCCAGCTGAAGTGCTTCTATGCAAATGCACGCAGCTTGGGCCAACAAACAGGATGATTAATGGCCACCGTGCTGCTGGAGGCCATGACATAGTGGGCATTACTGACACTTGGTGGGATGATTCCCATGGCTGGAATGTAGGGATAGACGGGTACAAGTTCTTAGGAAGGATAGGCAGGGAAGGAGAGGAGGAGGGTGTTGCCCTCTATGTCAAGAACCAGCTGGAGTCAGCAGAACTCCACCTGGGGAGGGATGATGAGATGGTTGAGAGTGTATGGGTTAGAATAAAGGCAAGACAGGGGAAGGAGATATTACTGTGGGGGTCTCCTACAGGCCACTGACCAGCAGAACCAAGCAGATGAGGCCCTCCACAGGCAAATAGAAGCGGCTTCCAGGTCACAAGCCCTGGTACTCATGGGTGATTTCAACCACCCTGATATCTGCTGGAGGGACAACACAGCAAGGCACCAGCAATCCAGGATGTTCCTGGACTGCAGAGAAGACAACTTCCTCCTCCATGTAGAGGAACCAACAAGAAAAGGTGCTCTGCTGGACCTTGTTCTCACCAACAGGGAAGGGTGGTAACCAATGTGAGGCTCAGAGACTGCCTTGGCTGCAGTGACCATGAAGCAGTTGATTTAAATCTCCTCAGGGCTATCAGGAGGACCTATTCTAAGCTTATGACCCAGACTTAGGCGTGCAGACTTCGATCGCTTCAGGAATCTGCTAGCCACAGTGTCATGGGACGAAGCCCTGGAGGGAAGAGGGAACCAGGACAGCTGGTCAGTATTCAAGGACCACCTCCTCTGTGTCCAGGAGCTATGTATACCAACAAGGAGAAAAACAGGGAAGAACACTAGGAGGCCTGCCTGGATGAACAAGGAGCTCCTGGACACACTATACTTAAAGGAAACTCTACAGGAAGTGGAGGGAAGGACAGATAGAACAGGGGGTATATAAGGAAGCTGCCCGAGCAGCAAGAGGCCTGGTTAGGAAAGCCAAAGCAGAGTTTGAATTGAATCCAGCCAGGGAGGTCAGGGAGCACTAAGAATTTCTACAGGTATATTAATGGCAAGAAGATGAGTAGGGAAGGTGGGGGCCCCTCAGAAAGGAAAGTGGTGAATTGGTCACAAGTGAGTGTGGAAAAAGCTGAGGTACTCAATAACTTCTTTACCTCAGTCTTCACTGCAAGGGCCTCCAGCCACACTCATGGTGTCATGGCAGATGATGCCAGGGACGGGGAGGAAGAACTGCCTTCATAAGTGAAGCTCAGGTTGGTGATCACCTGAAGAACCTGAAAGTGTTCAAGTCCATGGGACCCGACGGGATACACCCACGGGTGCTGAGAGAACTGGCAGATGAGGTTGCTAAGCCCCTCTCTATTATATTCCAAAAGTCATGGCAGACTGGGGAAGTCCCCACAGGCTGGAAAAGGGCAAATATTGCTCCATTTCAAAAAGGGTAAGAAGGAGGAACCAGGGAACTCCAGGCCGGTCAGTCTCACCTCTGTGCACGGAAGATCAGGAGCAGATCCTCCTGGAGGCATACTGACTCAGAAGAGTAGTAGTGAAGAGGTGATTGGGAGCAGTCAGCATGGCTTTGCCAGGGCAAATCATGCCTGACAAACCTGGTGGCCTTCTACGAACAGGTGACAGCATTAATAGATGAGGGGCGAGAAACTGATTGTCGTTTACCTGGACCTGAGCAAAGCCTTTGACACTGTCCCACACCACAGCCTGGTCTCCAAGCTGGTGACACACGGGTTTGATGGATGGACCACCAGATGGATAAGGAACTGGCTGATGGCCGCACCCAAAGAGTGGCTGTCAATGGGTCACATGTCCCGTGGAGGCCAGTGACAAGTGGAGTCCTCAGGGATCAGTCCTGGGACCAGTTTTGTTCAACATCTTTGTGGGTGCCATGGACAGTGGCATTGAGTGCAGCCTCAGCAAGTTTGCTGATGACACCAAGCGGTGTGGGTGCAGCAGACACGCTGGAGGGAAGGGATGCCATCCAGAGGGACCTGGACAGGCTGGAGAGGTGGGCACAAGCCAACCTCAGGACCTTCAACAAGACCAAGGGCAGGGTCCTGCATCGGGGGTCGAGGCAATCCAGGCACAAATCCAGGCTGGGCAGTGATTGGCTGGGAGAGCAGCCTGAGGAGAGAGACTTGGGGGTGCTGGGGGAGGAGAAGCTCAACAGGAGCTCTCAATGTGCACTTGCAGCCCGGAAAGCAATCAGATCCTGGGGCTGCAATCAGGAGAAGTGTGGCCAGCAGGTCAAGGGAGGTGATTCCCCTCTCCTCAGCTCTGGTGAGACCCACTGGAGTACTGCGTCCAGTTCTGGAGCCCCTATTCCAAGAGGGATCTGGAGGTGCTGGAAGGTGTCCAGAGAAGGGCCACGAGGATGATCAGAGGGTGGAGCACCTCTCCTGTGGGACAGACTGAAGGAGTTGGGCTGTTCAGTCTGGAGGAGAGAAGGCTCTGAGGTGACCTCATTGTGGCCTTCCAGTATCTGAAGGGGGCCTCCAGAAGGCTGGGGAGGGACTTTTCAGGCTATCAGGGAGTGATAGGACTAGGGGGAATGGAATGAAGCTGGAGGTGGGGAGATTCAGGCTAGATGTGAGGGGGTGGACACAGGAAACTAGGTATTTCTACCATAATTCTCTGCACCACCACTATAAGATCCAGTGCGAGGTCTGGCACCTCCTTTTCTTCCTCGACAGCGCCGGGAACTGGGGGGAGTTGGTCTCCGGCTATGGGCCTGGATAGGCCAAGGCCACGGGGGATGGGCAGTCTCAGATGGCCAGCTGAGACTAGCCAGCGTGGGGAGGGGGGAGAGGAAGAAGGTGCCCTGGGGTTCTGCGATGTACCCCAGGTGGGGATGGGATCTTTGGGTTTATGTTTGGGATTTCTTTTGTCACTGTCTGGCTCTCGTAAACATTCACTGCTTTTTCATTTAAAACTTTCCATCACTTTGCAATCCGTTTGTCTGAGTTGTTTTTTGTCCATGGTGGGGAGGGGGGCTGCCTCAACCCACTACAAAGTTTCTTCACCGTGAGGGTGGTGAGGCCCTGGAATGGGTTGTTGAGGGAGGTGGTTGAGGCCCATCCCTGGATGTGTTTAAGCCCCAGGCTGGATGAGGCTCTGGCCAGCCTGATCTAGTGTAGAGTGTCCTGCGCCATGGCAGGGGGGGTTGGAACTAGATGATCCTTGTGGTCCCTTCCAACCCTAACTGAAACTATGAAAATATGAAACTACATCTTGTCCAGGAAAAACTGATTCCACTCATCCCATCCTGTACTGTTTAATAGTTTTATCAGTGCTATAGACAGAGGGATGGAGACACCATCAGCAAATGTGTGCAGATGGCACCACCTGAGTGCCAGAGGGGACAGGATGGCATCCTGAGGGCCCTAGACAAGCTGGAGAGGTGGTGCCCAGGTGACCCTCATGAGGTTCAACAGCAGCAAGAGCAGGGTCCTGCAGCTGGGCTGGAACAATCCTCACTAGCAATACAGGCTGGGGGAGGAGATAGAAAGCCGCCCTGAGGAAAGGACTTGGGGGTGGTGAGGGAGAAGCTGGCCAGTCACCAAGTGAGGTGGCAGAGTTGATCTGCATGACGGTAGGAGGCTCTGCAGAGGGACTTTGGACAGATTGGATCCATGGCCAACACACCAGGGAGGAGCTCAAGAAGGCCAAGTGCCAGTGTCCTGCACTGAGGCACACAACCCCAAGCAATTATCAGAGGTAGTGTGGGGAGAGGTTCTGGCAGAAAGGGACCTGGGGGTGCTGATGGACAAGCAGCTGAATAGGAGGCAGCAGTGTGCCCAGGTGGCCAAGAAAGCCAAAGGCATCCTGGCTGGATCAGCAATGCTGTGTCAGCAGCAGCAGGGAGGTGACTGTCCCTGGGACTCAGCTCTGGGGGGGCCACGCCTCGAGTGTTGTGTTAGTTTTGGGCACTCCCTCAAGAGAGATGTGGAGGTGCTGGAGCCGGCAGAGGAGGGCAAGGAGCTGGGGAAGGGCCTGGAGAAGACATCTGATGAAGAGCAACTGAAGGAGCTGGGGGCTGGTTAGTTTGGAGAAGAGGAGGCTGAGGGGAGACCTTCTGGCTCTCTACAGCTACCTGAAAGGAGGTTGTGGAGAGGCTGCTGCTGGTCTCTCCTCACAGGTCATTAGTGACAGAACAAGAGGGAATGGCCTCAAGCCAGGACTGGGTAGGTTTAGACTGGACAGGAAGAAAAACATTTTCCCATCAGAGTGTTCGGGAGTGGAATGTGCTGCCAGGGAGGTGGTGGAGTCACCAAGCTGGAGGTGTTTGAAGGTGGTTTGGATGTGGTGCTGGGATATGGTTTAGGGGTGACCCTTGTAGAGTAGGGTTATTAGTTGGACTTGGTGCTCCTGAGGGTCTCTCCAACCTGAATGTTTCTGTGATTCTGGACAGACTGAGAGCCTGGGGCTGTTAGTCTGGAGAAGAGAAGCCTGAGAGGGTATCTGATCAATGGCTATCAATATCAGGGGGGGGGGTGTCAGAGGAAGGTGCCAGGCTCTTGGCAGTGGTGCCCAGTGACAGAACAAGGAGCAAGGGGCAAGATGGAACACAGCAACTTCCACCTCATCGTGAGGAGATTCTCCTGTGCTGTGAGTGTGCTGGAGCCCTGGAGCAGGCTGCCAGAGAGGTTGTGGAGTCTCCTTCTCTGGAGACTTTCACACCTGGCTGGATGAATCCTGTGTGACCTGCTCTGGGTGATCCTGTTCTGGCGGTGGGGTTGGACTGGAGGATCTCTGGAGGTCCCTTCCAACCCCTCATATTCTGTGATCTGTGATTTAAGCCCTCCCAGTTCAGACTGGGCTCATCAGGGCACCAGAGCTGATCCTCAGCCCTGGCCTTGCCCCAGCCCTCAAAGGCATCTCCAAGCCCTCAGCCTTCCCCTGGACACTTCAGCCCCAAACCTCCTTCCTGTCCTATGACCCCTCTTTTATATCCCCTCCTACCCTGGAGTGACTCTGCTTGGCCCTGGCACAGGGCAGGGACCTAGATTGCCTAGAGCAGCCTCATGGCCTTGGAAGAGGAGCAGCAGTTGAGCTGTGGCTGAGCAGCTCATGGACACAGGGAGGAGATG
This sequence comes from Colaptes auratus, assembly GCA_015227895.2. Classification (NCBI taxonomy): domain Eukaryota; kingdom Metazoa; phylum Chordata; class Aves; order Piciformes; family Picidae; genus Colaptes; species Colaptes auratus. Next base: position 34,566,006 of record JAAWVA010000030.1, read on the forward strand.
GGTGGCAATGCCATGGGCAGCTCAGCTGTGCTCAGGATCTCCTGCACAGCAGCAGCCACAGGGCCTGGCTGGGGATTCTGCCATCCATGTGCCTGCCAAACTTAGAGGCAGCAGCAGGGAGGTTCCTTGGGCTGCTTTGGAGCTGGAGGTTGTGCTCTGCCCCAGGCAGAAAGGCCTCTGGCAGGGACCATTCCCAATGGCCTGGGATGGACAGAGCCTGAGTAGAGTGCAGAAGGTCAGGTGCAGCTGGGCTGTGGTAGGAGGAGTGTGGCCACCCAGACACAGAAGTTCTCCCCCTGCACTCAGCACTGTTGTGGCCACATCTGGATTCTAGTGTCTGGCTTTGGGACTTCTGCTCTGAGGGATTTTGAAGAACCTGAGAAGCTTCAGAGGATATCTGCAAGGACTGGGGTGGAGAGCCTGAGGACTGGGGCTTCTGTAACCTGGTGAAGTCCAAGCTCAGGGCACTACAAGATGCAGTGGCAGCTGCTTGAAATTTGGTGATGTGTAGCTTCTGGTAGTTGTGGGACAGGAAGACAACCCCATAGAGTGCAAATTTTAGGGTTCAGCGTGGAGGTGTCCTGGGTTGGGCCAGGCAGATCCCCACTTGCCCCTGAGAGCGTACAGGAGGTGAGGAGAAAGAGAAGTCACTCAAAGGGGATCCTTGTGGTCCAAGAGGCCCTGGCTCTGTGTTTCAAGAAATGGCCATGCAGAGTAGAGACAGAGCAGGGAGGGTACAGAAATGTCATGGTGAGAGCTGCTGGGAAAGCAAGATGGGTGTCAAGAGCATGAAGGGAAAGAGCTGCAGGCAGGGGCAGTGTAGCACCACCTGCAAGGCTGAAAGCTCACAGGACTGAGGTCTTTCTCCTCCTGTCTATGGCAGTTGCCTCTCCCACCAAGGCCAGGGAAATGAAACATGAGCTTGAGCCTCTCTGGATCTGACTGCCCAGGCTCTGTGGTCAGGGCTTGGCCTATCTGCTCGCAGAAACCAAAGCCAGGGTGGGGGACAGTGTAGGACAACCTGTGGTGGGGATGGCAATGGGCACTGGCAAGGCTGGAAGTCTCAGGAGAACCCAAGGCTTTGCCTTCTTGGCTGTGGCAATCATCCACCACCAAGGGCTGTGAGGAGACTTCCTAAGGCACCAGGGGGTCCTCAGTGCTTCCTTAAAACCCCCAGGAAGGCTGGGGACTCTCATCCCCTTGTCCTTCCCTCAGCATCACACACCCCACAGCCCACAGCACCTGAGCAGCCCTGACCCATACATGAGGGACAGGATCTGCTGCCCAGGCACTGTGCTCAGGGTTTAACCTTTCTGCTCCATAAACCCAACCCAGAGTTTGCTCTCCTGCACTTTGCCTTTGTCTGCTGCAATCATGGCCTCCACTGAGCTGCTCTGAGGAGCCCTTGGGAGGCTTTGTTGGTAATGCCCCTCAGTGGGGCCAATCAGTGCTTCAAGGCACTTTGTGTTGTCCTTCTGACTTCTGAAGAAGTTTCTTCAGTCTTCCTTCAGTACCTGAGTTCCTGCAATGAGTCCCAAGTGCCCTTCAGGAGATGTTTGTGTCTCTGCAATCTTCTTCAGGATTTCAAAGTGCACCTCACAAAGCTCAATTTGTATCAAAGAGAAATATTTTACTCCATTTCAGTTTAGCTCAGAGATGAGAATTCCCCAAGTGACACTGACCCAGGGCTGTCTCAGCAGGACATCTGCACTTGCAGGAACATCTGTCCTTCAGGTCTGACATTGAATGGACAACTTTGCTCCTCACCCTCCCCAACCTCCCCATTGCTGTCACTGCCCACCTGGGGCTTACAAGGTGATTCAGCAGAATGTGTTCTAATCCAAGAGCCTCTGAAGGACAGAGTGGATAAGGACAAGGCTGACCCTGACTGCCTGCAAGGATCCTGAAGTCAAATCTCTTTCTATGGCTGTGCCTGGAGGAGCACCAAGCACACAGACACAGGGACAGAGCTGGCTGCCTCCAGTGCAAGGTAGATACCTTGACCCTGGTGACAGCAAAGGTGTCTGTCCAAAGACACAGAGAGGTGCAGAGGTCGTTGGCAGAGGGTGCCCTGGAGTTCAGTTTCCTTCTCCTGGAGCTCAGGGCAAACCCTCACAAAGTTTTGGCATTCTTAGGGCACAAGAACTGATCCTGGAGAAGTCTGACTTGGTGCTGGCCCTTGGTGCAGGTTGTGCCTGAGAGATGTCTGAGTGGGGGAGATGCTGGACACAGCTGCTGTGATCCAGGGGAGCTCCAAGGCTCTGGCTTGAGGTCACTGTTTTTAAAGGTGGAGATCATTGACTTTCATCCAGAGTTTCTCTGATCTGGACAGCCTTGGGTGCTGAATCATCCTGGGATCTTTTGCCACTTGCACAGAACCTGAAGGTTTTGACTTTCAGAGTTTCTTATCAGCTCCCTGTTGGCTGTGATCCAAGCATAGATGCACTGAGCTGGCAGGAGCTGACAAACCCCCAAGCCATTGGGAGAGCTTTGCAAGGCTGGGAGAGTGAGGGTGCAGCACACCAAGGACACCTCTCAGTGCCCTATTTCTGTCTGTCTTGATCCATACCTGCCTTAACCCTGGGCTAGCTCATGGCCTAGGCAAGGGGGGAGGGGGGGAATCCCATCAGGTCTTGAGTAGGTTCCCAGTGACAGGGGGACTGTGCCAGCTTATGTGGTGAAGGCACATTATGCCCAGAATTATGCCCAGATATTGAAACCCGTCTCAGCACATGGACAAGTTCCCCCTCCTTTCATGAGGGGAACAAAGGCCAAGGTGGCACAGACCCCTGCACACCCCCATGGCATGGGATGCTGGTGCTGATGCCAAGCATGGCATAATTCCAGCTTCACGCCTCCCATAGGCTGCAGCCAGTTGTTTACGAGAGTGCCCATTGGCCACATCCAGTCTCCAGGAACCTATCAGTATTGCCCCAGCTTGTAAATACGTTGCCCTATTTCACTGTGTTGTCTCTCCTTGCTTGAGACTGAGCTCATGCCATAGCCTCTGCCATTGAGCTCATTGCTATTAAGTCTCTCTCATATACGCAAGAAAACTAGTGGCCTCTGCATGATGAGGAGAAGCCAGCAGCCAGGCAGCCTGTTGAGCCTCAGCCCTGAGAGTATCTCCTGAGGAGGGACCTTCACTAAGCCTGAGAAGCTGCAGCATTGCATTGCCAGCGTCACCAGTTGGAAGAGCCCAATGTGCCTTCAAGAGGACTGGACCCCGAGGGTAAGATCTGACCAGCTGCCAGGGAAGGACTTAGGTCAGTCTGGCAGTGCAAATGTCTGCCTCAGCCTGAAGCAGCAGACTGACAAGAGGCACAACCCTGTGTGTGTCAGGTCGAGAGCAGGAGCAGTGTCAGCCTGATGCCTGTGTAACCTGCCATCACAGGGAGAGGAGTCACTACTTCTGCTGCTCTGTGCCCTGTGAACCCAGTTCTGCCCTGTGCTCCAAAGCCAGAACCGCTCCAATAAGGGTCCTGCTGCTCCTTTGAGCCAAGCAAAGGGGAAGCTGCTGCTTCATGCACCTTGCCTCTTCCCAGGGGCCATCCATGCCAGACCCAAAGTCTGTTGCCATTAACCTGACCTCTGCCAGGTCCAGGCCCATCTGCCATTGTGCCAGATCAGAAACCTCCAAGCCTGCCTACCGGGAACCGTGACCCCCCCCCCTGCCATGCAGGCTGACTCTGTGAGGGCTGACCCCATCCCGGGACCAGCCCTACCGGCCCTGCCAGGCCAGCCTCGCAGGACAGCTCCCTGCCATCCAGAGAGAGCCACCCGAGTCCTGCGAAGGGAACCTGCTGTACAGCTAGGCTAAGGTCCATTCCCTCTGCTGCCACGGAAGGGAGAATACATCACTGTCCAGACCAGCCAGGAGTCAGTCCAGTGAAAACAGCCTGCCAGAACCGAACCTTGCTACAACAAAGGACACAGCACTCTGCTGGAACCTATCCACCTGCTTTCCACTCACTAACACTCAGTTCAAAGCACCCGAGTCTAGCAGGATAACCTTTCAGTCCAATCCTTGATACACAGTGTAATATCTCTGTATATAGTTAGCAGTCACCAGAGTCCTGTCGAGTCGCCACCTGGTGGACAAGCAGTGGATTGCAGCCTGCGAGAGTAATAGAAATTAACTCTGTAAATGTCCTGATTGAGTCCAAAACTATAAATACTAAACCTTTATGGGATATATTTCACAATCATGCATAGAATATGGATATAAAATAGTGATTCATTGTTATTGATAATTTTAATAATTAATAAAAATTAACATCGTATAATTCATATTTCATATTAATAAATTAATAATCTCTTCATCACACACAGGAACAAACCTCACAGTCCCTTTCCAGCTGTGTCCTGCTGTTTGCCAATCCCCTCCCAGGCAGAGAGTGACCTCACAGCCATTCACACTCATTGGCTTCCTACTGAATGATGAGCTCCTGAGACACAACTGACCACTGATCCAAACCCAACCATCCCCCTCCTGTGGCCAGAGCCTGAGCAGATCAAAGTTTCATCCAATCCATCTGGCAGATTTCTACCAAAGATCTGAGGGGAGAAAACCTTCCTTAGAGGAGCTGCTGGCTCTGTCTGGTGATCTGTGGAAGAGGTCCTTGCACATCATCTTGTCCAATGACCCTGCTCAGGGCAGGGTTAAGCAGATGAGGACACTCAAGGCGTGTGCCCAGTTTGGTCCCATCCCCAAAGAGGATGCAGTAACTCTATCAGAAGGTGCAGGGATTTGATGAAGAGAATGCACAGTGCTGGCCCAAGGGTTGCCCTGAGGGATGCCACTGGGAAGTGGCTGCCAGGAGGACTCTGCCCTGGAGACCTTTGGGCTTGATCCACCATCTGCCTTTCCCACCCAACACCTAATCCATTCCTTCATTCCTGCTATCACCAGTCTAGCTCTACAGAGATGATGGCAAAGGCCTGGCTAAGGTCCAGGCACAAAACATGCCCTTCTTGCCCCTCCCCAGACAGGTTTGGTGATCTCTCTCTTGTCCTGCAGGGCCTGCAGTGTCTGACCTATCACTTTTGACCCCAGCACCACAACTATGCTGAGGGTGACCAGCCTAGCATTGCCCCAGCCTCCTTCCTGGCCTTCTGAAATGCCTTTTCCAAGGAGCCAGAACCTCTCTGCTGGCTCTGTGCACATTTCAGGGCACAGCCCAGGAAGGCTGATGTGAGCAGACAGCAACATTTGCAATGAGCCTGTGCAGGACACCTGAGAGGAGTCTCCCTGGGGCAGGGAGGTTTGTGCTGCAGTCACACACAGAAATGACTCAGGATCACAGGATGTTAGGGGGTGGAAGGCACCTCCAAAGGAGTCCAACGCCCCCTACCAGAGCAGGACCACAGAATCAAGTGTAGGTTGCACAAGAATACATCCAGATGGGTCTTGAAAGTCTCCAGAGAATGAGACTCTACCACCCATCTGGACAGCCTGTTCCAGTGCTCTGTCACCCTCACAGTGAAGAAGTTCCTCCTCCTGTTGAGGTGGAACCTCCTGTGCTAGAGTTTATAGCCATTGCCCTTTGTCCTATCCCAGGGTGCCACTGAGCAGAGCCTGTCCCTGTCCCTTCCTTCCTGACCCCAGCCCTCAGATATTTATAAACATTTACTAAATCCCTCTCAGTCTTCTCCTCTCCAGACCAAACAGCCCCAGGGCTCTCAGTCTCTCCTCTCCAGGCAGTGTTGCAGTCCATTCAGCATCCTTGTAGCCTCCCTTGGACTCTCTTCAGCAGATCCCTGTCCGTCTGAACTGGAGAGCCCAGAACTGGATGCAATATTCCAGGTGGGGCCTCGCCAGGGCAGAGTTGAGGGGGAGAAGAACCTCTTGGATCTGCTGGACACACTCCTCCTAATGCACCCAGGACCCCATTGACCTTCTGGCCCCCAGGGCAGTTGCTGTCCCATGCAGAACTTGCTGCCCACCAGCACTCCCAGGTCCTTCTCCTTGGGGCTGCTCTCCAGCAGACCACCTCCCAGCCTGTACTGCTGCAGTTTTTCCTCCCAGGAGCAGGACTCTGCTCTCATCCTTGTTGAACCTCCTTAGGTTCCTCTCTGCCCAGCTCTCAGTCTGTCCAAGTCTGTGAATGGTTGCACAGCCTTCAGGGGTCTCAGCCAAGGCTCCCAGTTTGGTATTGTCAGCAAACTTGTTGAGTAGACTCTGTCTGTCTGTGCCCTCATCAATGTTGTTGATGAAGATGTTGAACAGGACAGGGCCCAGCACTGATCCCTGAGGGACTCCACTGGTTACAGCTCTCCACCACTCTTTGGACTCTATTTTGTAACCAGTTCCTCATCCATCTCACTCTCTGCTCTCCATCCCACCTTCCTGAGCTTACTCACAGGATGTTGTTATGGGAGACAGTGTCAAAAGCATTACTAAGGTCAAGGAGGAAAACTATCAGTTTCAGGGCTCTGCCAGGCATTTGAACTCCTCATGTACCTCAGGATGTCAGACAGTCTTTCCCCATCACACACAGCTCTGCACTGCAGCAGGCAGTGTCCCTGGCTCCTGCCACCCCTGCCAGAGGCTGGGAGGCTGGAGGCTCCCCACACCTCCAGTGCCTCGGTACCCCAACCACAGCTGATGGTGTTTGTGCTCACTCGGGTTCTCCTCACCTCACGTGCATGGTGTCCATGCAACATCTCATCTGCGCAATGCCAGCAGCCACTGCTGACCTCCTTATTCTCTGTCCTCCATGGAGGGACAAAGACCTCTCCAAGCTGTGGTGAGAGACCAGTGCTGGAAATGGTGGTGGTGAGTGGCTAGAGCAGGATGATTAGCCTGGGACAGCTTCCTCAGGCTGTCCAGTGAACACAGACACAGATCAGAGGCTGCTCTGCTGCTCCTATAGCCTCTGGCAGGAGGCCTGTCTGTGTCAGGACACGACGCTGCTGTGTGTCCCAGCCCTGCACACTCACACTTGAGCTGTTCCCTGCTGTTTGCATCCCTGGGACACTTTCTTAGGCCTGCTCTGGACAGAAACTTTGGGTGAAGCCCTAAGCCTTCAGACTCTGCCCTGAGCAGATCATCAGTCTTGTTGGAAAACTGCTTGGGGGCCAGCTCAGTCAGAGTAGTTCCCATGGCCTGTCCCTGCCTGTGCTCACAGGGCTGGCAGGCAACAGAACAATAACCAAGCTGCCACAGGACTCAGGCCTTGCACTGACCCAGGAAAGGCTGGAAGTGGCAAGAGAACAGCCCTGGAAGTCCAGGTGCTGGCGCTCCCTGGCAGTGCTGCTGTGCTGAGACTCTTTTCAACCTAAATCTGCACAGGCCCTGTCCCTGAAGCTCTGGAGAAGTCCTGGAGGAAGGATCTCAGGAAGGAAAACGTTAATGTTCTTTATTTTTTAACCAAAGAAAGAGCAGAGGTCCTGCTGCACAACTCTTGGCCAGCAAAGCAGAGAATGTGTTAGAAAAGGGATGCAGTTTATAAAGATTAAAACACCACCATCACAAAGCACAGAAGAGGCTGGGCCTGCACTGAGTGACATCAGAACTGCTCTACAGAAGAGTTTATTGCTTCTGAAAGCATCAGGGATCAGTTGGCTCAGGGCAGCCTTGAGCTCCTGGTTCCTCAGGCTGTAGATGAGAGGGTTCATGCTGGAGGCACCACTGAGTACAGAACTGACACCACGAGGTCCAGGCATGGGGAGGAGATGGAGGAGGGTTTCAGGTAGGCAAAGAAGCCAGTGGTAATAAACAGGGAGACACAGCCAGGTGAGGGAGGCAGGTGGCAAAGGCTTTGTGGCGTCCCTGCTGAGAGGGGATCCTCAGCACTGCCCTGAAGATCTGCACATAGGACACCACAATCAACACAAAAGACACAAATGCAAAACAGATACCAACAGAGAAGCCAAAGTCCCTGAGGTAGGATGAGCAGGAGAGCTTGAGGATCTGGGGGATTTCACAGAAGAACTGGTGCAGAGCATTGCCCTGGCAGAGGGGCAGGGAAAATGTATTGGCTGTGTGCAGCAGAGCATAGAGAAAGCCACAGGCCCAGGCAGATGCTACCATGTGGAGACAAAACTCTGCTGCCAGGAAGGTCTCATAGTGCAGGGGTCTGCAGATGGCAATGTAACGATCATAGGACATAGTGGTGAGGAGATAAAACTCTGCTGACATGAAAAATGGTAAGAGAAAGACCTGAGCAACACATCCTGCATAGGAGATGTCCCTGATGGTCACAGGGAATTTACCATTGATTTAGGGACTGTAGTGGAGATAGCACCCAGGTCAAGGAGGCGAGGTTGAGGAGGAAGAAGTACATGGGGGTGTGGAGGTGGTGGTGCCAGGCTATGGTGGTGATGATGAGGCCATTGCCCAGCAGGGCAGCCAGGTAGATGGCCAGGAAGAGGCAGAAGTGCAGGAGCTGCAGCTGCCTTGTGCCTGGGAATGGCAGGAGGAGGAAATGGCTGATGAAGCTGCTGTTGGCCATCTGCTGCCTCTGGCCATGGAGACCTGTGCAAGGAGGGAAAGGCAGGGACAAGTTAGGGCACACTTTATAGGATGATGAGAGGGAATCAAAAGAGAGAGCAGTATGATCTAGTATGTTCCTCTATTGGTCCAGCATTGTTAGAAATGTACCTGTGCAAGGAGGGAAAGGCAGGACAAGGTGGGCACACTTCTCAGCCTCATTGTGATCCCTGGCCTGAGCTGCATGAGGAATGGGATCAGCTCAGTCCATCACTACCAACCCAGGCAGAGTTCATCACAGCGTCATGCACAGCAGGGACCAGAATTGCATGAGATTCCTCTGGGTGTCAGAACAGAAAGTGACCAACAGCCAATCCCAGAGAACAAGAGTCCCATTGTGGTGGGTTGAATTTCCCCCAGCATTAGCTTTGCCAGAGCAGCTCAGTTAGAAGCAAATGAAGCTGTATTGACAAGCAAAAGATGCACTCTGCACGGAATGCAATGAACAGGTAGAGAACATACAGGAGTGACAGTATTAGACAGGTATTGCTGTTACCAAATGACATGAACCCCCCCTGGTCAGAGACAGGGAAGCTGTACTCTGCCCCTACGTCTACCCCTGTTCCAAGAGAGAAAGGAGGAGTGGAGAGAGAAAAAAAACAGTGGGTTAGACTTACCCAAGGCCAGCCAAAGCAGGTGATCTCCCCAGCAAAGCAAAACAGCTGAGATCAGAAAA
>JAAWVA010000030.1:34575675-34609638 GCA_015227895.2 Colaptes auratus
AGCAAAAAAGGTCACCCCTGTGTCTCCTCCTCTCCAGGCTAAGCAACCCCAGCTCCCTCATGTGATGACTGTTCCTACAGGAATACATCAATACAGCATTCCTGTTGCAGAGAGTTATGTGAGCAGCTGGGACCCCAGAATGATTTTACTGATGGCACTGCACTGAGAGAGAGACGAGCAGCAATAGAGGTTCTGCTTTCAGACGCAGCAGATGCAGATGTTGTAGGGCTAGTTCTAACTCAAATGCAGACATTTGCAGTGATGAGGAAGACACAGAAACAGGACAAACAGGACAACAAAGGGGAAAACAGGAAGACAGGAGTTAATGGGAAGCAGCTCTGAGTGAGACCGGCAGCAGTTCTGGCATTCAGCCAGCGGGGGGCAGACGCAGCTCACAACAGCAGTGCCAGCGGCTGTGTATCCACAGGCAGCCATTAAGGAGGCAAAATCTCTTCCACCTGCAGCACCAGGAATGAAGTGAGTTCCACAGCAGCCCTGGGTCCAAAGTCCACCTGCCAGTGGTGTTCCCTTGCAAACCCCTTCTGCTTCTGCAAAGTCTGCTGTAAACTTAAATGCAGCTCCAGTTCAACAAATCACAGCTGTGGATAAAAGGGGCAGGCACAAGCAGATGCAGAGGCAGAAGAACAGAAAGAACAGCAAGATCCCTCTGCTGGTTAAAAGGATCCTTCTGAAATGGAGAGAAAGTTTGCCTTAAAGATAGAGCTGAATTGCTGAGGCCATCAGTGGAGAGTGGAGATGCAGGACAGGATACAGGTTCTGGTAAGTCAGGAGATAATGGAGGTGCTTCTGAACTGAAAGACGTCCTACCGAGGGCAGCAGCAGGATTATGGGGACAGCCACTTCAAGAGAGGAGATGATGAGATAACAGCCAAGCAGCTAATGCCCCCAGGCAGGAAATCAGGCATGTAAGAAAGGATTACATTAGAGGAGAGATGAGCCAATTCTTACATGGCTAGGCAGGTGCCATGATACAGGGACCCTGCTTCAGTAGTGGGGGACAAGTCAGCCTCTCAGCTTGGAACCCTCTCAAAAGCTAGTGGAATAGATAGGCATCTAGGCAGGTACCTTGGTAAGGTTCCTTTGGGCACACCTTGACTGGCAGCTCTTAGGAGGTCATCTGGAGATGACCTTCCATGCAACCCTAAGGCTGGAAACACCATAGATGAGGGAATAAGCGTGCTGACAAGATTAACCATGGTGCACACCTAGGACTTAGTAACACGCAGACATTAGAAGGATAAAAAGTTATCTGAGAAAGTCCTTCCATGTCTTGGTCTTTGCTGTCATCTCCTGTCTTTTTAACGACATTGCAGTCCCCATGTCTTCTTTCTTGTGTTTTGCCTGTTGGTCCTCTGCCAATCCCACAGAACTGTCCTCCTCTTGTTCGTGAGGCCCAGGGCTGTGAGAACCCAGCCTGCTTTCCAGACTCAGCCTTATTTCTCTCTCTGTCTAGAGCTGCCACCTGCTGCTATATCTGCATTTCCTCTCCCAAGCTCCAGGACTACTTTATCGGTGTCAGAAAGCTAAGCTCTGAACTAGTGGGGAGAGTTTCTAACAGTTAGTGAGAAAGTTCAGAAGTCTCCTTCCCTCAGCTGTCCTGCTGAGTGTTCTGGGAAGGGCTCAGCTGAGGGCCAGTCCTGAGAGGCAGAGGTTGGGTTTGTGGCTGGGTTGAGGCCTGAAGTTAACACCCAAGGGTCAATGCCAAGGGTAAAGGTTGGAGCCAGGATGAGCAATGGGGGCAGAGTCAGGGTCAGGAGTGGGTTTGGGAGGGGCTGAGGTATAGGGGTGAGGTGAGGGCTTGGCTCAGCTGCACTGCATTTGAGCAGGGCACTGAGTAGAGAGGATGGGAGGGGCACAGGCTGGACTGGGAGGGCATCCTAGGATCCAGTCTGTACTGGGAGGTGCTAAAAGCATTCAGTCTGTCATGGGAGGTGTGGGAGTTTCAATTCAGATCCGCGGAGTCCCCCCAAGCACTGGGGGGGGGGCTGGTGGGGAGAGAGGAATACACTTCCCTGCCAAGGAGCCCTGCACCATGCCAGGTGAAGCAGGACAAGCAAGCTCCAGGGCTTGCCAGGAATGGATCTTGATCAGACTCCTGATGTCTTCTTTGCCTTGTCTTTCCTGTCTTGAATGCTGCTCACTGGACAGTCACTTGAGAAAGGCTCCAGCAAAAGTTTCCAACTACCACAGCCTGGGACTGCAGACACAGTGCTGTTAGGCCTGCCCTAGGAACTGTCTGCAACTAAGGAAGCAGCTGAGCTGACCACAGACACAAATGCAGGAGGAGTGTGGTTCTCAGCTGACTCCACCCACTGGATGGGATGCAAATGGCAACAGAAAGCTGCAGTGCTGGAGGCTGGCACTGGGAAGACTGTGGCAGAGGAAGGTGGTGCACAGGTAGGAGGATTGCCCTGCACTCATGCTGGCAGCAGAGAATGGTGCCCCTGCTATTCACACTGATGCCTGTGCAGCCTCCAAGGGTGCCACTGAATGGGTGTGTCAGGGGGAATCAATCAGGAGAGCTGGAGACTGGCCATGACTCTGAGAAACAGGTCACTCAAGAGCCTCAAAGGCAGGAGGGGTCAAAGGCCATGCACAGAAGGGAAGAGCTGCTGCACAATGGAACCAGCAGGCAGATCACCCAGCAAGAATTCCTGTGGTGAACAATGAAGGGGTCTCACCAGAGCTAAGTAGAGCTTAAGATGGAGCTTAAGGTGGAACTCGAGGTGGAGCTCAAGGTGACACTCAAGATGGAGCTCAAGTGGAGTTCAAGGTGGAGTTCAAGCTGGAGCTCAATGTGGAGCTTAAGGTGGAGCTTAAGGTGGAGGCTGAGCTTAAGGTGGAGCTCATGGTGGAGCTGAAGATGGAGGCTGAGCTCAAGGTGGAGCACAAGGTGGAGCCTTAGGTTGAGCTTAAGGTTGAGTTCAAGGCTGAGCTCAAGGTGGAGCTCAAGGTGGAGCTCAAGGTGGAACTCAAGGTGGAGCTCAAGGTGGAGCTCAAGGTGGAGCTCAAGGTGAAGCCCAATGTGGAGCTCAAGGGTGGAGCACAAGGTGGAGCCTTAGGTGAGCTTAAGGTGAGTTCAAGGCTGAGCTCAAGGTGGATCTCAAGGTGGAGCTCAAGGTGGAGCTTAAGGCTGAGCTCAAGGTGGAGCTTAAGGTGGAACTCAAGTTGGAGCTCAAGGTGGAGCTTAAGGTGAGCTGAGCTCAAGGTGGAGCTCAGGTGGAGTCAAGGTGGAGCTCAAGGTGGAGCTTAAGGTGGAGCTCAAGGTGGAGCTCAAGATGGAGGCTGAGCTCAAGGTGGAACACAAGGTGGAGCTTTAGGTTGAGCTTAAGGTGAGTTCAAGGTTGAGCTCAAGGTAGATCTCAAGGTGGAGGCTGAGTCAAGGTGGGGAGCACAAGGTGGAGCTTCAGGTCGAGCTTAAAGTTGAGTTCAAGGCTGAGGTCAAGGTGGAGCTCAAGTTGGAGCTCAAGGTGGAGCTCAAGGTGGAGCTCAAGGTGAAGCTTAAGCTTAAGGTGGAGCTTAAGGTGGAGCTCAAGGTGGAGCTCAAGGTGGAGCTTAAGGTGGAGCTCAAGATGGAGCTCAAGGTGGAGGCTGAGCTCAAGGTGGAGTTTAAGGTGGAGCTCAAGGAGGAGCTCAAGGTGGAGCTCAAGGTAGTGTTGGAGAAGGCTTAAATCTAAGGGACATGATTCTGTGTAACAGGTACTTGAGCAGAATGTGTAGGCCTTACTCCATCTTGTTGTTTACTGCCATAGTTAGGTGGCACGCTGGTGCTGCAAGGTCACTGTGGCCTTGTAGCTGTTCTCGCAGCTGTGTTTGTAAGATAACAGGATGGGTAAGGAAGAGTCAATGAGAAGGGAGTTTTCTGAGAATGTACACAGAGCCTTTGATATTGTACACAGACCTAATTGCAAGTGGGCTGGATATTATAATGTTGCCTTCAGAGACCAATAGAATAGTGACGCTTGGCATATTTAGCTGAGATGCTATATAGCTGTGTATCCAGGCAATAAAGTCGAAGTGTGCTTATCATCATCATATGATTGTGTGATTAGTCAAGCCTCCCCTTAAGCGACAAATGGCGCCCGAAAGGTGGAACCCTGATCCCGCGCTTCGGAAAGCAATAGAGGAACAGCCACAGTCCAGATTGAAGTAATTTTCGGCCCTGCAGCAGCACAGGAGGTGAAAGAGCTGAACAAGATGGAGCTCCGCACCTTGGAGGCACTTAGAGAAGTGATCCAGCCAAGACACTGCCGAGACCTTGGGAGACTGCAGTCAGCGCTGACGGTAATTTAGACATGGATAGGCAAGCAGTGTATGATTTATTAAATGCTTTTAGAAAAGCGGCGGGGAGAGGCACGGTGAAGCACTCCGTGAACAGAAGAGGTGTGCTAAACGCCCTCCAAAATGTCCTCTCCGGGAGAGGTATTACGACGATTCTGGCATTTTGAACAGGCTAACTATCCTCTCCGTGAGAGGTATCACGGACGATTCTGGGATTTTGAAAGGGCTATTAGCCTGGGCCAGAGTCATGATCTTATCCCCACAGCAACCGAAGCTTTCGCTTCCGAAGCACGGGACAAAACTGGACCCCAGCTGTGGGATGAGGTGCTAAACACCAGCCACCACCCCAGCAGGGAGGAAGTGATAAAAGGCAGTGAAACTTGTGGTTCAGCGTGTTCGAACCCCTTCATCAACATCTCCCTCTAATATCACCAACGACAGCTCGGATTAGGAAGACAACACCACCGATGCTGAGAAATTCATACAGCGCCAACTTTGCTTTACAGCCCCTCTTAGAAAAAATGGAGCTTGGAGGCTCATGGTTACGGCATTCTTACGACCGCACCCCTCCCGCGAGCCCTACGGCCCTCACAGGCACCGACTGCTCCGACCGAGGCCGCACTGACTGACGCACCCCCAACACCGGCAGCACGGACGTAGCGGTGGCCCCAGTGGCCCCCATGGTGGCCCCACAGCAGCAGCCACGGCAGTGGCCCCAGCGGCCATCCCCATGGCGGCAGCATGGCGGCAGCCAGCACCAGTGTCACCCCCCCCCACCTCCTATGTCCCAGACACTGTCAGCAGAAAAGCATCACTGAGATGGAGGCTACAATCGAATTCCGATGGAACGATAGTGTAAGGGATCGGGAGGTGGGAGGGACGGGGAACTGTCCCTCTGTGCTGCTGGAAAGGTATTGGAGAAATGCAGTAATAGAAGGAGAATCTGTAGAATCCTGTACATGCATCTCCTGTGGTATTATTCTGGCATTTGACAATGCTAACAAAAAAGCTAAACAGGTTCTCAGCATTTTACCTACAGATGCCACTGTCCCACGACTGCTGGACACAGCAGAACAAATGAAGCACCACAAACAGCAACGTATCCAGCCACAGCCATAGAACCAGTTGTGAAACCAGTACGAACACTGCACAAGGGACACAACCTGGGTGGAAAACACTGCACTTCTGGGAAACCTAGGCACCTTAAGTCAAATTGCCTGACTGCTGGACAGACTTGAAACTGCTGTGCTCACTGTCACAGACCTAAATTTTGCTCAAGATTGTCATAGGCAGGGAAACTGCTCCCACAGCATGAGTAAACCCCGCGTGACAACATCATACCAGGCAACGGCAGTGGATGTCACTCTTGAGTCCGCAAAAGGTTGTTGTCGAGTCCATCAGCATGGTCCTCTGGGTCACAGATCCTGTGCTCTGTTAATTAGCAGATTGTCTACCTCTAGACAGTGCATCCTCATAATTCCTGGTTCAATAGATTCTGATTATCACTGGGCTATGAAAATTGTGCTCTATAGCATTACCCCTCCTGTTAGCAATCTTGCTGGGACAGAAATTGCTCAGCTAATACCATTTGAGTCCTGAGTGCCTAAAACTTCTAACAGGATTTGAGGACAAGAAGGCTCTGGTTCCACCGATGTGTGCCTAACCTCATTGGCCCCAGGAATCCAAAAGGGAAAGCTAGAAACAGATTGTGACTATCAGACACCCTTGTGGCCAAACTATACAACTTTCAATGATTGTGGATACTGGAGACAATGTCACTATTCTACCTCGCCATAAATGGAATGGTCTCTAGCCATTGGTAATGGCAAATTCTCCATTGCTCATGGCAAATGATTCCAGAGTCTTGGCTTTAGAAGGTATGCAAACAACCTGGGTCAGCAAGAGCCAGTGCAATTGGCTTTTACAATGGCAAATCAATCACTGTAAGACCGTACGTGTTAACCCTTCCAGTTGCTCTATTGGGCTGAGATGCCTTAAGTTAGCTAGGAGCAAAACTTGTTACTGATCCTTTTCTGTAGTGGCTGCTGGTCAGCAACCAACCCTCAAATTAAAATGGGCAACAGATAATCCAGTATGGGTGGAGCAGCGGTTGCTCAGACATGATAGGCTGCAAGTTAGGCCGTACCTTGAGTCCTGTGTGCAGTACTGGGCCACTCAGTTTAGGAAGGATGTTGTCTTGCTGGAGCATGTCCAGAGAAGGGCAACAAAGTTGGTGAGGGGTTTGGAAGACAAGCCCTATGAGGAGAGGCTGAGGGAGCTGGGGTTGCTTAGCCTGCAGAAGAGGAGACTGAGGGGTGACCTTCTTGCTCTCTACAACTACCTGAAGGGAGGTTGTAGCCAGGCAGAGGTTGGTCTCTTCTCCCAGGCAGCCAGTACCAGAACAAGAGGACACAGTCTCAGGCTGCACCGGGCAGGTTTAGACGGATGTTAGGAAGAAGTTCTATACAGAGAGAATGATTGCCCATTGGAATCAGCTGCCGTGGAGGTGGTTGAGTCACCTTCATGGAGGTGTTCAAGATGCTTGATGAGGTGCTTGGTGCCATGGTTTAGTTGTTTAGGTGGGTTGTATTGTATTATATTGTATGTATTGTATTGATTGTATTGTATTGTATTGTAAGTTGTTAAGACCCTACTGCAGAAACATTGCAACTAGGGCACACCTTGCTAGCCACCCTCACCTCCCAACCTCCCTCCCCACCCCCCCCTTTTCTGGTAAGACTCTAGTCTACCAAAGCTCTGCTCTGATTTAAAGCAACAGTGCTAATGTCATTATTTCTGATTATAATGTCTTTCAGAGTTCTGTTAGTTAGAGTTTTGCTAAGTCTTCAGCAAGATAATGAATAGTAAGCATTTGGTATCTTCAGGTACTTAGTACAGAGTAATTGTAGTAGGTATATGGACTTAGTAATGAGTTCACAGTGTAAGATTTTTATGGTTCGACCTTCTTAGCTGTGTGCCTCGGCATTGCAAAGGAGCTCCGTGTAATATAGTTAAGGTTTGTAGTAAATAGGTATTCATTCTTAAAAGTATTCCTTAGCTAATGTAGCATCTCTCTATTTCCATCTTAGACACTGACTAGAAAAAACTACAAATAATACAAAAAAAATAGTAAAAAAAGAGAAACACGTACAAAAGAAAAATTTCAAAATACAAAACATATATAACAGAGCAGAAACAAAAAAAATAAAACTTAGATACAAAAGTACAATAAAAAAATAACAAAATAATACAAAATAATAATAGTCAACAAATTAAAAACAAACAGAAAATTGGAAATAAAAACAAATTAACAGCATAATAATAAGAGCAGCAACAAAAACAAAACAATAAATAGGTTAAATAAAACAAATATGCAAAAAACAAAAAAGTAATTAAAACAAACAATATAATATTTTTAAAAATTGATAATAATAAAAGATTAAAAACTAGACAAAAAATAAACTAATTATAATACATTAAAAAAATGAAAAAGAATTGATTACAATAAAAATAAAACTAAAAATATAATAAGATAAAAAACATAACATTAAAAGTTTAAAAAATTTAAAAATTACAAAAACCTAAATTAAAATAAAAAACCCCACAAAAATAACAAAAATTTTTAAAATATAAACATTAGATTAAAATTGACAAAAAATAATTCAAAAGTATAGATAAAAAACATACAAAAAAGACAGTGTTAAAACCTTAAAACAAAAAAGAATTAAAAAATTAAACAAAATAAAATAAGAACTAGATTAAAAATAAAATATATTGAAAATACATATACAAAAATAATTAATAATTTCAAGTAAAATTAAAATAAAACCAAACAAAATTAGAATAAAAAAATCAATAATAAAAGATTTAAAAAAATTAGAATAAAAAGAAAAAATAATATTAAAAAAAATATATGAAGAAAAAAATAGATTACAAAAATAAAATAACAAAAGAGAAAAATTAAATTAAACAATTAGAAAAAAACTTGCAGAAGAAAAACTAAAATTAAAAAAATAAAAATAAAAAAATTGAAAAAGTGTAAAATAATGAAAAAAAATTCAAGTTAAACTTACAAAAATCAAAACAAACAAAATGTATTAAAAATAGATTTAAGGAATTCATAAAAAAATAAATAAAAAATTACAAATTACAAATTAATTACATTAAAACCAAAAAATAATTAAAAAATATATGGAATGATAGAATCATTGAATCAGGCATGGTTGGAAGGTATCACCAGGATCATCTAGTTCCAACCCCAATACTATGGGTAGGGACACTTCTCACTAGATCAGGCTGGCCAGAGCCTCATCCAGCCTGGGCTTAAAACACCTCCGGACGGGGCCTCAACCACCTCCCTGGACAACCCATTCCAGGCCTTCACCACTCTCGTGGGGAAGAAATTCCTCTCATGTCAGCCTGAATCTCCCCACTCACAGCTTCATTCCATTTCTCCTTATACCTATCACTTCCTGAACACCCTAGGAAGTCATTCCCTGGCATTCTTGTAGGCTCTCTTCAGATACTGGATGGCCACAATAAGGTCACCTCGGAGCCTTCTTTCTGTCAATTGCAATCATCGCAATGAACACGGCAGAAGAGAATCAAAACTATGAGGAAACAGCATTTCCCATGGAGTCGAACATCGATCACAGTAAGTGTTATGATAATCTGAGATCAAAGCATCAATCAGAAGAATGTACACAGCACCATGTGAATTAGGACTGAATATATGGTTGTTTGATTGTTGTGTGATTAGAGAAAACGTTCATATGGACTTAAATGTTATCTCACCAGTTTGCTGTAATTTTACACACTTAGAGGAAAATCAAAATTCATTATGACACAACATGCATTTTCATGCAGAAGTGCAGAAGTGGCTAGCAGTGTAGCAAAGCAGCAGTGCTGTGCCTGCAGCATGTAACTAAAGCAGGGCATGGTAGCTATAAACACAGAGAGTTATCTGGGAATAACAGGAACACAGCTGCATCAACAACCTCGCGTGTATGGTAGTAGTGTGACCAATATCTATAACAGTGCGATGTGTGGTCAATGGTGGGGAGCCAATGAAGCTGTGCCAACGATGCCCCTGAGTTTATATAAGCTGCAGAGGTTCCCTTAATAAACAAAACAATACTGGATCACATTGGCGTCCATACTGACTCCATTCTCCGTCACCAACAGCCAGCTATTAAATATTAATAACAGCCATAACAGGAGTCCTTCCCAGGACAGATTGTGCCCACTCCCAGGAAAGGCTACACCACTGAAGCCTTCCAACCACTCATCCGTGTTCTCTTTCCTGTACAACTACATCCCCTTTCCCACTCCCTGACAGACTGGGCCCACCACAGTACAAACTCTCTGCCTGTTCTTTGGAGCTGGATGTTTGTGTGTCCCATCCCCAGTCAGAAAGACACCACAGCATCTGGGAGGAACCATACCAATACCCTGGGATGGAGTAGACCCTGCACACAGGGAAGAAGGCCAACTGCAGCTGGTCTATGGCAGGAGCAGTGTGGACATCCAGCCACAGGAGTGTCCTCCCCCCGACTCAGCACAGCTGTGACCACATCTGCATGCTTGATGTCTAGGTGTGGGGTTCTGCAGACTGACAGAGAAGGGGAACTTCAGAGACTGAAGAAGAGATCTGCCAGGATGGGGGTTGACATCTCTGTGGAGAGGCTGAGGGACCTGGGCTGCTTCAGCCTGCTGAGGCTCAGGGCACTGCCATAGCAGTGTGAACATGGCTGAAGGGTGGTTTCAGAGAGGATGGAGCTCTTCTGGGGAGTGGGAAGAGACAAAAACCTCCACAAAGGGCAGCTTGGAAAGTTCAGAGTGGAGATGAGACAAAGAAATGTCCCTCAAAGGGCAGAGCTGCTATGCATGAGGCCATCCAGAGGTGTCAGGAAACGACAGGGAGAGCTGAGACAGCTCAGGGAAGGGATGGCAGGGGGTGAGCTGGGTGGGGAAGCAAGATTGGTGTCAGCAGCCTGAAGGAAAAGAGCTGCAGACATGGGACAGTGGAGGAGAGGCTGCAGTAGGGATGGCCAAGGGCTCTGGCAAGGCTGAGAGGACCAACAGGACCAAGGTCTTTGTGCCCTTGGTTCTGGCACTTGCCTCTGCCACCAAGGCCTGGGAGGAGAAACTTGGCTTTGAGGCTTTGAGGTTCCTCTATTCCAAGGGCAGTGCTCAGGGCTTGACCTTTCTGCTTCACACACCAAAGGCAAGTTTTTCTCCCCTGTTCTTTGCCTTTGTCTCCCTGCAATCCTGGCCTCTAACAAGCTGCTCTAAGGAGTCCCTGGGGAGCCTTTGTCAGTAACAAGCCTCAGGGAGGCCAATCAGTGCTTGAAGGGACTTTGGAGTTTTCTTCTGCCTTGGACTTGTTGAGAGGCTTCTTGGCAGTACCTTGGCAGAGTCTCCTAGCAGTACCTCAGGATGATGAATCAGCCCCAAATACTCCATGGGGCTCATTAAATCCTGCTGAACCTCTCATTATTGCCAAGGTTTCTGCAGCTAATTGGAGAAGTTTTTATTACACAAAGCATCTGATAAAAAGTATTTTTAAAGGTACATTTCATTCCTTTTCAGCAGGAGTTGTCTCTTTGCAAACAAACCACAGCAAAACCTGACAAGGTCCTACCCTGCTCACTGCTCACCCTGAGTCTGCACTGCCTCCAGCAGAGCCCTGAGCCCTGTGAGGGACAGGATCTGCCTGGCCAGGGGCTGGGGGTCAGGGCTTGGCCCTTGGGATCAATGAAACCCCTCCAGGTTGCTCAGCAGCAGAGCCACCTTGAGCTGCTTGTCCTGACCTCTCAGCACTGCCTCAGTTCTCTGCTCTCCCCACAGCCTGGAGATGCTTCAGTGCCTCCAGTGATGCTTCCCTTCCATCCACTGTCTCCTGTCCTGACCAGCCCCTGGGGACCCTTTCCCAGTATGCTTCAGTGGGACCCATTATGAGAAGAAGAAACTTCAGAGTTTGAATCTGACTTTGACTTCTGGAGAGGTTTCATCAGCTTCTCAGTCTCTGAGGTTCATGGACTCAGCACCAAAGCCACCAGAGGGCTCCCTTAAAATACCTGGGCTGTTTCTGTTGTGCTGAGCCAGGCCAGGCTCCTGGGCTGGAAGGAGCTGCTGGCAAGCAGGCAGCTCTGCAGGAGACAACTCTGGCCAGGAGCAGCTCCTCTGCACAGCACAGCAGGGCTGAGGGCACTGCCCGCAGATCTCAGGGAGATGAGGAAGGCAGAGAGAGCTTCAAGGTATCCAGGACTGGGAGGATGACTGAGAACTCACTGGAGGAGAAGTCACTGCAGTCCCTGACACAGTGAGGCTGTGGGGGCAGGACACTGCAGCTGTAGCTCCTGGAGGCATCTCCATCTCGGCTGCTGATGCTCAGCTGAAGGCTCCTGGTGTTTGCACACAGAAGGATGACCAAAGCCCTTCAGTTCCATCCTGTCAGCAGCAGTGAGCAGAGCTGGGGAAGGAGAAGCCTTCACCCCCAGCCCCTCTGCCTTTCTCTCTTCCCTTCACTGTCTCTGCAGCACTGCAGGCCTGCTCCCTGTTTCTCCACCTCTCCATGGATGTGGTGGTTTTAGGCAATGCCTTTAAAATTTAGTTACAGATTTTAAGCAGAAAAGGAGAAACACAATAAATAGATCACTCTTGGGTGTGAAAAGGAAAAGAAAAGATTCTTCTAAACAAATTCATTGGATAAATATCTGGAATCAGAGGAGCTGTACCATAACAATTCTCTCTCTTCTCTTCTGATCTCAGCTGTTCTGCTTTGCTGGGGAGAGATCACCTGCTTTGGCTGGCATTGGCTAAGTCTAACCCACTGCTTTTTTTCTCTCACCACTCCTCCTTTGTCTCTTGGAACAAGGGGGTAGGGGGTTGAGACAGTGGAACAGCTTCCCTGGGGTTTCATGTCATTTGGTAATTGTAAATACCTGTCTCATATTGTCACTCCTGTATGTTCTGTACCTGTTCATTGCCTTCCATTGTAGAGTGTAGCTCTTGCTTGTCAGTACAGCTTCATTTGCTTCTAACTGAGCTGCTCTGGCAAAGCTAATGCTGGTGGAAATTTCAAGCCAACAATGGGACTATTGTTCTCTTGGATTAGGATGTTGGTCATCTTCATGGCAATTCTGGGTCCCTGCTGCATTTGAAGCTGTGGTGAACTCTGCCATGGGTTGGTAGTGATGGGACTGAGCTGATCCATTCCTCCTGCAGCTCAGGGGCAGGGCTTACAATGAACATGAGAGAAGTGTGCCCTAACTTGTCACTGTCTCTCCCTCCTTGCACAGGGCTCCATGGCCAGAGGCAGCAGATGCCCAACAGCAGCTCCATCACCCACTTCCTCCTTCTGCCATTCCCAGGCACAAGGCAGCTGCAGCTGCTGCACTTCTGCCTCTTCCTGGCCATCTACCTGGCTGCCCTGCTGGGCAATGGCCTCATCATCAGCACCATAGCCTGGGACCACCACCTCCACACCCCCATGTACTTCTTCCTCCTCAACCTTTCCCTCCTAGACCTTGGCTGCATCTCCACCACAGTCCCCAGATCAATCATCAGTTCCTTGAGGGACATGAGGGACATATCCTATGCAGGGTGTGTTACACAGATGTTTTCTATTCTCTTATTCCTTGGAGCAGAGTTTTATCTCCTCACCACCATGTCCTACGATCGCTACGTTGCCATCTGCAGACCCCTGCACTATGAGACCCTCCTGGGCAGC
Organism: Colaptes auratus; assembly: GCA_015227895.2. Taxonomy (NCBI): domain Eukaryota; kingdom Metazoa; phylum Chordata; class Aves; order Piciformes; family Picidae; genus Colaptes; species Colaptes auratus. Next base: position 34,588,712 of record JAAWVA010000030.1, read on the forward strand.
AGAGTTTGTCTCCACCTGGCAGCAGCTGCCTGGGCTTCTGGGGCTCTTAATGCTCTGTTGCACACAGCCAATACATTTTCCCTGCCCCTCTGCCAGGGCAATGCTGTGAACCAGTTCTTCTGTGAAATCCCCCAGATCCTCAAGCTCTCCTGCTCCACATCCTACCTCAGGGAACTTTGGCTTCTTGTGGTCACTGCCCTCTTTTCATTGTCTGTTTTGTGTTGATTGTGGTGTCCTATGTGCAGATCTTCAGGGCAGTGCTGAGGATCCCCTCTCAGCAGGGACGCCACAAAGCCTTTGCCACCTGCCTCCCTCACCTGGCTGTGGTCTCCCTGTTTATCACCACTGCCTTCTTTGCCTACCTGAAGCCCTCCTCCATCTCCTCCCCATCCCTGGACCTGGTGGTGTCAGTTCTGTACTCAGTGGTGCCTCCAGCAGTCAACCCTCTCATCTACAGCCTGAGGAACCAGGAGCTGAAGGCTGCCCTAAGCCAACTGATCCCTGGATGCTTTCAGAAGCAATAAACTCTTTGTCTTCTCTTGCAGAGCAGTTCTGATGTCATTCAGTGCAGGCCCAGCCTGGCTGCTCAAGTTCTGGCTGCTGCTGTTGCTGTTCCCCTTGGGAGAATGTTGTTCCCACCCCAATGCCTTTCTTCAGACCAATTCTGGTTAAGTGTTGTCCTGTCCGGTGTGACCCAGAGGCTGCAGACATGAGGAGCTGTGCTCCCTGGGTGTTCAACACAATAAAGGACCCTGCAGGGAATTGTTTCTCTGAGTTCCTTCCTGCAAGGCTTCTGTGGAGCTGCAGGGCCGTGCCTGTGTGCAGAGGTGGAGGAGCAGAGTCCCAGCACAGCAGCAGTGCCAGGCAGCCCCAGAGCTTGGCCTGACCTCAGCTGCTCTTTCTTCCTGTAATGGGTTGAGGCAGCCCCCCTCCACACCATGGGCAGAAATTACAACTCAAACAGATTGCAAAAGTGATGGAAAGTTTACATGTAAAGCAGTGAGTGTGTACAGAGAGCCAGAAGTGCAGTGATGAAAGAAATCCAAAGCAGACCCAGAAGCATCCCATCCCTACATCCTAGGTACATCCTAGACCCCCAGGGGTCCTTCTTCCTCCCCCCCCACACACACTGTTAGGCTAGTCTCAGCTGGCCAGATCTGAGACTGCCCATCCCCCCGTGGCCTTGGGCCTAGCCAGGCCCATGCCATGAGACATCTCCCCAGTTACGGGTGACGGCGAGGAAGAAAGAGGAAGTGCCAGACCCTGTGCTGGATCTTATAGTGGTGCAGAGAATTATGGTAGGAAGTACCTAATTTCCTGTATCCACCCACTGGGCTGGACTTCTGGACACAGGAAGTAAACACAGCAGAGTGCACCCAGCCCAAACTGCTACATGCCACCCCTTATTTCATATAATAATCTCTGCACTCAAACATATCATCAAATCAGAAATCTTCTGATGACATCTCCAGCGAAATCCATATCTTCATCTGGGCATCCACCCAAAGAGTCTCTCATTCAGGCTCAAGGGTCAGTCCAGTCCAGTTTTTCTTCTCTCATCTAATGGAACCTCCCAGTGATGCAGAGTTCTTCATGGATCCGTTGGACATCCTGGTCACCTGGAAAAGCCTCACAACTTCTCAACCAAACCTTTATTTCCATCTCTATTTACTCAGCAGCATATTTCCACCCCTGGGGCAAGCCAGTCAGAACAATCAGGCTCTAACTGCTTCTCCACCCCTCCAGGAAGATAGCAACACCTCCCTTCCACCCTCTCCTGCTGAGCCTCTGTGCTGGGGCAAGGCCTGAGTGCTCTGGCAGCTTGGGCACTGTGCTGCTGGGTGGCAGTGTTGGGACTGAAGGCAGGGACAGGCCAGGGCTGCTTGTGGGACAGAGCTGTGCTGCAGAGCAGCACTGCCATCAGAACAGGAGGTCTCCTCATGCCTTCACACCCCAACCCCCTCCCATTACAGACTGCACCTGCTCAGAGTCCAAACTGGATACCCTGACCCCCTTCCAGTATAGACGCAGTCCAAACAGGGTTCCTTTAGCCCTTCCCAGTACAGATGTGGCCTCATCCCAGTACAAACTGGATCCTACTGTCCTCTAGCACTGCAGCCTGGATCTCATCCCAGTACCATAATGTATCCCCTGGCTCCCTTCCCAGTAACATCTGCATCCATTCCAGTACAAACTGCACACCCTCATGCCCTCCCAGTACAGTCTGGGCCCAGTCCCAATCCAAACAAGATCCCTTTCATCCCATCAAATGCACACTGGGCCTTGTCTCTCTGAAAATTTAACCCCCTTATGCACTCCCAGACTGGGCTCTGTCCCAGCACAAGCTGCATTCCCTAGCCCCATTCCAGTACAGTCTGGTCCCTGCAAAATACAAAGTTATCCTTTTATCCCCTCCGAGTACAGCCTTGGTCCCATCTCAGGACAAACTGCATCTCCTCAACCCCTCCCAGCTCAGATGTGCTCTTATCCCACTACAAACTGCATCACTTTGCCATCTCCCATACAGTCTCCTGTGCCAGGACAAAGTGCATCCCTTGGACCCCCTCCCAGTCCCAGCTGCACCCAGCACAGCACAAAGTGGATATCCTGATCCCAGGGCAGCTGTGGCCTGATCCTGGTAAAAATGGGATCCCATTGCCATCTCCCAGCACAGTCTGAGTCTCATCCCAGTACAAAGTGCATCTCCTGAAAACTGATTCCATCCCAGGACAAGACCCATCCCTGCAAACTGATCCCCTGATGCCATCCCAGTTCAGACTGGGGCCCCCTCCAGCTACAAATTGAGCTGCTTTGAGCTCACCCAGTACAGACTGGGCTCCTCCCAGTACTAACAGCAGCCCATGGTGCCTCCTAGTAAAGTCTTGGACACCACCCAGTAAAAGCTGAGCCCAGTCCAGACTGGGCCCTTCCTGTCCAAACTGGAACCCTGCAATTTGGGGCTGCCCAGGTCAAGAGAGACAGAGATCTGCTGGAGAGAGTCCAACAGAGGCTAGGAGGATGAGGAAGGGACTTGAACATCTCTGTGGCCAAGCCACTCTCCATTATTGACCTGGAGTCCTGGCTCACTGGGGAGGTCCCAGGGTATTGGAGAGGAGCAAATGTGACACCCAGCTTCAAGAAAGGATACCAATTATCTTCTCACCCTTCTGGTAGACTTCCTCTGCTGTCTCACCCCATACAATGATGTCATCGATGAACTGCAGGTGCTCAGGGGCTCCACCTTTCTCTAAGGCAGTCTGAATCACCTCGTGGCAGATGGCTGAGCTATGGACTCAGCCCTGAGGCAACCCATTCCATTGATACTGTACTCCCCTGCAAGTGAAAGCCAACTGTGGCCTGCATTCTTCTGCAATGGGGATGGAGAAAAAGACATTAGCAATGTCACTTGTGGCATACCACTTGGCTGACTTCGATTCCAGCTGGTACTGGAGCTCCAGCATGTCCGGCACGGCAGCGCTGATCGGAGGAGTCACCTCATTCAGGCCACGATAGCCCACGGTCAGTCTCCATTCCCCATTTGCCTTCCACACTGGCCATATCGGGCTGTTGAAGGGGGAGTGAGCCTTGCTGATCACCTTCTGGCTCTCCAGTCATCGAATCAGTTGGTGTATGGGGTGCAGAGAGTCTCTGTTGGTCCTGGATTGCCTGCAATGCACCATGCAAGAGGCAATAGGTAGCTTCAAATCCTGCACCTTATGGCTGCCCACCACGGAGGGCTCATCCGACAGCTCGGGCTTGGTGGACAGCTGTTCTTTGCCTGCAGTCTCCACAGCTGCCACCCCAAATGCCCACTTGTGCCCCTAGCTCCTTGAAGCATCCCTCCCACAGAAAGTCAATGCCAAGAATGCAAGGTGCATCTGGACCGGTCACTAGGTTGTGCTTTCCCCATTCATTCCCGGTCAGGCTTATCTCAGCCTGCAGTACAGTCAGGTCTTGTGAGCCCCCTGGGACTCCCTGAATGCTTATGGGTTCAGCCCCTTTGTACCTCAATGGTATCAGGGTGCATTGGGCCCCTGTGTCCACCAGAGCTCGGTACTTCTGGGCTTCTGAAGTGCCAGGCCATTTCACATACACATCCCAGGACACTCTGTTGTCCCTGGCCTCCACCTGGCTGGAGGTAGGGCACCTCTAACGCTGGTGGCGATGCCCACACTTGTCACAGGGTCCTGTGTTCCTAGGGGAAGGGTCTCTTGAGCCAGAGGGACCCTCGGGAAACTGGGGCAGCCTTCTCCTGGGTGAGTTATCCCCAGTGTGGCCACCTTGCAGTTCCCGCACTCTGTTCCAGAGGGCAGAGGTGGGTTGGCCATGCCAGGTGTCCATGTCCTCTCTGTGGTCACAGAGGAACCTCCACAGAGACCCTCTTGACATCCCCCGATTGGCTTGGGGTGATCTCCTAGGGGAAGGTCGCCTGTTCCTGATTGCTGAAACCTGGATCCATTCTGAGGGAGAAGGGGAGAAGGAGGCATCGCTCCCCCTTTTCAGTTCAGACATGGAGGTCTTGATCTCTTTGACAATGTCTTTGGCCATAGTTTCTATGGCTGAGATCAGGGGTTTCTGATTTACACTCTCACAGATTCTCCATCCCACTTTCAGGATAGTTGTAACCCATTGCAGTCCCTTGCAGCGGTGATTCTGCACACAACTGCTCTGTCCAGCTGGGCCTGCACCACAATATTAGTCACAGCTCTGGAACACCACCACAGCAATCAGGTCAGTTTGTGTCTGTGTGATGTCTCTGTAATCATTGGCTGTGATTGGAAATTCTCTGTGCCAATCACTCCTCACCAGGATGTGTCTTTGCTCACATGTTGTATGGTTAGCTACAACCTACACCCACTGGAAAGAATTTCACTGCAACCCAACAGCTCCTCCATCACCTGATTTCATCAGCCTGCTACAACCACCAGGAGAAGCAGGACAAAAGACTGCCCAGAGTCCACCCTGACACCGAAGCAATCCATTGAGTGCTAAAAGTAATGAAGAGGAGTGGAGAACACTGCTGGTGGGAAGTGCTGTTTGGATGGTGTCCAGCAGCACCTGGGACACTGCCCCTGGTGTCACAGCCACTCTGATTTTCCTGCCTGCTCTGCTCTCTGCTTGCTGTTCCACATTGGTTTGCAGTTAGAGTTAGGAGGATGGCCAAGCAAGTCACACTGCTGCAGACATTTCCCATCATCAGTGTTTCCTGTGTGCTTTGTGTCACTGAATGGCATTGCAGAAGACTTTGAGACTTTGAAGGCTAAGGAACTGTGGCGGTTTGAGCCTTAACTGGAAGTTAAGAGCTCAGGTGGGGGCATGGCTGAAAATCTCTCCCCCACTCCCTCCCTCCTCCCTCCCAACAGAGAGGGGAGAAAAGGAAGGAGCAAATCCACAAAAAATAATTTGGAGTCGGCTTGGAAGTAGAGAGTTAAAGAGTTGTCTTTAAGCAATATATATGTATATAACAATAACAGGGAAAAGGTTCACAAGGGCAAGGATGGATGGGAGGGGGACTAAAACAAGAGAATAATACAAAACCAGCCTTTCTCTGAGGAAGCGTGGAGGCAGCAGGGAGAAGGATCAGGTCCGACCACGTGGCAGAGGAGCAGGAGGGCAGCTGCAGTAGCTCTCATCCAGCAGAGGCAGGAGCCAGAAAAGCCCAGGGCCAACAGCTACGATGTCCTGCTTTTTATACCCTAGCTGAGCAGGGAGGGAGGAGTGGAACAGACTCAGCTTCCCAGGTGAAAAATGCCCTGCAGGGAGTGAAAAGTACCTGCAAGCCCTCCACCCTGCTTTGTTCTTTGTTCTCAGAAAAGGGTGTTAACCACCACAGCAGCCCAGGCTGCCCTTGGCCATCAGTGCTGCAAGCTCACACTGCCTGCTCCCGGCCAGCTTCTCCCCCACCAGCAGCCCCAAGCCCTTTTCCTCAGGGCTGCTTTCTAAACACCTCCTCCCCCAGCCTGTATTGCTAGTGAGGATGTTCCAGCCCAGCTGCAGGACCCTGCTCTTGCTGCTGTAAATCTCATGAGGGTCACCTGGGCACCACCTCTCCAGCTTGTCCAGGGCCCTCTGGATGCCCTCCTGTCCCTCTGGCATCTCAACTGCAGCACTCAGCTTGGTGCCATCTGCACACTTGCTGATGGTGTCTCCATCCCTCTGTCTATAGCACTGATAAAAATATGAAACAGCACAGGATGGGACGAGTGGAATCAGTTTGTAGTGGGACAAGGCCTGGGCTGTACTTGGAGATGTTAATGAGACACAGTTTGAAATGGGAGATGGCCCAGACTGGACTCTGGTGTGATTAGGGGTATGGAGTTGTGACTATGACAGGGTACTGGATGTGCATAAGGGGATTAAGGTTTTACTGAGACAAGGTCCAAAGTACATTTGGAGGGATTAAAAGGATCCTGTTTGGACTGGGACAGGGCCCAAACTGTACTGGGAGGGCATGAGGGTGTGCACTTTATACTAGGATGGATGCAGATGGTACTGGGCAGAGAGCCAGGGGATTCATTCTGGGATGGGATGGCACCCAGACTTTAGAGAAAGAAGACAGCCGGATCCAGTTTGTACTGGGATGAGGCCAGATCTGTACTGGGAGGGTTTAAGGAACCATGTTTGGACTGAATCTATACTGGAAGGGGTCAGGGTATCCAGTTTGGACTCTGAGAAGGTCCAGTCTGTAATGGGAGAGGGTTGGAGTATGAAGGCATGAAGAGACCTCCTGTTCTGATGGCAGTGCTGCTCTGGAGCACAGCTCTGTCCCACAAGCAGCCCTGGCCTCTCCCTGCCTGCAGTCCCAGCACTGCCACCCAGCAGCACAGTGCCCAAGCTGCCAGAGCACTCAGGCCTTGCCCCAGCACAGAGGCTCAGCAAGACAGGGTGGAAGGTCAGAAAGAGCAGCTGAGGACAGCCCAAGCTGTGGGGCTGCCTGGCACTGCTGCTGTGCTGGGACTCTGCCCCTCCACCTCTGCACACAGGCACTGCCCTGCAGCTCCACAGAAGAACTGAGGAATGAGCTCAGAGAAACAGCTCCTTGCAGGGTCCTTTATTGTGTTTGAACAGCCAGCAAGCACAGCTCCTGATGTCGCAGCCTCTGGGTCACAGCAGACAGGACAACACTGAACCAGAAATGGTCTGAAGAAAGACATTTGTGTGGGAACAACATTCTCACAAGGGGAACAGCCCCAGCAGCAGCCAGAACTCCAGCAGCCAGGCTGGGTCTGCACTGAGTGACATCAGAACTGCTCTACAGGACAAGACAAAGAGTTTATTGCTTCTGAAAACATCCAGGGCTCAGTTGGCTCAGGGCAGCCTTCAGCTCCTGGTTCCTCAGGCTGTAGATGAGAGGGTTGACTGCTGGAGGCACCACTGAGTACAGAACTGACACCACCAGATCCAGGGATGGGAAAGACATGGAGGAAGGCTTCAGGAGTGCAAAAAAGGCAGTGCTTGTAACCAGGGAGACAACAGCCAGGTGAGGGAGGCAGGTGGCAAAGGCTTTGTGGCGTCCCTGCTGAGAGGGGAACCTCAGCACTGCCCTGAAGATCTGCACATAGGACACCACAATCAACACAAAACAGACAAAGAAGAAACAGACACTGGCCACAATAAGCCAAAGTTCCCTGAGGTAGGATGTGGAGCAGGAGAGCTTGAGGATCTGGGGGATTTCACAGAAGAACTGCTCCACAGCATTGCCCTGGCAGAGGGGCAGGGAAAATGTATTGGCTGTGTGCAGCAGAGAATAGAGAAAGCCACAGCCCCAGACAGCTGCTGCCATGTGGAGACAAACTCTGCTGCCCAGGAGGGTCTCATAGTGCAGGGGTCTGCAGATGGCAACGTAGCGATCGTAGGACATGGTGGTGAGGAGAAAGTACTCTGTTGAAATGAAAAAGGGAAGAAGAAAGACCTGAGCAACACATCCTGCATAGGAGATGTCCCTGGTGTCCCTCAGAGAATTAGTCATGGATTTGGGTACTGTAGTAGAGATGGCACCCAGGTCAAGGAGGGCGAGGTTGAGGAGGAAGAAGTACATGGGGGTGTGGAGGTGGTGGTCCCAGGCTATGGTGGTGATGATGAGGCCATTGCCCAGCAGGGCAGCCAGGTAGATGGCCAGGAAGAGGCAGAAGTGCAGGAGCTGCAGCTGCCTTGTGCCTGGGAATGGCAGGAGGAGGAAGTGGGTGCTGGAGCTGCTGTTGGCCATCTGCTGCCTCTGGCCGTGGAGACCTGTGCAAGGAGGGAAAGGCAGTGACAAGTTAGAGCACACTTCTCTCAGCCTCATTGTAACCCCTGTCCCTGAGCTGCATGAGGAATGGATCAGCTCAGTCCCATCACTACCAACCAGGGATAGTTCATCACAGCTTCCAATGCAGGAGGGACCCAGAATTGCCAGGAAGATTCCTCTGGTGTCAGAATAGAAAGTGACCAACAGCCCAATCCCAGAGAACAACAGTCCCATGGAGAGGTGGAGAAACAGGGAACAGCTCTGCAGTGAATGGAAAATAGAAAGGCAGAGGGGCTGGGGGTGAAGCCTTCTCCTTCCACAGCTCAGCACTCTGCAGCTCACAGGATGGAACTGAAGAGCTTTTGTCCTCCTTTTGTGTGCACACTCCAGGAGCCTTCAGATGAATGTCAGCTGCCAAGGTTGTGACTCCTGACCTGGAGCCCAGAGCTTTGAGGGCACTGCCTCTGCTGGGAAGAAGAGGAGAGCAAAAGGTTGCATTGGGAAATGTGTCTGCAGTGCAGAGAATGGCACAGAGGAGCCTGATCCCCCTTGCCAGGGCATCCCCGACAGCAGATCCCTCTCTCCCCCCTGCCCAAGTCCATGCTGCCAGCAGCTGTGTCTGCCAGGAGCTGCCTGTCTGTGCCCAGCTCTCCTCCCTGTCCCTGCTGACAGATCCCATCCCATCTGCGATGTGCTCAGCTCTGCCCTGCAGACCCCTCCCACCAGCAAGACACCGACCAGGGGCAGCTCTGGGTGTGCAGGGGGTCAGGAGCAGCTCAGACAAAAGCCTGATGAGACCTTTGGTCTCAGAGTCTTTTGCAGAGTACAGAAATAAGCTCTAGTCTCACACTGCCCACCCAGCACAACAAGAGGTTCGACATTCAAAGCCAAGACTCCTTCCCTTCCAGCAAAATGCTGCCCTGATGCTCTTCTGGAAAGCCTCCTCAGAAATGCCCAGAGGGGAGCTGGAACTGAGAGCAGCTCTGGCCAACACAGCTCCCCTCACCACAGAAGAAGGATCCTGCCCTGCCAGGGCTCTCTCTTGCCACTCACAGCTTCTCCCCACAGCACTCTGTGGAGCTCCCTGGGCAGGCTGAGAGCTGAGCCTGGCAGGCAGCAGAGTCCCTGCCCCAGCACACAGCCCCTGGGCTGCAGGGACCCTGCTCTGAAGGACAGCCCTCACCACCCCTGCCTGCACCCCAGGGCTCCACAGCTCTTCAGAACAGCCTGAAAAGAGCCTCTGCACACGAAGATTTCCTTCCAGCCCCCAGCAGCTGTGGCTGTGCCAGCTTTAGGAGATGCCTCCAGGAGCTGCAGCTGCACTGCCCTGCCCCCACAGACTCACCCTGTCAGGGACTGCAGTGACTTCTCCTCCTGTCAGCTCTCAGTCACCCTCCTGGACACCTCCAAGCTCTCTTTGCCTTCTTCATCTTGCTAAGATCCACTGGCAGTGCCCTCAGCCCTGCTGTGCAGAGCAGAGGAGCTGCTCCTGGGCACAGCTGACACTTTTCATTGCTGCCTACTTGCCAGCAGCTCCCTCCAGCCACGGAGCTCAGCCCAGCTGAGCAGCAGAGGACCAACCCAAGGACATTTTTAATGACCCTCTGATGGCTTTGCTGCCAGGTAAACATCAGAGACTGAGAGGGAGATGATGAAACCTCTCCAGAAGTTGAAGTCACTTTCAAACTCTGAAGTTCTCTTGTTGATAGATCCCAGTGAGGACACTGCTGGGAAAGTGTCTGCAGGCTGTGGTTGGAGCAGAGAACTGGAGGCAGTGCTGAGAGGTCAGGACAAGCAGAGGAAGATGTCTCTGATGCTGAGCAAACCTGGAGGTGTTTCATTAATGCAAAGGGTCAAGCCCTGAGCCCTGGCTCCTGGACAGGCAGATCCTGTCCCTCACTCACCCCTCAGGGGGATTCCTGGAGCAGTGAGATGTGGAGGGGACCAATGTGTCAACCCATCCCAGGCTCCTGAGAATGGACAAGGAAACAGTGAGGCTCCAGGGCTGGAAGGAGGAGTTGTCTCCTCAGAGGCAGCAGTGGCACAGACCACAGCCAGAACCAAAGGCAGGAAGAGCTTGGCTCTGCCAGGAGCCTTTCAGCTCTCCCACAGCCCTCTGTCATCTGCCCCTCAGGCTGTCCTCTGCTGCTGCATCAGCTGAGCCTCTTTCCCTGCAGGCTGTAGTCACCCAGCCAGCTGCCCCACCTTGCTGCCACCTTCCTTTGCTGCTCTCTCTCCATCCTCCCTGGGTGTCCCTTGAAACTCCAAGCCTTGGAGTGCTCCAGGCTGCTGCTGGGGGATGTCTTGCAGTGACATTTCTTTCTCCTCATCTCCAGTCTGGACCTCCCCAGCTGCACTTTGTGGCTTTCTTTCTTTCTCTTGCACTTTGTCACTGTGCAGAAAAGCTTCTCCAGGTCTCAAACCACTCCCCAAGCACTCTCAGGCTACTCTGCTCCTGTCCTCACTCTTCACACCATGGAGCCCATGGCCTTCAGCCTCTATCTACTGGTCATGTGCTGAGGCCTCCCAAGCACATCTGGGGATATCTCTGGGCACTCTCCAAGGTCTTTGCAGATGGTGATGTGGTGCTCATAGGACAACAAATAGACTTTTGACCAGGTGGACAAGGGGCAGTGGTTTTGAACTGAAAGAGGACACTGAGATTGGTTAGAAGGAAGAAATGTTTTGCAAGGAGGGTGGCAGGGCACTGGAACAGGTTGCCCAGAGAAGGGGATGTCCATCCCTGGAAGTCTCCAAAGTCAGGCATTTCAGCAACCCAACCTAGTGGGAGATGTCCCTGGCCATGGTCAGGGTGTTGGGCTCGATGCTCTGTTCCATCTCTTCCAATCCAAACCATTCCAGGATTCTTTGATTCCAATATCCCCAACCCCTTCTCCACAGGGCTGCAGCTACCTCCCTACACCATGGGGGTGTTTGCATCTCCCCTAGGCCCTTACACCCCCATACAAAGGAAATTGTTTCCATTCCTGGCCATGAATAGCAATGGCTTGGGCAAATCCAATCCAATCCCAAAGGCACCTCCCTCAGAAGAGGAAAGCAGCAATGAGTTCTGCTGAGGCAGGAGGAGAATCTGAGACACTGGAATGAATTGGGTGGAATTCAGCAAAGGGAACAGAGATGTCACCAGGTTCAGTTTGGTGCCAAGGGTCACTCTCTCACCTTCACCATGGGAGACTCCTGCAGAGGAAAATCAGTTTGGGGGAGGATTAGAAAGATTTGTGAAAGGAAAATCTCCTTGGGGCTGGAAGGATTTTACATGGAGCCTGGGAAGAAAGGAAGCCCTTCTGTTGCCTCACAAGGCTCTGAATGGACTCCCTCACTCTCTCAACAACTTTGATAGAGATGCCTGTCTGGGGTTAAATATAATCCTGGTGCCAGACTTGGTTCCTGGTTTATGACTCAGAGTTTGGGTGCAGGGATTTCAGGGGCAGTGCTTCCCCTGTGAGTGTGCAGGGCTGGGGCACACAGCAGTGTCCTCACACAGCCAGGCCTCCTGCAAGTGACCTGAAGGATCAGCAGAGAAGGCTCTGGACTGTGTCTGTGTTCACTGAACACCCTGGGGAAGCTGTCCCGGGGCAGTCACTCCAGACTAGCCTTCAGAACCACTGTTTCCAGCAGCAGCCTCACACCTCAGCTTGGAGAAACTCTTTGTCCCTCCACAGGAGGACATGGCCTCAGGAGGTCAGCAGTACCTGTTTGCATTGTGCAGGTGAGATGTCAGCAGATGAGCTGAGGTGAACCTGAGTGAGCAAACACCATCAGCTATTGCTGGAGGTACCAGGGCACTGGAGGTTTGAGGAGCCTCCCAACCTCTGGCAGGGGCTGCAGGAGGCCAGGGAGACTCTCTGACTGCTGCCAGGCAGAGAAAGGCTCTGTCTCTGAACATCCCACACTCCATTAGGGGTCCATGAGGCCAGCTCAGGTGTGGACACCTGGCAGAGCTGGGACATTGCTGGGTGTCACTCCAGAACAAACCCTACTGCCCCAAGCAGATTCATCTCAGATGGCTTGGGCAGGCTCCTGTCTGCTCACATCAGCCTGGCTGGACTGTGCCCCTGAGATGTGCACAGAGCCATCCCAGAGGTTCTGGGCTCCTTGGAAAAGGTCTCTTCAAGAACACCAAACAGGAGGGTGGGGAACATTGCAGGCTGGTCACCCTCAGCACAGTCCCTGGGAAGGTGAAGGCTCAAACACCTCTGCAGCCATTTGCAGGACAAGAGAGGTATTGCTGAAGCCATATGGGCAGGGGCAGGAAGGGGAAGTTTTGTGCCTAGACCTTTGCCAGGGCTTTGCCATGGTCCCCCCATAGTCTCTTTAGAACCAGAGTGCTGAGAGCTGGAGTGCAGAAATGGGTGAGGTGGTGGCTGGGTGGTGGCTGAAGGCCAAATGTCACCAGTGGAGAGTCCTCCTGGCAGACACTTGCCAGTGGCATCCCTCAGGGCAAGCCCTTGGGCCAGCAGTGTGCAATGTCTTCATGAACTCCCTGCACTATCTGAGCCAGGGCCTTTGCAGCCCCTCTGGAGATGAAGCCAAACTGGGCAGAGCCCTTGAGGGACCTCATCTGCTTAAGCCTGCCCTGAGCAGGATCATTGGACAAGAGGATGTGCAGGAGTCTCCTCCACAACTGCAGCAGGACAGAGCCAGCAGCTTCTCCACTCAAAGCCTTGGTAGGAAATCTGCCAGATGGATCTGGTGAAACTTTGATCTGCTCAGGCTCTGGCCACAAGGAGGCTGAGGGCTGAGTGTGCAATCCTGTGCTCAGGTGTGTCTCAGGAACTCACCATTCAGTAGGAAGCCAAGGACTGGGAAGGGGGAGGTGAGGCCACTTCTGCCTCCTGAGAGGATTGGCCAACAGCAGGAACAGAGCTGGGAAAGGGACTGTGAGGTCAGGTGTGTCTGCAGGAGCTGCTAGGGCAGCCCTGGGCTCCTGGCTGGCAGATGGGCAGAGTGATCTGTCAGATGGCCTCTGCAAAGGGCCTGGGCTGACTGCAGGAAGGGGCTGATGGGTTGGTTGCTGTGTCTCTGTCTCTCGGTCCAGAGAGGGAAAGAGACTCAGTTCTTTTGAATATTCCCGTGTTGTGAAATGAGAGGCACAAACAAGGCCAAAATAGCAACAGTTAGACTATTGATTACATAAATAAAGTGGATGGATCAGAAGGGGAGAGAGAGAAAATAGAGAGAGAGAGAAGAAGAAAGAAATTATATTACCACACCCCTGAAGTGCCCAAGACAGTTTGAGTCTGTGGAGGAATCCATCCCTAATGCCAAGGGCAGCCTAGGCTGCAACCAAAGCAGCATGGCCAGAGATGGAGAGAGAGCATTCTGTCACTTTGCTCTGGTAAGACCTCCACTGAAGCCCTCAACACAGGAAGGACATGGAACTGATGAAGACATCCACAGGAGGGCCACAGAAATGATCAGGGGCTTGGAGCAGCTCTGCTGTGAGGACAGGCTGAGGGAACTGGGGGTGTGCAGCCTGCAGAAGAGGAGGCTCTGGGGAGACCTAATAGCAGCCTTCTAGTACCTGAATAGGGATACAAGAAGGATGGACAGACTGTTTGCAGAGGCTTGCAGGGACAGGATGAGAGGCAATGGCATCAAACCAGAGAAAAGTGGATTCAGATTGGATATCAGGAAGAACTCCTTCACTATGGGGGTGGTGGAACACCTGAACAGGTGGCCCAGGGAGGTGATCGAGGCTCCTTCCCTGCAGATATTCAAGGTGAGGCTCCCAATTCAGCTTTGGTTCTCTACTACTACTAACTTGCTACCCTGTCCCACTGCTAGTACAGCCCCAAACCAAACCCATACCCCTCAGGGGTGGTGCTCACCTCAGCACTACCCAGCACCCTCAGCAGGACACCAAAGCCTCTCATCAGCCTTGGCCTGAGCCACAGCCTTGAAAGGCAGCACTGAGCCCTCCCCTATACACCACAGCCCCAAAGCTCCTTCCTATGCTCTGAGCCTCACCTGCATCCCCTCCCACCCCTTACTGACCCTGCTTGGCACCTGGCACAGGACAGGGGCTGGGAGCCACCAGAGGAAGAGGAGCCAGAGGTGGCCTGTGGCTGAGCAGCTCATGGACACCAGGAGCAAATGGGTGGCAATGCCATGGGCAGCTCAGCTGTGCCTCAGGATCTCCTGCACAGCAGCAGCCACAAGGCTGGGCAGAAGCTAGGAGGTCACTGCTGGCTCAGCAGCTGATAGGGCAGCAGCAGGAAGAGGGCAGGAAAGGGACTGGGAGGTCACTTCTTGCTGCAGCAGCTGAGAGAGCAGCCCATGACTCATAGCTGGGGCTCTGAGCATTTGGCCTCCCAGCTACCAGAGTCCCCAGCAGGCAGCAGAAGGCATGTGGTGGGCAAGGGACTTGTGTGACTTCCTGTCCCTAAGCACCTTGTGACCCCTGCAGGAAGAGCCTTGGAATTGGGTTGTCACCTCCCTGCCACCTGAGGGCCTGAGGAGACCACAGCAGGGACAGAGCTTGGCTGTGGCTGCTGGAGAAGCTGAAAGGCAGCAGCAGGGACCTGCCTTGGAAGGCCCTGGAGAGGTTTCTTGTGGCTGCTCAGCTGCCAGGCCACAAGCAGGCTGAGGCCTTGGGCCAGCATTGGGACATGAGGGATGGCTGAGAAGCTCCTAGAGCAGGAGGAGCCACATGGCCAGGAGGTGAGTGTGAGCTCACTGCAAACTCCAATGCCATTGTGTCATTGGCCAGCAGCAGGCCCAGGGCTGGGCTGGGGACTGTGCCATCCCTTGTGCCTGCCAAGCTGAGAGGCAGCATCAGGGAGGTGCCTTGGCTGTTGCTTTGGAGCTGGAGGTTCTGCTGTGTGTCCAGGCAGAAAGGCCTCTGGCAGGGACCATTGCCAATGGCCTGGGATGGAGCAGAGGCTGAGCAGAGTGCAGAAGGCCAAGTGCAGCTGGGCTGTGGCAGGAGGAGTGTGGCCACCCAGACACAGAGTTTGTGCTCCCCTGTACTCAGGACTGCTGTGACCACATCTGGATTCTTAGTCTCTGGTTTGGGACCTCTTGCTCTGAAGGAGTTTTGAAGAGCCTGAGAAGCTTCAGAGGATACCTGCAAGGACTGGCGTGGAGAGCCTGAGGGACTGGGGCTTCTGTAACCTGGTGAAGTCCAAGCTCAGGGCACTACAGATGTAGTGTGGTCCTACTTGAAATCTGGGGATGATGCAGCTTCTGGTGGTTGTGAGACAGGAAGACAACCTCCACAGAGTGCAAATTTTAGGGTTCAGAGGGGAGGTGTCCTGGTTTGAAGCCAGGCAGATCCTCTCTTGCCCCTGAGAGTGTACAGGAGGTGAGGACAAAGAAAAGTCACTCAGAGGGGATCCTTGTGGTCCAAGAGGCCCTGGCTCTGTGTTTCAAGAAATGGCCATGGAGAGTAGAGACAGAGCCGGGAGGGTACAGAAATGTCATGGTGAGAGCTGCTAGGAAAGCAAGATGGGTGTCAAGAGCATGAAGGGAAAGAGCTGCAGGCAGGGGGCAGTGTAGCACCACCTGCAAGGCTGAAAGCTCAGCAGCACTGAGGTCTTTCTCCTCCTGTCTATGGCAGTTGCCTCTCCCACCAAGGCCAGGGAGGTGAAACTTTAGCTTGAGCCTCTCTGGATCTGACTGCCCAGGCTCTGTGGTCAGGCCTTGGCCTTTCTGCTGCAGAAACCAAAGCCAGGGTGGGGGACAGTGTAGGACAACCTGTGGTGGGGATGGCAATGGGCACTGGCAAGGCTGGAAGTCATCAGGAGAACCCAAGGCTTTGTCTTCTTGGCTGTGGCAATCATCCACCACCAAGGGCTGTGAGGAGACTTCCTAAGGCACCAGGGCGTCCTCAGTGCTTCCTTAAACACCCCCAGGAAGGCTGGGGACTCTCATCCCCTTGTCCTTCACTCAGCATCACAAACCCCACAGCCCACAGCACCTGAGGAGCCTGACCCATACAGGAGGGACAGGATCTGCCTGCCCAGGCACTGTGCTCAGGGTTTGGCCTTTCTGCTCCATAAACCAACCCAGAGTTGCTCTCCTGCACTTTGCCTTTGTCTGCTGCAATCATGGCCTCCCTGAGCTGCTCTGAGGAGCCCTTGGGAGGCTTTGTTGGTAATGCCCTCAGTGGGGCAAATCAGTGCTTCAAAGCACTTTGTGTTTTCCTTCTGACTTCTGAAGAAGTTTCTTCAGTCTTCTCTCAGTACCTGAGGTTCTGCAATGAGTCCCAAGTGCCCTGAGGAGATGTTTGTGTCCCTGCAATCTTCTTCAGGATTTCAAAGTGAACCTCACAAAGCTCAATTTTGCATGTCAAAGATATAAAAATTTTACTCCATTTCAGTTTAGCTCAGAGATGAGAATTCCCCAAGTGACACTGACCCAGGCTGTCTCAGCAGGACATCTGCACTTGCAGGAACATCTGTCCTGTAGGTCTGACATTGAATGGACAACTTTGCTCCTCACCCTCCCCAACCTCCCCATTGCTGTCACTGCCCACTGGGGCTTACAAGGTGATTCAGCAGAATGTGTTCTAATCCAGAGCCTCTGAAGGACAGAGTGGATAAGGACAAGGCTGACCTGACTGCCTGCAAGGGACCCTGAAGTCAAATCTCTTTCTATGGCTGTGCCTGGAGAGAAGCACCAAGCACACAGACACAGGGACAGAGCTGGCTGTGTTCAGTGCAAGATAGAAACCTGGGCCCTGGTGACAGCAAAGGTGTCTGTCCAAAGACACAGAGAGGTGGAGAGGAGGCAGCCAAGAGCACTCTGGGGGGAAGATGTGGGCAGCTGGAGTACTAAAGCCTCAAACATTCAGGAACTGCCTTTTTCTACCCTCTCTCCTTAGCACTGGGAGATGCTGAGAAGTCTTTCTGCTTTGGGACTCTTTCCTCTGACAGTGGACACCAGAGCTTGCTGCTGCCTCCATCACTGCCCTGCTGCAGAGCAGGACTGACTCAGCAGCAGGAAGCAGGAAGAGTCTCTGCTCTTCCCTGCAAGCTCAGCCAGCACAAGAGAGTCCAGCAACAGAGCTGGAGGGAGGTCTCCTCCAGAAGAAAACTTAAGTCTCTGTATCAGGGGCTGAGAAATGGCTTTGGTTGTGCTCCATTGACTTGTGACTGCCTTTGCCTTTTGGCTACTGCACTGTGCACAAAGGGCAGCAGATGGCCAACAGCAGCTCCATCAGCCACTTCCTCCTCCTGCCATTCCAGGCACAAGGCAGCTGCAGCTCCTGCACTTCTGCCTCTTCCTGGCCATCTACCTGGCTGCCCTGCTGGGCAATGGCCTCATCATCACCACCATAGCCTGGCACCACCACCTCCACACCCCCATGTACTTCTTCCTCCTCAACCTCGCCCTCCTGGACCTGGGTGCCATCTCCACCACTGTGCCCAAATCCATGGCTAATACCCTGAGGGACTCCAGGAACATCTCCTGTGCAGGATGTGCTGCACAAGTCTTTTTTATCCTCTTTTGTTTCAGCAGAGTTTTCTCTCCTCACCACCATGTCCTACGATCGCTACGTTGCCATCTGCAGACCCCTGCACTATGAGACCCTCCTGGGCAGCAGAGTTTGTCTTCACCTGGCAGCAGCTGCCTGGGCCTGTGGGGTTCTCTATGCTCTGCTGCACACAGCCAATACATTTTCCCTGCCCCTCTGCCAGGGCAATGCTGTGGAGCAGTTCTTCTGTGAAATCCCCCAGATCCTCAAGCTCTCCTGCTCCACATCCTACCTCAGGGAACTTTGGCTTCTTGTGGCCAGTGCCTGATATTCTTTATTTATTTTGTGTTGATTGTGGTGTCCTATGTGGAGATCTTCAGGGCAGTGCTGAGGATCCCCTCTCAGCAGGGATGCCACAAAGCCTTTGCCACCTGCCTCCCTCACCTGGCTGTGGTCTCACTCTTTCTCAGCACTGCCTTCTTTGCCTACCTGAAGCCCTCCTCCATCTCCTCCCCATCCCTGGACCTGGTGGTGTCAGTTTTGTACTCAGTGGTGCCTCCAGCAGTCAACCCTCTCATCTACAACCTGAGGAACCAGGAGCTGAAGGCTGCCTGAGCCAACTGATCCCTGTATGCTTTCAGAAGCAATAAACTCTTTTCTTCTCCTGCAGAGCAGTTCTGATGTCACTCAGTGAGTTCTGGTACTGCTGGTGCTGGGGAGTTTTCTCTGAGTTCCTTCCTCCATGGCTTCTGTGGAGCTGCAGGGCAGTGCCTGTGTGCAGAGGTGGAGGGGCTGAGTCCCAGCACAGCAGCAGTGCCAGGCAGCCCCAGAGCTTGGCCTGTCCTCAGCTGCTCTTTCTGCCCTTCCACCTCTCCTGCTGAGCCTCTGTGCTGGGGCAAGGCCTGAGTGCTATGGCAGCTGGGGCACTGTGCTGCTGAGTGGCAGTGCTGGGACTGTAGGCAGGGACAGGCTGGGGGCACTGCTGACACGGAGCAGGGCTTCAGAGTAGCACTGCCATCAGAGGAGGTCATCTCAGGCCTTGTGCCATGGATGCCCCCCACCTCTGGCCTCACTCTCTCCATCCTCCAACAGCTGCTGTGCCCTTCAGAGGGGCTGAGGCTGTAAGCCACATCCTCATCACCTCCACCCTTGAGAGATTTCTATGCACTGCTCAGATCCCCTCTCTTTCTTCTCTTGCCAGACCATACAGCCCCAGGGCTCTCAGCCTCTCCTTGCCAGAGCTGCTCCAGGCCCCTCAGCATCCTCACAGCCTTCCAGTGGACTCTCTCCAGGAACTTCCCCTTGAACTGGGGAGCCCAGAACTGGAAACAGTGCTCCAGATGTGGTCTCACAAGGGCAGAGGAGAGGGGGAGGAGAACCTCCCTTAACCTTCTGCCCACTCTCTTCTTAATCCACCCCAGGAGACCATTGTCCTTCTTGGCCACCAAGGGCACATTGGTGCCTGATGGGGAATTTGTTGCCCACCAGCACTCCCAGGGCCTTCTGCACAGAGCTGTTTTCAAACAGCTGAGCTCTCCCCCAGCTGCTTCAGGTGGTTAGTCCTCCCAAGGTGCAGGAATCTCCACCTCCTCTGCTTGAACTCCAGGAGGTTCTCCTCTGCTCAGCTCTGCAGCCTCTCCAGGTGTCACTGCATGGCAGTACAGCCTGGCAGGGCTCAGCCACTCCTCCCAGGTTGTGTCACCAGCAAACCTGCTGAGGTTCCACTCTACTCCTTCATCCAGCTCCTGATGAAGATGCTGAACAAGACTGGAGCCAGCCCTGACCTCTGGGGAACACCACTGGCCACAGGCTTCCAATAGACCCTGCACTGGTTGGTCACAGCCTTCACATCTCCCTCTTTCTGCTGGGCTCAGCACAATCTTGACCCTTTAAGCCCTCCCAGTACAGCCCTGGCTTCCTCTCAGCTCAAAACTGTGCCTGGTGACAGCAAAGGTGTCTGTCCAAAGACACAGAGAGGTGGAGAGGAGGGGTGGCAGAGGGTGTCCTGGAGCTCAGTTTCCTCTCCTGGAGCTCAGGGCAAACCTCACAAAGCTTTGGCATTCTTAGGGCACAAGAACTGAGCCTGGAGAAGTCTGACTTGGTGCTGGCCCTTGCTGCAGGTTGTGCCTGAGAGATGTCTGAGTGGGGGAGATGCTGGACACAGCTGCTGTGATCCAGGGGAGCTCCAAGGCTCTGGCTTTAGGTCACTGTTTTGACAGGTGGAGCTCATTGACTTCCATCAGGTGTTTCTGATCTGGAGAACTTGGATGCTGAATCATCCTGGGATCTTTTCGCCACTTGCACAGACCCTGAAGCTTTTGACTTTCAGAGTTTTCTATCACCTGATTGTTGGCTGTGATCCAAGCACAGATGCACTGAGCTGGCAGGAGTGACAAAGCCCCAAGCCATAGGAGAGAAAGTGCAAGGCGGGGAGAGCAAGGTGCAGCACACCAAGGACACCTCTTCAGGGCTCTGTTTCTCTCTGTCCTGATCCATTCCTGACTTACCTGGGCTAGCTCATGGCCAGGCAAGGGGGGAGGGGGAATCCCATCAGGTCTTGAGGAGGTTTCCAGGACAGGGGGGGACTGAGCCCGCACAGCCTGGTCCATGACCTGAGTCTTTTCTCTCAGCAAGGAGTGGCTGTGTGGTTGCCTCCTGACTCTGTGCCTCTCAACAGAGAATGTCATCATCCAATCAGAATGGGAAGACATTGGGTGGTTCCTTAGCCTCCAAAGTCTTTCTTCAATGCCATTCAGTGCACAAAGCACAAAGGAAACGCTGATGATGGGAAATGTCTGCAGCAGTGTGACTTGCTTGGCCATCCTCCTAACTCTAACTGCAAACCAATGTGGAACAGCAAGCAGAGAGCAGAGCAGGCAGGAAAATCACAGTGGCTGTGACACCAGGGGCAGTGTCCCAGCTGCTGCGGACACCATCCAAACAGGACTTCCCACCAGCGTGTTCTTCATCCCTCTTGATCCCTTTTTTGAGGACTCAATGGATCTCTTCAGTACCATTGTAGACTGTGAGAGTCTTTTGTCCTGCTTCTCCTGGGTGTTGTAGCAGGCTGTTGGAATCAGGGTGCTGGAGGAGCTGTTGGGTTGCAGTGAAATTCTTTCCAGTGGTGTAGGTTGTAGCTAACCATACAACATGTGAGCAAAGACACATCCTGGGAGCAGTGATTGGCACAGAGAATTTCCAATCACAGCCAATGATTACAGAGACATCACACAGACAGAAATGAACTGATTGCTGTGG
>JAAWVA010000030.1:34609648-34625818 GCA_015227895.2 Colaptes auratus
TTCATATGCATAAATTAATAACCTCTTCATCACACCAAGAAATTTAATCTCTTGTCCTGGACCTTGACATTTGGAAGGCGGAATGAGTATAACCCACTCTTGGTGGGCTCATAGAAAGGAATTGTATCCCTCTCGCTCCCAGCCCAGCCCCCTGGAGGGGGGAGTCTTACTGGGGTCTGCATTGACAATACCACACCTCACAATACAGACTGGGCCCCTCCCATCCTCTCTACTCACGTCCCCTGCCTACACACAGTGGAGCTGAACCCCTCCTGCACCTCACCCCGTACAGATCATCCCCTCCCAACAAAACATAACTCGACCCTGACTCTGCCCCCATTGTCATCTTGGCCCCAGCCTTACCCTTTGTAAGCATTGGTCCTTTGACCTTAACCTCAGCCTCAACCTAGACCAAACGCAACCCCTGCCCCTCAGAGCGGCCCTCACCTGAGCCCTGCCCAGCACTCTCAGCAGGACAGCTGAAGGAAGGAGACTCATTAACTCCTCACTAACCTTAGAAACTTCCCACTCATTAGAGTAGCCTTCAGCCATCAATAAAGGAACCACTGAGCTTGGTGAGTGAAGGGACATAAGGCAGCAGACACAGCCCCAGACATCAAAGAGAGAGGTAAGGCTGAGTCTGGAAAAACGGATGGGGTCTCAAACACACTGGGCCTCAGTAACAAGATGAGGAACAGTCCTGTGGGATTGGCAGAAGACCAACAGGAAAAATACAAGAGGATGACACAGTGACTACAATGTTGACACAAGGACAGCAGATGGCAGCAAAGAGCAAGGAATGGAAGGATTTTAGCTCTTCAAAGAAGTTGTTATCATTCTAATGCATCTGAATTACTAATACTATAGGAGGCATATGGTTAAACCGTTCAGCAGCACTTGCTATCAATTATTAATATTTATTCAAATATATAAGACAAATATATAATTCTTTTAATTTAAATCCATGCAATTAATATCAAATCTATCAATGTGTATAAATATCTGAGGGGTGGGTGTCAAGTGGAGGGGGCCAATCTAAGGTAAGAGAAGCAACAGGTTCAAGCTTGAACCTAGAAGATTTCACCTCAACATGAGGAGCAACTTCTCTGCAGTGCAGGTGACAGAGCACTAGAACAGGCTGCCCAGAGAGCTGGTGGAGAGCTTTTCCTTCTCTGGAGACTTTCAAAACACCCACTGGGTACACTCCTGTGGGATACCCTAAGTGATCCTGCTTTGGCAGGGGGGGTCAGACCTGATGGTCTCTTGAAGTCCTTCCAACCTCTAATGTGATACTGTGATACCACCCACACAGGTACAGCTGTTTGGTTGTGGTTAATGTATTTCACAACATGCACATTCAATACAACTTTAACAGTTGAATCAAGCTAGAATCTTTTAAACATTAATTCAGCTTAGGAAAGAGCTAATGCCTCAAGGGCAGTTCACTGTAAGGGGAAATCTATGGCTGCTACAGAGGCAGCTGGCCCAGAGCTGTACAAAGAGACTTGATAGGAATCAGTCTTTGTGCTCAGGACACTGTTGCCTGGGACCTTTTTGGACACTGCAATTATGCTCCAAAGCACAGAGTGCAGTCTCCATAGTGAGAAAACAAAGCAGAGAAGATGGTGCTCAGCAGAGGAGCTGTGCGAGAGTGAGTGTGGTGGAGGGGAGAAGCAGTCTCCCCCTGGAGCGGAATTTCTGGAGTGGACAGGCAGAACTGCTCTCAGCTCGGGCGCTGCAGAGCTTGTTGAGTCTCTGAGTGAGTAGCTACTGGCTCACAGTGTGGGGGACGAGTGCTTCTCATTCGCCCTGCCATGCTTGCCGGCTCCAGCAGCTTGCCAAGACACCTCAGGTGTCACAGGTGGAGCAGAGCGTCTTTTGGCTGCAGACTCAGGCAGCAGCCATGCAGAGGTGCTTTCCAGTCACGCAGCATTCACCCGCTGCAGCTACAACGTGTTCCAGGTTCAGGGATCAGGAGCTCAGGTTGTGTTCTCTGCTATCCCTCTAATGTCAGCGATGGATGAGGGAAACTGAGGAAGAGCCAACAGGTCAATTCATGGCTCCGGGGCTGGTGCCATGACAGGGATTTGGGTTCTACAATCATGGCTTGGTTTACAAGGCACCAGAGCTGCAAACAACTAATGGGACACACTTGTCCCAGAGGGGGAAAAGGATCCTGGGGCAGGAATTGGCAGGGCTCATTGATAGGGCTTTAAACTAGATTTGAAGGGGGAAGGGGTTAATAGTCTCCTGCTGGCCTGTGACAAGCAGAGGGGCAGCTCACCAGAGGCAGTGGGATGGAGAGCTGCTAAGGGCTCTCAACTTGCTGCCCTGAGGCCAGACACAGATGACACACCAGGACACCCTGTGAAAACCAAGGGGAATTGGCAGAAGAGGACAACAGGGACAGCCCAGCTGAAGTGCTTCTATGCAAATGCACGCAGCTTGGGCACAAACAGGATGAATTAATGGCCACCGTGCTGCTGGGAGGCCATGACATAGTGGGCATTACTGACACTTGGTGGGATGATTCCCATGGCTGGAATGTAGGGATAGACGGGTACAAGCTTCTTAGGAAGGATAGGCAGGGAAGGAGAGGAGGAGGTGTTGCCCTCTATGTCAAGAACCAGCTGGAGTCAGCAGAACTCCACCTGGGGAGGGATGATGAGATGGTTGAGAGTGTATGGGTTAGAATAAAGGCAAGACAGGGGAAGGAGATATTACTGTGGGGGTCTCCTACAGGCCACCTGACCAGCAGAACCAAGCAGATGAGGCCCTCCACAGGCAAATAGAAGCGGCTTCCAGGTCACAAGCCTGGTACTCATGGGTGATTTCAACCACCCTGATATCTGCTGGAGGGACAACACAGCAAGGCACCAGCAATCCAGGATGTTCCTGGACTGCAGAGAAGACAACTTCCTCCTCAAATGTAGAGGAACCAACAAGAAAAGGTGCTCTGCTGGACCTTGTTCTCACCAACAGGGAAGGGCTGGTAACCAATGTGAGGCTCAGAGACTGCCTTGGCTGCAGTGACCATGAAGCAGTTGAATTTAATCTCCTCAGGGCTATCAGGAGGACCTATTCTAAGCTTATGACCCTAGACTTTAGGCGTGCAGACTTCGATCGCTTCAGGAATCTGCTAGCCACAGTGTCATGGGACGAAGCCCTGGAGGGAAGAGGGACCCAGGACAGCTGGTCAGTATTCAAGGACCACCTCCTCTGTGTCCAGGAGCTATGTATACCAACAAGGAGAAAAACAGGGAAGAACACTAGGAGGCCTGCCTGGATGAACAAGGAGCTCCTGGACACACTATTACTTAAAAGGAAACTCTACAGGAAGTGGAGGGAAGGACAGATAGAACAGGGGGGATATAAGGAAGCTGCCCGAGCAGCAAGAGGCCTGGTTAGGAAAGCCAAAGCAGAGTTTGAATTGAATCCAGCCAGGGAGGTCAAAGGGAGCACTAAGAATTTCTACAGGTATATTAATGGCAAGAAGATGAGTAGGGAAGGTGTGGGCCCCCTCAGAAAGGAAAGTGGTGAATTGGTCACAAGTGATGTGGAAAAAGCTGAGGTACTCAATAACTTCTTTACCTCAGTCTTCACTGCAAGGGCCTCCAGCCACACTCCTGGTGTCATGGCAGATGATGCCAGGGACGGGGAGGAAGAACTGCCCTTCATAAGTGAAGCTCAGGTTGGTGATCACCTGAAGAACCTGAAAGTGTTCAAGTCCATGGGACCCGACGGGATACACCACGGGTGCTGAGAGAACTGGCAGATGAGGTTGCTAAGCCCCTCTCTATTATATTCCAAAAGTCATGGCAGACTGGGGAAGTCCCCACAGGCTGGAAAAGGGCAAATATTGCTCCCATTTTCAAAAAGGGTAAGAAGGAGGAACCAGGGAACTCCAGGCCGGTCAGTCTCACCTCTGTGCCCGGAAAGATCATGGAGCAGATCCTCCTGGAGGCACTACTGACTCAGAAGAGTAGTGAAGAGGTGATTGGGAGCAGTCAGCATGGCTTTGCCAAGGCAAATCCTGCCTGACAACCTGGTGGCCTTCTACGAACAGGTGACAGCATTAATAGATGAGGGGCGAGCAACTGATGTCGTTTACCTGGACCTGAGCAAAGCCTTTGACACTGTCCCACACCACAGCCTGGTCTCCAAGCTGGTGACACACGGGTTTGATGGATGGACCACCAGATGGATAAGGAACTGGCTTGATGGCCGCACCCAAAGAGTGGCTGTCAATGGGTCCATGTCCCAGTGGAGGCCAGTGACAAGTGGAGTCCTCAGGGATCAGTCCTGGGACCAGTCTTGTTCAACATCTTTGTGGGTGCCATGGACAGTGGCATTGAGTGCAGCCTCAGCAAGTTTGCTGATGACACCAAGCTGTGTGGTGCAGCAGACACGCTGGAGGGAAGGGATGCCATCCAGAGGGACCTGGACAGGCTGGAGAGGTGGGCACAAGCCAACCTCAGGACCTTCAACAAGACCAAGGGCAGGGTCCTGCATCTGGGTCGAGGCAATCCCAGGCACAAATCCAGGCTGGGCAGTGATTGGCTGGAGAGCAGCCCTGAGGAGAGAGACTTGGGGGTGCTGGGGGAGGAGAAGCTCAACAGGAGCTCTCAATGTGCACTTGCAGCCCGGAAAGCCAATCAGATCCTGGGCTGCATCAGGAGAAGTGTGGCCAGCAGGTCAAGGGAGGTGATTCTCCCCCTCTCCTCAGCTCTGGTGAGACCCCACCTGGAGTACTGCGTCCAGTTCTGGAGCCCCTATTCCAAGAGGGATCTGGAGGTGCTGGAAGGTGTCCAGAGAAGGGCCACGAGGATGATCAGAGGGCTGGAGCACCTCTCCTGTGAGGACAGACTGAAGGAGTTGGGGCTGTTCAGTCTGGAGGAGAGAAGGCTCTGAGGTGACCTCATTGTGGCCTTCCAGTATCTGAAGGGGGCCTCCAAGAAGGCTGGGGAGGGACTTTTCAGGCTATCAGGGAGTGATAGGACTAGGGGGAATGGAATGAAGCTGGAGGTGGGGAGATTCAGGCTAGATGTGAGGTGGGTGGACACAGGAAACTAGGTATTTCTACCATAATTCTCTGCACCACCACTATAAGATCCAGTGCGAGGTCTGGCACCTCCTCTTTCTTCCTCGACAGCGCCCGGGAACTGGGGGAGATGTTGTCTCCCGGCTATGGGCCTGGCTAGGCCCAAGGCCACGGGGGGATGGGCAGTCTCAGATCTGGCCAGCTGAGACTAGCCTAGCAGTGGGGAGGGGGGAAGAAGGTGCCCTGGGGTTCTTCGATGTACCCCAGGTGGGGATGGGATCTTTCTGGGTATGTTTTGGGATTTTCTTTTGTCACTGCTTCTGGCTCTCTGTAAACATTCACTGCTTTTTCATTTAAACTTTCCATCACTTTTGCAATCCGTTTGTCTGAGTTGTTATTTTTGTCCATGGTGGGGAGGGGGGCTGCCTCAACCCACTACAAAGTTCTTCACCGTGAGGGTGGTGAGGCCCTGGAATGGGTTGTTGAGGGAGGTGGTTGAGGCCCCATCCCTGGATGTGTTTAAGCCCAGGCTGGATGAGGCTCTGGCCAGCCTGATCTAGTGTAGAGTGTCCCTGCCCATGGCAGGGGGGTTGGAACTAGATGATCCTTGTGGTCCCTTCCAACCCTAACTGAAACTATGAAACTATGAAACTACATCTTGTCCCAGGAAAAACTGATTCCACTCATCCCATCCTGTACTGTTTAATAGTTTTATCAGTGCTATAGACAGAGGGATGGAGACACCATCAGCAAGTGTGCAGATGGCACCAACCTGAGTGCCAGAGGGACAGGATGGCATCCTGAGGGCCCTAGACAAGCTGGAGAGGTGGTGCCCAGGTGACCCTCATGAGGTTCAACAGCAGCAAGAGCAGGGTCCTGCAGCTGGGCTGGAACAATCCTCACTAGCAATACAGGCTGGGGGAGGAGATAGAAAGCCGCCCTGAGGAAAAGGACTTGGGGGTGCTGGTGAGGGAGAAGCTGGCCAGTCACCAAGTGAGGTGGCAGAGTTGATCTGCATGACGGTAGGGAGGCTCTGCAGAGGGACTTGGACAGATTGGATCCATGGCCAACATCACCAGGAGGAGCTTCAAGAAGGCCAAGTGCCAGGTCCTGCACTTGAGGCACAACAACCCCAAGCAATTCTCCAGAGGTAGTGTGGTTGGAGAGGTGTCTGGCAGAAAGGGACCTGGGGGTGCTGATGGACAAGCAGCTGAATAGGAGGCAGCAGTGTGCCCAGGTGGCCAAGAAAGCCAAAGGCATCCTGGCTGGGATCAGCAATGCTGTGTCCAGCAGCAGCAGGGAGGTGACTGTCCCCTGGGACTCAGCTCTGGGGGGGCCACGCCTCGAGTGTTGTGTTCAGTTTTGGGCACCTCCCTCCAAGAGAGATGTGGAGGTGCTGGAGCCAGGGCAGAGGAGGGCAAGGAGCTGGGGAAGGGCCTGGAGAAGACATCTGATGAAGAGCAACTGAAGGAGCTGGGGCTGGTTAGTTTGGAGAAGAGGAGGCTGAGGGGAGACCTTCTGGCTCTCTACAGCTACCTGAAAGGAGGTTGTGGAGAGGCTGCTGCTGGTCTCTCCTCACAGGTCATTAGTGACAGAACAAGAGGGAATGGCCTCAAGCCAGGACTGGGTAGGTTTAGACTGGACAGGAAGAAAAACATTTTCCCATCCAGAGTGTTCAGGGAGTGGAATGTGCTGCCCAGGGAGGTGGTGGAGTCACCAAGCCTGGAGGTGTTTGAAGGTGGTTTGGATGTGGTGCTTGGGGATATGGTTTAGGGGTGACCCTTGTAGAGTAGGGTTATTAGTTGGACTTGGTGCTCCTGAGGGTCTTCTCCAACCTGAATGTTTCTGTGATTCTGTGACAGACTGAGAGCCCTGGGGCTGTTTAGTCTGGAGAAGAGAAGCCTGAGAGGGTATCTGATCAATGGCTATCAATATCATGGGGGGGTGTCAGAGGAAGGTGCCAGGCTCTTGGCAGTGGTGCCCAGTGACAGAACAAGGAGCAATGGGTGCAAGATGGAACACAGCAACTTCCACCTCATCGTGAGGAGATTCTCCTGTGCTGTGAGTGTGCTGGAGCCCTGGAGCAGGCTGCCAGAGAGGTTGTGGAGTCTCCTTCTCTGGAGACTTTCACACCTGGCTGGATGAATTCCTGTGTGACCTGCTCTGGGTGATCCTGTTCTGGCGGTGGGGTTGGACTGGAGGATCTCTGGAGGTCCCTTCCAACCCCTCATATTCTGTGATTCTGTGATTTAAGCCCTCCCAGTTCAGACTGGGCTCATCAGGGCACCAGAGCTGATCCTCAGCCCTGGCCTTGCCCCCAGCCCTCAAAGGCATCTCCAAGCCCTCAGCCTTCCCCTGGACACTTCAGCCCCAAACCTCCTTCCTGTCCTCTGACCCCTCTTTTATATCCCCTCCTACCCTGGAGTGACTCTGCTTGGCCCCTGGCACAGGGCAGGGACCTAGATTGCCTAGAGCAGCCTCATGGCCTTGGAAGAGGAGCAGCAGTTGAGCTGTGGCTGAGCAGCTCATGGACACAGGGAGGAGATGGGTGGCAATGCCATGGGCAGCTCAGCTGTGCCTCAGGATCTCCTGCACAGCAGCAGCCACAGGGCCTGGCTGGGGATTCTGCCATCCATTGTGCCTGCCAAACTTAGAGGCAGCAGCAGGGAGGTTCCTTGGGGAGCTGCTTTGGAGCTGGAGGTTGTGCTCTGCCCCCAGGCAGAAAGGCCTCTGGCAGGGACCATTCCCAATGGCCTGGGATGGAACAGAGCCTGAGTAGAGTGCAGAAGGTCAGGTGCAGCTGGGCTGTGGTAGGAGGAGTGTGGCCACCCAGACACAGAAGTTCTCCTCCCCTGCACTCAGCACTGTTGTGGCCACATCTGGATTCTTAGTGTCTGGCTTTGGGACTTCTGCTCTGAGGGAGTTTTGAAGAACCTGAGAAGCTTCAGAGGATATCTGCAAGGACTGGGGTGGAGAGCCTGAGGGACTGGGGCTTCTGTAACCTGGTGAAGTCCAAGCTCAGGGCACTACAGATGCAGTGTGCAGCTGCTTGAAATTTGGTGATGTTTGTAGCTTCTGGTAGTTGTGGGACAGGAAGACAACCTCCATAGAGTGCAAATTTTAGGGTTCAGCGTGGAGGTGTCCTGGTTTGAGGCCAGGCAGATCCCCACTTGCCCCTGAGAGCGTACAGGAGGTGAGGAGAAAGAGAAGTCACTCAAAGGGGATCCTTGTGGTCCAAGAGGCCCTGGCTCTGTGTTTCAAGAAATGGCCATGCAGAGTAGAGACAGAGCAGGGAGGGTACAGAAATGTCATGGTGAGAGCTGCTGGGAAAGCAAGATGGGTGTCAAGAGCATGAAGGGAAAGAGCTGCAGGCAGGGGGCAGTGTAGCACCACCTGCAAGGCTGAAAGCTCAACAGGACTGAGGTCTTTCTCCTCCTGTCTATGGCAGTTGCCTCTCCCACCAAGGCCAGGGAAATGAAACATGAGCTTGAGCCTCTCTGGATCTGACTGCCCAGGCTCTGTGGTCAGGGCTTGGCCTATCTGCTGCAGAAACCAAAGCCAGGGTGGGGGACAGTGTAGGACAACCTGTGGTGGGGATGGCAATGGGCACTGGCAAGGCTGGAAGTCATCAGGAGAACCCAAGGCTTTGCCTTCTTGGCTGTGGCAATCATCCACCACCAAGGGCTGTGAGGAGACTTCCTAAGGCACCAGGGGGTCCTCAGTGCTTCCTTAAACACCCCCAGGAAGGCTGGGGACTCTCATCCCCTTGTCCTTCCCTCAGCATCACACACCCCACAGCCCACAGCACCTGAGCAGCCCTGACCCATACATGAGGGACAGGATCTGCCTGCCCAGGCACTGTGCTCAGGGTTTAACCTTTCTGCTCCATAAACCCAACCCAGAGTTTGCTCTCCTGCACTTTGCCTTTGTCTGCTGCAATCATGGCCTCCACTGAGCTGCTCTGAGGAGCCCTTGGGAGGCTTTGTTGGTAATGCCCCTCAGTGGGGCCAATCAGTGCTTCAAGGCACTTTGTGTTGTCCTTCTGACTTCTGAAGAAGTTTCTTCAGTCTTCCTTCAGTACCTGAGGTTCCTGCAATGAGTCCCAAGTGCCCTTCAGGAGATGTTTGTGTCTCTGCAATCTTCTTCAGGATTTCAAAGTGCACCTCACAAAGCTCAATTTTGTATTCAAGAGAAAATATTTTACTCCATTTCAGTTTAGCTCAGAGATGAGAATTCCCCAAGTGACACTGACCCAGGCTGTCTCAGCAGGACATCTGCACTTGCAGGAACATCTGTCCTTCAGGTCTGACATTGAATGGACAACTTTGCTCCTCACCCTCCCCAACCTCCCATTGCTGTCACTGCCCACCTGGGCTTACAAGGTGATTCAGCAGAATGTGTTCTAATCCAAGAGCCTCTGAAGGACAGAGTGGATAAGGACAAGGCTGACCCTGACTGCCTGCAAGGGATCCTGAAGTCAAATCTCTTTCTATGGCTGTGCCTGGAGAGAAGCACCAAGCACACAGACACAGGGACAGAGCTGGCTGCCTCCAGTGCAAGGTAGATACCTTGACCCTGGTGACAGCAAAGGTGTCTGTCCAA
This sequence comes from Colaptes auratus, assembly GCA_015227895.2. Lineage (NCBI taxonomy): Eukaryota > Metazoa > Chordata > Aves > Piciformes > Picidae > Colaptes > Colaptes auratus. The sequence continues at coordinate 34,619,292 of JAAWVA010000030.1, forward strand.
AGACACAGAGAGTGCAGAGGTCGTTGGCAGAGGGTGCCCTGGAGTTCAGTTTCCTTCTCCTGGAGCTCAGGGCAACCCTCACAAAGTTTGGCATCTTAGGGCACAAGACTGATCCTGGAGAAGTCTGACTTGGTGCTGGCCCTTGGTGCAGGTTGTGCCTGAGAGATGTCTGAGTGGGGGAGATGCTGGACACAGCTGCTGTGATCCAGGGGAGCTCCAAGGCTCTGGCTTGAGGTCACTGTTTTTAAAGGTGGAGATCATTGACTTTCATCAGAGTTTCTCTGATCTGGACACCTTGGGTGCTGAATCATCCTGGGATCTTTTGCCACTTGCACAGACCTGAAGGTTTTTGACTTTCAGAGTTTCTTATCAGCTCCCTGTTGGCTGTGATCCAAGCATAGATGCACTGAGCTGGCAGGAGCTGACAAACCCCCAAGCCATTGGGAGAGCTTTGCAAGGCTGGGAGAGTGAGGGTGCAGCACACCAAGGACACCTCTCAGTGCCCTATTTCTGTCTGTCTTGATCCATACCTGCCTTAACCCTGGGCTAGCTCATGGCCTAGGCAAGGGGGGAGGGGGAATCCCATCAGGTCTTGAGTAGGTTCCCAGTGACAGGGGGACTGTGCCAGCTTATGTGGTGAAGGCACATTATGCCCAGAATTATGCCCAGATATTGAAACCGTCTCAGCACATGGACAAGTTCCCCCTCCTTTCATGAGGGGAACAAAGGCCAAGGTGGCACAGACCCCTGCACACCCCCATGGCATGGGATGCTGGTGCTGATGCCAAGCATGGCATAATTCCAGCTTCACGCCTCCCATAGGCTGCAGCCAGTTGTTTACGAGAGTGCCCATTGGCCACATCCCTCTCCAGGAACCTATCAGTATTGCCCCAGCTTGTAAATACGTTGCCCTATTTCACTGTGTTGTCTCTCCTTGCTTGAGACTGAGCTCATGCCATAGCCTCTGCCATTGAGCTCATTGCTATTAAGTCTCTCTCATATACGCAAGAAAACTAGTGGCCTCTGCATGATGAGGAGAAGCCAGCAGCCAGGCAGCCTGTTGAGCCTCAGCCCTGAGAGTATCTCCTGAGGAGGGACCTTCACTAAGCCTGAGAAGCTGCAGCATTGCATTGCCAGCGTCACCAGTTGGAAGAGCCCAATGTGCCTTCAAGAGGACTGGACCCCCGAGGGTAAGATCTGACCAGCTGCCAGGGAAGGGACTTAGGTCAGTCTGGCAGTGCAAATGTCTGCCTCAGCCTGAAGCAGCAGACTGACAAGAGGCACAACCCTGTGTGTGTCAGGTCAGAGAGCAGGAGCAGTGTCAGCCTGATGCCTGTGTAAACCCTGCCATCACAGGAGAGGAGTCACTACTTCTGCTGCTCTGTGCCCTGTGAACCCCAGTTCATGCCCTGTGCTCCAAAGCCAGAACCGCTCCAATAAGGGTCCTGCTGCTCCTTTGAGCCAAGCAAAGGGGAAGCTGCTGCTTCATGCACCTGTGCCTCTTCCCAGGGGCCATCCATGCCAGACCCAAAGTCTGTTGCCATTAACCTGACCTCTGCCAGGTCCAGGCCCATCTGCCATTGTGCCAGATCAGAAACCTCCAAGCCTGCCTACCGGGAACCGTGACCCCCCCCCTGCCATGCAGGCTGACTCTGTGAGGGCTGACCCCATCCCGGGACCAGCCCTACCGGCCCTGCCAGGCCAGCCTCGCAGGACAGCTCCCTGCCATCCAGAGAGAGCCACCCGAGTCCTGCGAAGGGAACCTGCTGTACAGCTAGGCTAAGGTCCATTCCCTCTGCTGCCACGGAAGGGAGAATACATCACTGTCCAGACCAGCCAGGAGTCAGTCCAGTGAAAAACAGCCTGCCAGAACCGAACCTTGCTACAAACAAAGGACACAGCACTCTGCTGGAACCTATCCACCTGCTTTCCACTCACTAACACTCAGTTCAAAGCACCCGAGTCTAGCAGGATAACCTTTCCAGTCCAATCCTCTGATACACAGTGTAATATCTCTGTATATAGTTAGCAGTCACCAGAGTCCTGTCGAGTCGCCACCTGGTGGACAAGCAGTGGAATTGCAGCCTGCGTTAGTATAGAAAATTAACTCTGTAAATGTCCTGATTGAGTCCAAACTATAAATACTAAACCATTTATGGGATATATTTCACAATCATGCACTAGAATATGGATATAAAATAGTGATTCATTGGTTATTGATAATTTTAATAATTAATAAAAATTAACATCTGTATAATTCATATTTCATATTAATAAATTAATAATCTCTTCATCACAGACAGAACAAACCTCACAGTCCCTTTCCAGCTGTGTTCCTGCTGTTTGCCAATCCCCTCCCCAGGCAGAGAGTGACCTCACAGCCATTCACACTCATTGGCTTCCTACTGAATGATGAGCTCCTGAGACACAACTGACCACATGATCCCAAACCCAACCATCCCCCTCCCTGTGGCCAGAGCCTGAGCAGATCAAAGTTTCATCCAATCCATCTGGCAGATTTCCTACCAAAGATCTGAGGGGAGAAACCTTCCTTAGAGGAGCTGCTGGCTCTGTCCTGGTGATCTGTGGAAGAGGTCCTTGCACATCATCTTGTCCAATGACCCTGCTCAGGGCAGGGTTAAGCAGATGAGGACACTCAAGGCGTGTGCCCAGTTTGGTCCCATCCCCAAAGAGGCTGCAGTAACTCTATCAGAAGGTGCAGGGATTTGATGAAGAGAATGCACAGTGCTGGCCCAAGGGCTTGCCCTGAGGGATGCCACTGGGAAGTGGCTGCCAGGAGGACTCTGCCCTGGAGACTTTTGGGCTTGATCCACCATCTGCCTTCCCACCCAACACCTAATCCATTCCTTCATTCCTGCTATCACCAGTCTAGCTCTACAGAGATGATGGCAAAGGCCTGGCTAAGGTCCAGGCACAAAACATGCCCTTCTTGCCCCTCCCCAGACAGGTTTGGTGATCTCTCTCTTGTCCTGCAAGGGCCTGCAGTGTCTGACCTATCACTTTTGACCCAGCACCACAACTATGCTGAGGGTGACCAGCCTAGCATTTGCCCCAGCCTCCTTCCTGGCCTTCTTGAAAATGCCTTTTCCAAGGAGCCAGAACCTCTCTGCTGGCTCTGTGCACATTTCAGGGCACAGCCCAGGAAGGCTGATGTGAGCAGACAGCAACATTTGCAATGAGCCTGTGCAGGACACCTGAGAGGAGTCTCCCTGGGGCAGGGAGGTTTGTGCAGCAGTCACACACAGAAATGACTCAGGATCACAGGATGTTAGGGGGTGGAAGGCACCTCCAAAGGAGTCCAACGCCCCTACCAGAGCAGGACCACAGAATCAAGTGTAGGTTGCACAAGAATACATCCAGATGGGTCTTGAAAGTCTCCAGAGAATGAGACTCTACCACCCATCTGGACAGCCTGTTCCAGTGCTCTGTCACCCTCACAGTGAAGAAGTTCCTCCTCCTGTTGAGGTGGAACCTCCTGTGCTAGAGTTTATAGCCATTGCCCTTTGTCCTATCCCAGGGTGCCACTGAGCAGAGCCTGTCCCTGTCCCTTCCTTCCTGACCCCCAGCCCTCAGATATTTATAAACATTTACTAAATCCCCTCTCAGTCTTCTCCTCTCCAGACCAAACAGCCCCAGGGCTCTCAGTCTCTCCTCTCCAGGCAGTGTTGCAGTCCATTCAGCATCCTTGTAGCCCTCCCTTGGACTCTCTTCAGCAGATCCCTGTCCGTCTTGAACTGGAGGAGCCCAGAACTGGATGCAATATTCCAGGTGGGGCCTCGCCAGGGCAGAGTTGAGGGGGAGAAGAACCTCCTTGGATCTGCTGGACACACTCCTCCTAATGCACCCCAGGACCCCATTGACCTTCTTGGCCCCCAGGGCAGTTGCTGTCCCATGCAGAACTTGCTGCCCACCAGCACTCCCAGGTCCTTCTCCTTGGGGCTGCTCTCCAGCAGACCCACCTCCCAGCCTGTACTGCTGCAGTTTATTCTTCCTCCCCAGGAGCAGGACTCTGCTCTCATCCTTGTTGAACCTCCTTAGGTTCCTCTCTGCCCAGCTCTCAGTCTGTCCAAGTCTGTGAATGGTTGCACAGCCTTCAGGGGTCTCAGCCAAGGCTCCCAGTTTGGTATTGTCAGCAAACTTGTTGAGTAGACTCTGTCTGTCTGTGCCCTCATCAATGTTGTTGATGAAGATGTTGAACAGGACAGGGCCCAGCACTGATCCCTGAGGGACTCCACTGGTTACAGCTCTCCACCACTCTTTGGACTCTATTTTGTAACCAGTCCTCATCCATCTCACTCTCTGCTCTTCCATCCCACACTTCCTGAGCTTACTCACAAGGATGTTATGGGAGACAGTGTCAAAAGCATTACTAAGGTCAAGGAAAACTACATCCAGTTTCAGGGCTCTGCCAGGCATTTTGAACTCCTCATGTACCTCAGGATGTTCAGACAGTCTTTCCCCATCACTCACACAGCTCTGCACTGCAGCAGGCAGTGTCCCTGGCCTCCTGCCACCCCTGCCAGAGGCTGGGAGGCTCCCCACACCTCCAGTGCCTCGGTACCCCAACCACAGCTGATGGTGTTTGTGCTCACTCGGGTTCTCCTCACCTCACGTGCATGGTGTCCATGCAACATCTCATCTGCGCAATGCCAGCAGCACTGCTGACCTCCTTATTCTCTGTCCTCCCATGGAGGGACAAAGGACCTCTCCAAGCTGTGGTGAGAGACCAGTGCTGGAAATGGTGGTGGTGAGTGGCTAGAGCAGGATGATTAGCCTGGGACAGCTTCCTCAGGCTGTCCAGTGAACACAGACACAGATCAGAGGCTGCTCTGCTGCTCCTATAGCCTCTTGCAGGAGGCCTGTCTGTGTCAGGACACGACGCTGCTGTGTGTCCCAGCCCTGCACACTCACACTTGAGCTGTTCCCTGCTGTTTGCATCCCTGGGACACTTTCTTAGGCCTGCTCTGGACAGAACTTTGGGTGAAGCCCTAAGCCTTCAGACTCTGCCCTGAGCAGATCATCAGTCTTTGTGAAACTGCTCTTGGGGGCCAGCTCAGTCAGAGTAGTTCCCATGGCCTGTCCCTGCCTGTGCTCACAGGGCTGGCAGGCAACAGAACAATAACCAAGCTGCCACAGGACTCAGGCCTTGCACTGACCCAGGAAAGGCTGGAAGTGGCAAGAGAACAGCCCTGGAAGCCGGTGCTGGCCTCCCTGGCAGTGCTGCTGTGCTGAGACTCTTTTCAACCTAAATCTGCACAGGCCCTGTCCCTGAAGCTCTGGAGAAGTCCTGGAGGAAGGATCTCAGGAAGGAAAACGTTAATGTTCTTTATTTTTTAACCAAAGAAAGAGCAGAGGTCCTGCTGCACAAACTCTTGGCCAGCAAAGCAGAGAATGTGTTAGAAAAGGGATGGCAGTTTGATAAAGATTAAAACACCACCATCACAAAGCACAGAAGACAGGCTGGGCCTGCACTGAGTGACATCAGAACTGCTCTACAGAAGAGTTTATTGCTTCTGAAAGCATCCAGGGATCAGTTGGCTCAGGGCAGCCTTGAGCTCCTGGTTCCTCAGGCTGTAGATGAGAGGGTTCACTGCTGGAGGCACCACTGAGTACAGAACTGACACCACGAGGTCCAGGCATGGGGAGGAGATGGAGGAGGGTTTCAGGTAGGCAAAGAAGCCAGTGGTAATAAACAGGGAGACCACAGCCAGGTGAGGGAGGCAGGTGGCAAAGGCTTTGTGGCGTCCCTGCTGAGAGGGGATCCTCAGCACTGCCCTGAAGATCTGCACATAGGACACCACAATCAACACAAAACAGACAAATGCAAACAGATACCAACCAGAAGAAGCCAAAGTTCCCTGAGGTAGGATGAGCAGGAGAGCTTGAGGATCTGGGGGATTTCACAGAAGAACTGGTGCAGAGCATTGCCCTGGCAGAGGGGCAGGAAAATGTATGGCTGTGTGCAGCAGAGCATAGAGAAAGCCACAGGCCCAGGCAGATGCTACCATGTGGAGACAAACTCTGCTGCCCAGGAAGGTCTCATAGTGCAGGGGTCTGCAGATGGCAATGTAACGATCATAGGACATAGTGGTGAGGAGATAAAACTCTGCTGACATGAAAAATGGTAAGAGAAAGACCTGAGCAACACATCCTGCATAGGAGATGTCCCTGATGGTCCACAGGGAATTTTACCATTGATTTAGGGACTGTAGTGGAGATAGCACCCAGGTCAAGGAGGGCGAGGTTGAGGAGGAAGAAGTACATGGGGGTGTGGAGGTGGTGGTGCCAGGCTATGGTGGTGATGATGAGCCATTGCCCAGCAGGGCAGCCAGTAGATGGCCAGGAAGAGGCAGAAGTGCAGGAGCTGCAGCTGCCTTGTGCCTGGAATGGCAGGAGGAGGAATGGCTGATGAGCTGCTGTTGGCCATCTGCTGCTCTGGCCATGGAGACCTGTGCAAGGAGGGAAAGGCAGTGACAAGTTAGGCACACTTTATAGATGATGGAGAG
>JAAWVA010000030.1:34625828-34678892 GCA_015227895.2 Colaptes auratus
TCAAAATCTGTAACTAAATTTGAAAGGCTTGCCTAAAATCACCACACCATTAGAGGTGGAGGAACAGGAAGCAGGCCTGCAGTGCTGCAGAGACAGTGAAGAGAAGAGAGAAAGGCAGAGGGGATGGGAGTGAAGGCTTCTCCTTCCCCAGCTCTGCTCACTGCTGCTCACAGGATGGAACTGAAGGGCTTTGGTCCTCCTTCTGTGTGCACACTCCAGGAGCCTTCAGCTGAGCATCAGCTGCCGAGATGGAGATGCCTCCAGGAGCTACAGCTGCAGTGTCCTGCACTCACAGCTTCACTGTGTTCAGTGACTGCAGTGACTCTCCTTTGCTGTCCGTCATCCTCCCAGTCCTGGATACCATAAGCTTCTCTCTCCTTCCTCATCTCCCTGAGATCCTCTGGCAGTGTCCTCAGCCCTGCTGTGCTGTGCAGAGGAGCTGCTCCTGCCAGAGCTGTCTCTCTGTGTGTGCCTGCTTGCCCAGCAGCTCCTTCCAGCCCAGGAGTCCAGCCCAATAGGGCAGCAGTGGACCAGCCCAAGGTGTTTTAATAACTCCTCTGGTGGCTTTTGTTGCCCTGTAAACCTCAGGGACTGAGAGGAAGCTGATGAAACCTCTCCAGAAGTCAAAGTCAGATTCCAACTCTGAAGTTTCTTCTACTCTTAATGGTCCCAGTGAGCATACTGGAAAGGTCCCCAGGGTCTGGTTAAAGCAGAAGGAGAAGGAGAACTGAGGCAGTCCTGACAGGTCAGGACAAGCATCCAATGTGCTCTGCTGCTGAGCAACCCCTGCAGGGCAGATCCTGTCCCTCACCTGTGGCTTAGAGCTCTGCTGGGGGCAGTGGGGAGTGAGGATGAGCAGTGACCAGGGTAGGACCTTGTCAGGTTTTGCTGTGGTTTGCTTGCAAAGAGACAACTCCTGCTGAAAAGGAATGAAAGGTCCTTTAAAAATCAGATGCTTTGTGCACAAAAACCTCTCCAATTAGCTGCAGAAACCTTGGCAATAATGAGAGGTTCAGCAGTATTTAATGAGCCCATGGAGTATTTGGGGCTGATTTCCATCATCCTTAGGTACTGCCAGGAGACTCTGCCAAGGTACTGCCAAGAGCTTCTCAACAAGTCCAAGTCAGGAGAACTCCCAATCCCTTGAAGCACTGATTGGCCTCACTGAGGCTTGTTCCTGACAAAGGCTCCCAGGGACTCCTTAGAGCACTTGTTAGAGGCCAGGATTGCAGGGAGACAAAGGCAAAGTGCAGGGCAGAAAAACTTGCCTTTGGTCTGTGAAGCAGAAAGGCCAAGCCCTGACCACTGCCCTTGCAAAAAAAGAACCTCAAATCCTCAAAGCCAAGTTTCTCCTGTGTGACCGGTTTAGGCTGTGCCTTTAAGAAAAGAGACAGTTGCTGAACACTCTGGCTGAATGTTTTTGATATTTAAATGACAACAAGATAATCTAAACTAATTTCATTGATGGATTGGTAGAACACAACTTTGGGTTTAAGTTCTGTCATTTCAGTCTGGGTTCAGTCTGTACTTTTCTCTCTCTGTTTGTGTGGGCCTGTTTCTCCCTCTGAAGCAACAGCTTTGCCGGACAGCAGCGACCTTGAATTACCAAAGCTAACCAGATAAGAAAACTAATTCTTGCACATGCTTTGAGCTAACAGAATTTTTCTCCTTAATTGCCTTTCTCTCTCTCTCTAACTCTTTTTGGGAAAAAGGGGAGCTATGGAGGGAGAGAGAGGGGTTCAGGGAACCCCCCTGGCCGGCTGGAGGGAAAAGGCTTTTCTGCATTGTGTTCATTGCTGTGTATTTCTGTATATATTGTAAATATTGTATATTTGTGTACATATTCATTGCATTCCATTTCTGCCTGTAAATATAGCTTTCATCTGCTTTTCCGACTAAGTTAGCTGTGGTTTCTTTGTATGTGGGGCCTTGTTGGCAGAGGCAACTGCCAGAGCCAAGGGCACAAAGACCTTGGTCCTGTTGGGCCTCTCAGCCTTGCCAGAGCCCTTGACCATCCCTACTGCAGCCTCTCCTACACTGTCCCATGCCTGCAGCTCTTTCCCTTCAGGCTGCTGACACCAATCTTGCTTCCCCAGCCAGCTCTCCCCCTGCCATTTCCATCCCTTCCCTGAGCTGTCTCAGCTCTCCCTGCTGTTTCCTGACCCCTCTGGATGGCCTCCTGCATAGCAGCTCTGCCCTTTGAGTGACATTTCTTTGGCCTCCTCTCCACTCTGAACCTTCCAAGCTGCACTTTGTGGAGGTTTTGGTCTCTTCCCACTCTCCAGAAGAGCTCCATCCTCTCTGAAACCACCCTTCAACCATATGCACACTGCTATGGCAGTGCCCTGAGCCTCCCTTCAGCAGGCTGAAGCAGCCCAGGTCCCTCATCCTCTCCACAGAGATGTCAACCCCCATCCTGGCAGATTCTATTCTAATATTTATAGAATTCATATTTCACATTCATAGTTTAATATCCTCTTCATCACACCTTGCTGCTAGGAAAGGTTATGGAGCAGGTCCTGCTGCACTTACAAGATAACCAGGTGACCATACCCAGCCAGCAGGGGTTTATGAAAGGCAGGTCCTGCCTGACTCCTCTGATCTCCTTCTACAGAAAGGTGACCTGGCTAGGGGTGAGGGAAGGGCCATGGACACTGTCTGCCTGGACTGTAGTGAAGCCTTTGACACTGTCTGCCTGTCACAAAGGAGAGAGAGCAGGCAGGAGAGTTATACAAAAGCAAAGCTCTGCTCTGGTACAATGCAATCTGCTCCCCTGCCAAGAGAATCAAATGACCAATTGGATTGTCAGCTGGGCAAATTCTGTTATTCAGCTGCTGAGACTGCCAAATGATTTGGAGCATTTCAGTGTTGGGAAAGATGAACCAAACCTTGCCCCAGCTCACATAGAAAAGGCAAAATCTCCCAGGGGTACCCAGAAACTACACTCCCCAAAGAGCAGAGAGGAGGAGGTGAAATTCCTTAGGTTCCATGCTGGCAGGGAGCAGTGTCTTGCCAGGCAGAGGGACAAATCCTGAGTGAGCCAAGCCCCCAGGAACCATCCCCTGGCAGTGAGAAGCTGCTACCAGTCCCAGTGCTGCTTTTGCAAAGCCCCAGGACAATCTGTGGAGCCCTGGGAAGAAGCTTCCAGAGCTGCCTGCCCTCCTGCTGCAGCCAGAGCAGCCAGCCACCCAAGCCTGACCAGCTTGCACACAGCAGCCTCCCACCCCTGCTTGGGGGCAGCTCAGTGACTGCTTTACTGCCTCCTTTGTTTGATGGCTCCTGTCGGTGTGCGGAAGGCACATTCTGCCCAGAATTATGCCCCAGACCCTGAAACTTGTCCCAGCATGTGTGGACACATTCCCCTCCTTTCCTGAGGGGAACAAAGGCCAAGGGCTTAGCCAGGCAGCACAGACCCCTGCACACACCCATGGCATGGGATGCTGGTGCTGATAGCAAGCCTGGCATAATGCTAGCTTCAGGCTTCCTATAGGCTGAAGCTGGTTGTTTATGAGAGTGCCCATTGGCCAAATCCGGCCTCAAGGAACTTGCAAGTGTTGCCCCAACTTGTAACCAAGTTGCCCTCTTTCTCTTTGTCCCCTCTCTCCTTGCCTGAGCTGCTAAGCTTGTTGCCTACATGCCACAGTCTTTGCTATTAAGCTCATCAGTATGAAGTCTTCACACCTCCCATGACAGACTGAATTCTTTTATCACCTCCCAGTCCAGGCTGGATCCTAGGATGCCCTCCCAGTCCAGCCTGGGCCCCTCCCATAGTATCATAGTTTCAGTTAGGGTTGGAAGGGACCACAAGGACCATCTAGTTCCAACCCCCCTGCCATGGGCAGGGACACTCTACCCTAGATCAGGCTGGACAGAGCCTCATCCAGCCTGGTCTTAAACACCTCAAAGGGATGGGGCCTCAACCACCTCCCTGGACAACCCATTCCAGGCCTTCACCACCCTCACGGTGAAGAACTTCCTCCTCATGTCCAGCCTGAATCTCCCCACCTCCAGCTTCAAACCATTCCCCCTAGTCCTATCACTCCCTGATAGTCTGAAAAGTCCCTCACCAGCCAGCTTGTAGGCCCCCTTCAGATACTGGAAGGCCACAATGAGGTCACCTCGGAGCCTTCTCTTCTCCAGACTGAACAGCCCCAACTCTCTCAGTCTGTCCTCATAGGAGAGGTACTCCAGCCCTCTGATCATCCTCGTGGCCCTTCTCTGGACACACTCCAGCACCTCCAGATCCCTCTTGGAATAGGAGCTCCAGAACTGGAGGCAGTACTCCAGGTGGGGTCTCACCAGGGCTGAGTAGAGGGGGAGAATCACCTCCCTTGACCTGCTGGCCACACTTCTCCTGATGCAGCCCAGGATCTGATTGGCTTTCTGGGCTGCAAGTGCACATTGAGAGCTCCTGTTGAGCTTCTCCTCCACCAGCACCCCCAAGTCTCTCTCCTCTGGGCTGCTCCCCAGCCAGGTCCCTGCCCAGCCTGGATTTGTGCCTGGGATTGCCTCGACCCAGATGCAGGACCCTGCACTTGGTCTTGTTGAAGCTCCTGAGGTTGGCTTGTGCCCACCTCTCCAGCCTGTCAAGGTCCCTCTGGATGGCATCCCTTCCCTCCAGCGTGTCTGCTGCACCACACAGCTTGGTGTCATCAGCAAACTTGCTGAGGCTGCACTCAATGCCACTGTCCATGGCACCCACAAAGATGTTGAACAAGCCTGGTCCCAGGACTGATCCCTGAGGGACTCCACTTGTCCCTGGCCTCCACTGGGACATGGACCCATTGACAGCCACTCTTTGGGTGCGGCCATCAAGCCAGTTCCTTATCCATCTGGTGGTCCATCCATCAAACCCGTGTGTCACCAGCTTGGAGACCAGGATGTGGTGTGGGACAGTGTCAAAGGCTTTGCTCAGGTCCAGGTAAACGACATCAGTTGCTCGCCCCTCATCTATTAATGCTGTCACTTGTTCATAGAAGGCCACCAGGTTTGTCAGGCAGATTTGCCCTTGGCAAGCCATGCTGACTGCTCCCAATCACCTCTTCACTACTCTTCTGAGTCATTAGTGCCTCCAGGAGGATCTGCTCCATGATCTTTCCAGGCACAGAGGTGAGACTGACTGGCCTGGAGTTCCCTGGTTCCTCCTTCTTACCCTTTTTGAAAATGGGAGCAATGTTTGCCCTTTTCCAGTCTGTGGGGACTGCCCCAGTCTGCCATGACTTTTGGAATAGAATAGAGAGGGGCTTAGCAACCTCATCTGCCAGTTCTCTCAGCACCTGTGGGTGTATCCCGTCGGGTCCCATGGACTTGAACACTTTCAGGTTCTTCAGGTGATCACCAACCTGAGCTTCACTTACCATGGGCAGTTCTTCCTCCCCATCCCTGGCATCGTCTGCCATGACTCCAGGAGTGTGGCTGGAAGCCCTTGCAGTGAAGACTGAGGTAAAGAAGTTATTGAGTACCTCAGCCTTTCCCCACATCACTTGTGACCAATTCAACAGTTTCCTTTCTGAAGGGGTCTACACCTTCCCTACTCTTCTTCATGCCATTAATATACCTGTAGAAGTTCTTAGTGCTCCCTTTAACCTCCATGGCTAGATTCAATTCGAACTCTGCTTTGGCTTTCCTAACCAGGCCTCTTGCTGCTCGGGCAGCTTCCTTATATCCCCCCTGTTCTATCTGTCCTTCCCTCCACTTCCTGTAGAGTTTCTTGTTAAGTAATAGTGTGTCCAGCAGCTCCTTGTTCATCCAGGCAGGCCTCCTAGCGTTCTTCCCTGTTTTTCTCTTTGTTGGTATACATAGCTCCTGGGCACAGAGGAGGTGGTCCTTGAATACTGACCAGCTGTCCTGGGTCCCTCTTCCCTCCAGGGCTTTGTCCCATGACACTGTGGCTAGCAGATTCCTGAAGCGATCGAAGTCTGCACGCCTAAAGTCCAGGGTCATAAGCTTAGAATAGGTCCTCCTGATAGCCCTGAGGAGATTAAATTCAACTGCTTCATGGTCACTGCAGCCAAGGCAGTCTCTGAGCCTCACATTGGTTACCAGCCCTTCCCTGTTGGTGAGAACAAGGTCCAGCAGAGCACCTTTTCTTGTTGGTTCCTCTACCATTTGGAGGAGGAAGTTGTCTTCTCTGCAGTCCAGGAACATCCTGGATTGCTGGTGCCTTGCTGTGTTGTCCCTCCAGCAGATGTCAGGGTGGTTGAAATCACCCATGAGGACCAGGGCTTGTGACCTGGAAGCCGCTTCTATTTGCCTGTAGAGGGCCTCATCTGCTTGGTTCTGCTGGTCAGGTGGCCTGTAGGAGACCCCCACAGTAATATCTCCTTCCCCTGTCTTGCCTTTAATTCTAACCCATATACTCTCAACCATCTCATCATCCCTCCCCAGGTGGAGTTCTGCTGACTCCAGCTGGTTCTTGACATAGAGGGCAACACCTCCTCCTCTCCTTCCCTGCGTATCCTTCCTCAGGAGAGGCTAAACCTGTCCGAGGGGTGGTTTCAGCTGAAGGTCGGGGTCACACTTACTGGGTAATGCAAGAGAATGGTGAAATTCAGTGTATTCCACAAAGAAATCTAACTTTAGCTGAAAGAGTTTAATTTCAGAGTGTCGTACATCTACATCGTGCCCAAAGGAAGAATCCTTGAGGAATCCACGGTGCATGAACCCTGAGAACCCTGAGAGCCCTGAGTCAACTGAGAGTCCCTGTGTCCCTGTGTCCCTGTTTCCCTGTGTCCCTGTTTCCCCTTTTCTTCGCTTCGTCTGCGAAGAGACAAACTGTTTTCCATTTTTCTTGTTTCTTGGACTTCTGAATCATCTACACCTGAGGATAGCCGGAATGGACTATGGACTTTACTTACAAATTGTACCTATTGCTTTAGATTGGATGGACAGTATGAACAGCCAATGAAATTGTTTAGAAGAGGTGGATTGTGACCGGTTGAGGCTGTGTCTTTAAGAAAGAGACAGTTGCTGAACACTCTGGCTGAATGTTTTTGATATTTGAACAAAAACAAGATAGTCTAAACTAATTTCATTGGTGGCTTGTGGGGTGCAGTTTTGAGTTTGGGTTCTGTTGGTTCAGTCTGTGTCTGGTCTGGGTTCAGGCTGGGTGCAGTCTGTGCTTCTCTGTCCTGTGGGCTGGACGGCTTCTCTCTTTCTGAAGCAGGAACGGCCTTGAGTTAACAGCTAACCAGATAAGAAAGCTAATTCTTGCATGTGCTTTTGAGCTAACAGAATTTTTCTCCCTTAATTGCCTTTCTCTCTCTCTCTAACCCTTTTTGGGAAAAAGGAGAGGTGGGGAGGGAGAGAGGCGGTTCAGGGAACCCCCCTGGCCGGCTGGAGGGAAAAGGTTTTTCTGCATTGTGTCCATTGTTGTATTTTCCTGTATATATTGTAAATATTGTGTATTTGTGTATATATTCATTGCATTCCATTTCTGCCTGTAAATATAGCTTTCATCTGCTTTTCCGACTGAGCTAGCTGTGGTTTCTTTCTTTGTGTGTGGGGAGGGAACTTTTCTCACCCCACCACATGCCTCCACGCTTCCTCAGAGAAAGGCTGGTTTTGTATTATTCTCTTGGTTTTGTCCCCCTCCGATCCCTCCTTGTTCCTTTCCCTTGTGAACCTTTTTTCCTATTATTGTTTTATATATATATATATATATTGCTTAAAGACAACTCTTTGCCTCTCTCCTTCCAAGCCGACTCCAAATTATTGTTTGGTGGATTTGCTCTTCCCTTTTCTCCCCTCTCTGTTGGGAGGTAGGGGGGGGGAGTGGGGGAGAGATTCTCAGCCTTGCCCCCACCTGAGCTCTTAACGTCCAGTTAAGGCTCAAACCACCACAATTTTTGGTACCTCCAACGTGGGGCTTGGAAATTACTCTTGCCTTGGGAAAGCAAGACTTTGTCTGAAAAAGGGAATGGAAGTAGAGATGGCGATTTTGAAGAACCTGGTGGTCCAAGCCTTTGCCTGGGTGTTTGGCTGGAGCTTTTGGACCCACATGTATGAATTAATAACTTACCATGTGGTGTGTTTAATGGTAGAGATGCTGATCAAATGGATGAAAACTTTACCAATGAAGCTGGGCATGTATCTCCTGAATTCATTGAGTATCACTGTCAGTGGTAACTTTTCTAACACAGGAAATTTTCCTGCAGCAGGCTATGAAACCAACGGTGTAGATAAAAGTGCCTGTGATGGAAAACTGCTGTGCATTGCAATATGCTCCATATGCTTGAATGTAATCCTTACAGGGGCATTTGCTGTGACCTTGTTGGGTGGGGGACGAGCTAACCCATTAAGAGCTGTTTGGAGGGTGATAACACACTCCTTTGCACTCTTTAATGACTGGGGGCGGGTCTGCTGTGGGCATTGTGAGCACTCTGTAAACACAAAGAGGGAGGGTTCAGGTTGTAATGAGTGTGCCAGATCTCAGCCTGAGCCCCAGGCACAAGGGTCTGCCCCACCACCAGCAGCTCCACAATTAACCCCTGATGCTACTGCCAATGCAGTCTCTCTGGCACCAGTCACCACATGCAGGAAAAGAAGTCAAAAATCATTGCCAAGCACAGATGGAGAGGAAGGAACCTCAGCAGGCCCCAGCACCTCACAGAACCCAGCGGTGGATGAAGAGGAGTCAGACCAGGAAATAACTGTCACATCGTTACCCAGAAAGGAACTAAGGCAAACTCGTCTGGATTACGCAAGGAAAGAGGGTGAGCCAATACTGAGCTGGGCCCTGAGATGCTGGGACGAGGGGGTGGACACAGTGGACCTGGATAAGAGGGAGGCAAAGCTTTTAGGCTCCCTGACTCGTGATGCTGGTCTGGACAAAGAGTTAGCCAAACTCGATGGAACACACACTCTCTGGGCCCAGATCCTCAATGCCATCAAGAGCCGGTACCGCTCAAGAGATGACCTGCCCTGGGCCCCAGTTAGATGGACAACTATGGAACAGGGCATTCGCTACCTGAGACAGATGGCTGTGCTGGAAATAATTGATGGGGATGGCCAGCTCCCTTCGGACCCAGATGAGGTGCCCATGAGACGGCCCTTCGTAAAGAAGCTCACCCAGGGTGCTCCTCAGAAATATGCTCCCACATTAGGAGGGATACTCCTGACTGGACAGGATGGAAGTCCTAAACCTGTCTGTGAGTTTGCCAATGATTTAAGGGAATATGAGGACAGCGTAAATCAGAAACCCCTGATCTCAGCCATAGAAACTATGGCCAAAGACATTGTCAAAGAGATCAAGACCTCCATGTCTGAACTGAAAAGGGGGGAGCGATGCCTCCTTTTCCCCTTCTACCTCAGAATGGATCCAGGTTTCAGCAATCAGGAACAGGCGACCTTCCCCTCGGAGAGCACCCCAAGCCAATCAGGGGATGTCAAGAAAGGTCTCTGTGGAGGTTCCTCTGTGACCACGGAGAGGACATGGACACCTGGCATGGCCAACCCACATCTGCCCTCTGGAACAGAGTGTGGGAACTGCAAGGTGGCCACACTGGGGACAACTCATCCAGGAGAAGGGCTGCCCCAGTTTCCCGGAGTGGTCCCTCTCGCTCAAGAGACCCTTCCCCTAGTAACACAGGACCCTGCGACAAGTGTGGACATCGCCGCCAGCATTAGAGGTGCCCTACCTCCAGCCAGGTGGAGGCCAGGGATAACAGAGTGTCCTGGGATGTCTCTGTGAAATGGCCTGGCACTTCAGAAGCCCAGAAGTACCGAGCTCTGGTGGACACAGGGGCCCAATGCACCCTGATACCATCGAGGTACAAAGGGGCTGAACCCATAAGCATTCAGGGAATCCCAGGGGGCTCACAAGACCTGACTGTACTGCAGGCTGAGATAAGCCTGACCGGGAATGAATGGGGAAAGCACGACATAGTGACTGGTCCAGATGCACCTTGCATTCTTGGCATTGACTTTCTGCGGGAGGGATGCTTCAAGGACCCTAAGGGGCACAAGTGGGCATTTGGGGTGGCAGCTGTGGAGACCGCAGGCAAAGAACAGCTGTCCACCAAGCCCGAGCTGTCGGATGACCCCTCCGTGGTGGGCAGCCATAAGGTGCAGGATTTGAAGCTACCTATTGCTTCTCGCATAGTGCATCGCAGGCAATACAGGACCAACAGGGACTCTCTGCACCCCATACACCAACTGATTTGACGACTGGAGAGCCAGAAGGTGATCAGCAAGGCTCACTCCCCCTTCAACAGCCCGATATGGCCAGTGCGGAAGGCAAATGGGGAATGGAGACTGACCGTGGACTGCCCTGGCCTGAACGAGGTGACTCCTCCGATCAGAGCTGCCGTGCCGGACATGCTGGAGCTCCAGTACCAGCTGGAATCGAAGGCGGCCAAGTGGTATGCCACAAGTGACATTGCTAATGCCTTTTTCTCCATTCCCATTGCAGAAGATTGCAGGCCACAGTTGGCTTTCACTTGGAGGGGAGTACAGTATCAGTGGAATCGGCTGCCTCAGGGCTAGGTCCATAGCTCGACCATCTGCCATGAGGTGATCCAGACTGCCTTAGAGAAAGGTGGGGCCCCTGAGCATCTGCAGTTCATTGATGACACCATCGTATGGGGTGAGACAGCAGAGGAATTCTACCAGAAGGGTGAGAAGATAATCGATATCCTGCTGGAGGCTGGCTTTGCCATCAAGAGAAGTAAGGTCAAAGGGCCTGCCAGGGAGATCCAGTTCCTGGGCGTTCAATGGCAGGATGGCCGTCGCCACATCCCTCAGGAGGTGGTTAACAGGGGAGCCACTATGGTGCAGCCTACGAACAAGAAAGAGACACAGTCCTTTTGGGGGCTTGTGGGCTTCTGGAAAATGCACATTCCTGGGTACAGTCAGATTGTGAAGCCTCTTTTCCATGTAACAAGGAAGAAAAATGATTTTGTGTGGGGACCTGAGCAGCAGGTGGCATTCGACCAGATCAAACGAGAGGTGGTCCAGGCTATGGCTCTGGGACCTGTTCGAACCGGACCAGAGATCAAGAATGTGCTGTACACTGCGGCCGGTGAGAATGGTCCTACGTGGAGCTTGTGGCAGAAGGCTGCTGGTGAAACCAGGGGCAGGCCCCTAGGTTTCTGGAGTAAGGGCTACAAAGGCTGCGAGGCCAACTACACCACGACAGAAAAGGAAATCCTAGCTGCCTATGAGGGCATCCGGGCTGCCTCTGAGGTAATTGGGACTGAGTCACCTCTATTTCTGGCTCCAAGGCTTCCAGTCCTGACCTGGATGTTCAAAGGAAGAGGCTCAACCCCACATCATGCCACAGATGCCACCTGCAGTAAGTAGATGGCCCTGATAACGCAGCGAGCTCGAATGGGGAGCTTTGAACGCCCTGGCATAGTGGAAGTGATCACCAAGTGGCCAGAGGGTGCTGACTTGGGAATGCCACCAGAGCAGACAGTGACCCGTGCTGAGGAGGCTCCCCCATACAACGATCTCCCTGACCATGAGAAGGGCTATGCTCTATTTACAGATGGGTCCTGCCGGCTTGTGGGGAGCAAGCGGAGATGGAAGGCAGCTGTTTGGAGCCCAACAAGGCAAGTGGCGGAAGCAAGGGATGGAGAAGGCGAATCCAGTCAGTACGCAGAGGTAAAAGCTGTCCAACTGGCCCTGGACATAGCGGAACGAGAGAACTGGCCAGTGCTGTACCTCTACACTGACTCCTGGATGGTAGCCAGTGCCTCGTGGGGGTGGCTGAAGGAATGGAAGAGGAACGGGTGGCAGAGAAAAGGGAAGCCTGTTTGGGCTGCTGAGCTGTGGCAAGACATCGCTGCCCGCCTGGACAGGCTGCCAACACAGGTACGGCACATCGATGCGCACGTCCCCAAGAGCAGAGCCAGTGAAGAACATCAGCACAACCACCAAGCAGATCTGGCTGCTAAAATCTCCCAAATAGACTTGGATTGGGAACACAAGGGTGAGCTATTCTTAGCTCGCTGGGCCCATGACACTTCTGGCCACCAAGGGAGAGATGCCACATACCGGTGGGCTCGGGATAGATCAGTGGAGATCTCTCTGGAGGCCATCTCACAGGTTATCCATGAGTGTGACATCTGTGCTGCCATCAAGCAGGCCAAGCACATGAGGCCTCTGTGGTATGGGGGCAGATGGTGGAAATATAAGTACGGAGAGGCCTGGCAGATCGACTCCATCACCCTGCCTCGGTCTCACAGCGGCAAGCAGTACGTACTGACCATGGTGGAGGCAAATACAGACTGGCTGGAGACCTACCCAGTACCTCATGCCACTGCTTGCAACATCATCCTGGGCCTGGAGAGACATATCCTGTGAGACATGGCACCCCCGGGAGGATTGAGTCAGACAATGGAACCCACTTCAAGAACCACCTCATAAGAGACTGGGCAAAGGACCATGGCATTGAGTGGATTTACCACATCCCATACCATGCACCAGCTGCCGGGAAGGTCGAGCGCTACAATGGCTTGCTAAAGACCACCCTAAAAGCCATGGGGGGTGGAACCTTTAGGAACTGGGAAAGACACCTAGCTCAAGCCACTTGGTTAGTGAACAGCAGAGGAGCTGTGAACCAAGCTGGTCCTGCCCAGTCCCACCTGCTGCAAACAGTGGAGGGAGATGGAGTTCCTGTGATTGCTGAGAAGAACCTGCTGGGAAAGGCAGTGTGGGTTTTTCCTGCTGCTGGTGGGGGCAAACCAACCCGAGGGGTGGTCTCAGCTGAGGGTCCTGGTCACACCTCCTGGGTCATGTTAGAAACTGGGGACATTCAGTGTATCCCACAGCGGAACGTGACTCTGGCTGAGAGGGGATGAACTCGGGGGGGGGGGGGGGGCAACACTTGTCAATGTATTATAGTCATTGTGTAAATAGTTATAAGTTGTTCTAAGTTTCTCCCTCCTAGCCTAATACCAGCCTAGCATCCAGGACACAACGTACACACTGCACACCAGTGCACCGGAGAGCTCCTGCATCATCGCACCTGTACCTGATGTCCCTGCAGCAATGGACTGTACCCAATGTCCCTACAGCAGCACACTGTTCCTGACTTTTCCCTTCCAAAGACAAACTGATTCCTGATTTTTTCTCCACATCCCTGCCCAGTTCAAGCAGCACCTACACTGACCATCACCAGAGAGAAAGAGAGAGACTTGCCCTGGGAGAGAGCGAGCCGGGATAACAAGGGACTTGCATCAAGGATCCGAATATCACGTGTCAAGATTGCATGAAGGGGCTGTGGCAGGAGAGAGGAAGTGGAACAGAGGGGTGGATTGTGGTGGGTTAACACCCTTTTCTGAGAACAAAAGAACAAAGCAGGGTGGAGGGCTTGCAGGTACTTTTCACTCCCTGCAGGGCATTTCTCACCTGGGAAGCTGAGTCTGTTCCACTCCCCCCTTCCTGCCCAGCTAGGGTATAAAAAGCAGGACCTCATAGCTGTTGGCCCGGCTTTTCTGGCTTCTGCCTCTGCTGGACGAGAGCTACTGCAGCTACCCTCCTGCTCCTCTGCCACGTGGTCGGACCTGCTGCCTCCACGCTTCCTCAGAGAAAGGCTGGTTTTGTATTATTCTCTTGGTTTTTTTTTGTTCCCCTCCCATCCATCCTTGTTCCTTGCCCTTGTGAACCTCTTTCCTGTTATTGTTATATATATATTGCTTAGAGACAACTCTTTGCCTCTCTACTTCCAAGCCGACTCCAAATTATTATTTGGTGGATTTGCTCTTTCCTTTTCTCCCCTCTCTGTTGGGAGGGAAGAGGGGGGGGAGTGGGGGGAGAGATTGTCAGCCTTGCCCCCCACCTGAGCTCTTAACTTCCAGTTAAGGCTCAAACCACCACAATTTTTGGCGCCTCCAACGTGGGGCTTGGAAATTAATCTTGTCTTGGGAAAGCAAAACTTTGTCTGAAAAAGGGACTGGAAGTAGAGATGGCGATTTTAAAGAGCCTGGTGGTCCAAGCCTTTGCGTGGGTGTTTGGCTGGATCTTTTGGACCCACATCTACAAAGTAATAACTTACCATGTGGTGTGGTTAATGATAGAGATGCTGATCAAATGGATGAAAACTTTACCAATGAAGCTGGGCATGTATCTCCTGAATTCAATGAGTTTCACTGTCAGTGGTAACTTTTCTAACACAGGAAATTTTCCTGCAGCAGGCTATGAAACCAATGGTGTAGATAAATGTGCCTGTGATGGAAAATTGCTGTGCATTGCAATATGCTCCATATGCTTGAATGTAATCCTTACAGGGGCATTTGCTGTGACCGCGTTGGGTGGGGGGGCCGAGCTAACCCATTAAGAGCTGTTTGGAGGGTGATAACACACTCCTTTGCACTCTTTAACGACTGGGGGCCTGTCTGCTGTGGGCATTGTAAGCACTCTGTAAACACAAAGAGGGAGGGGTCAGGTTGTAATGAGTGTGCCAGATCTCAGCCTGAGCCCCAGGCACAAGGGTCTGCCCCACCACCAGCAGCTCCACAGTTAACCCCTGATGCTCCTGCCAATGCAGTCTCTCTAGCACCAGTCACCACACGCAGGAAAATAAGTCAATAGTCATCTCCAGGCAGAGATGGTGAGGAAGGAACCTCAGCAGGCCCCAGCACCTCACAGAACCCAGCGGTGGATGAAGAGGAGTCAGACCAGGAAATAACTGTCACATCGTTACCCAGAGAGGAACTAAGGCAAACTCGTCTGGATTACGCAAGGAAAGAGGATGAGCCAATACTGAGCTGGGCCTTGAGATGCTGGGACGAGGGGGTGGACACAGTGGACCTGGATAAGAGGGAGGCAAAGCTTTTAGGCTCCATGACTCGTGATGCTGGTCTGGACAAAGAGTTAGCCAAACTCGATGGAACACACACTCTCTGGGCCCGGATCCTCAATGCCATCAAGAGCCGGTACCGCTCAAGGGATGACCTGCCCTGGGCCCCAGTTAGATGGACAACTATGGAACAGGGCATTCGCTACCTGAGACAGATGGCTGTGCTGGAAATAATTGATGGGGATGGCCAGCTCCCTTCGGACCCAGATGAGGTGCCCATGAGACGGCCCTTGGTAAAGAAACTCACCCAGGGTGCTCCTCAGAAATATGCTCCCACATTAGGAGGGATACTCCTGACTGGACAGGATGGAAGTCCTAAAACTGTCTGTGAGTTTGCCAATGATTTAAGGCAATATGAGGACATCGTTGCCCACCTGGACAGGCTGCCAACAAAGGTACAGCACATCCATGCACACAGAGGAGCACAAGCACAACCACCAAGCAGATCTGGCTGCTAAAAGCTCCCCAAATAGCCTTGGCCTGGGAACACAAGGGTGAGCTGTTCTTAGCTCGCTGAGCCCAGGATACTTCTGGCCACCAAGGGAGAGATGCCACATACCGGTGGGCTGGGGACAGATCCGTGGAGATCTCTCTGGAGGCCATCTCACAGGTCATCCATGAGTGTGACATCTCTGCTGCCATCAAGCAGGCCAAGCGCATGAGGCCTCTGTGGTATGGGGGAAGATGATGGAAATAGAAGTACAGAGAGGCCTGGCAGATCGACTCCATCACCCTGCCTCGGTCTCACAGCAGCAAGCAGTACGTACTGACCATGGTGGAGGCAAGTACAGGCTGGCTGGAAACCTACCCAGAACCTCATGCCACTGCTCACAACACCATCAGTGTGCCCAGTGCTGAGAACCCAGAGATGCTGCTGTTTGTGCTCAGTGGTGCCTAAGGATTGATTAGATTGCAGCATCCTCCTTACCCCTCTCAGTCATACTGGGCCTGGCTGATGATAAACTCAATCCCCTGGGCCCCTCCCAGGACAGACTGGACTCAGTTCCAGTACTAGCTGGATTCCCTAGCCCCATTTCAATATAATCTGGGACACATACAGGAATATATTAGAATATAATAGAGAGGGGCTTAGCAACCTCATCTGCCAGTTCTCTCAGCACCCGTGGGTGTATCCCGTCGGGTCCCATGGACTTGAACACTTTCAGGTTCTTCAGGTGATCACCAACCTGAGCTTCACTTATGAAGGGCAGTTCTTCCTCCCCGTCCCTGGCATCGTCTTCCATGACACCAGGAGTGTGGCTGGAGGCCCTTGCAGTGAAGACTGAGGT
This sequence comes from Colaptes auratus, assembly GCA_015227895.2. Lineage (NCBI taxonomy): Eukaryota > Metazoa > Chordata > Aves > Piciformes > Picidae > Colaptes > Colaptes auratus. The sequence continues at coordinate 34,641,921 of JAAWVA010000030.1, forward strand.
AAAGAAGTTATTGAGTACCTCAGCCTTTTCCACATCACTTGTGACCAATTCACCAGTTTCCTTTCTGAGGGGGGCCACACCTTCCCTGCTCTTCTTCATGCCATTAATATACCTGTAGAAGTTCTTAGTGCTCCCTTTAATCTCCCTGGCTAGATTGAATTTGAACTCTGCTTTGGCTTTCCTAACCAGGCCTCTTGCTGCTCGGGCAGCTTCCTTATATCCCCCCTGTTCTATCTGTCCTTCCCTCCACTTCCTGTAGAGTTTCTTTTTAAGTAATAGTGTGTCCAGGAGCTCCTTGTTCATCCAGGCAGGCCTCCTAGCATTCTTCCCTGCTTTTCTCTTTGTTGGTATACATAGCTCCTGGACACAGAGGAGGTGGTCCTTGAATACTGACCAGCTGTCCTGGGTCCCTCTTCCCTCCAGGGCTTTGTCCCATGACACTGTGGCTAGCAGATTCCTGAAGCGATCGAAATCTGCACGCCTAAAATCTGGGGTCATAAGCTTAGAATAGGTCCTCCTGATAGCCCTGAGGAGATTAAATTCAACTGCTTCATGGTCACTGCATCCAAGGCTGTCTCTGAGCCTCACATTGGTTACCAGCCCTTCCCTGTTGGTGAGAACAAGGTCCAGCAGAGCACCTTTTCTTCTTGGTTCCTCTACCATTTGGAGGAGGAAGTTGTCTTCTATGCAGTCCAGGAACATCCTGGATTGCTGGTGCCTTGCTGTGTTGTCCCTCCAGCAGATGTCAGGGTGGTTGAAATCACCCATGAGGACCAGGGCTCATGACCTGGAAGCTGCTTCTATTTGCCTGTGGAGGGCCTCATCTGCTTGGTTCTGCTGGTCAGGTGGCCTGTAGGAGACCCCCATAGTAATATCTCCTTCCCCTGTCTTGCCTTTAATTCTAACCCATACACTCTCAACCAGCTCATCATCCCTCTCCAGGTGGAGTTCTGCTGATTCCAGCTGGTTCTTGACATAGAGGGCAGCACCTCCTCCTCTCCTTCCCTGCCTATCCTTCCTAAAAAGCTTATACCTATCTATCCCATATAGATGGGTATAAGCTTTTTAGGAAGGATAGGCAGGGATAAGACCACATCTGAGCTGGGAGGGGGTTCAGAAGATGCAGTTTGTCGTGAGATGTGACCAGGTCTGTACTGGGAAGAGTCAAAAGGATCCAAATTGTGCTATGTCGGGACCAGAATGTCCTAGAATGTGGTCAGGGAATGCAGCTTGTACTGGGACAGGGCCTAGGCTTTCCTGGGAGGGCATGAGGGTGTGCAGTGTGTACTGGGATGGCTGCACCCCCATACAAAGGAAATTTGTTGCCATTCCTGGCCATGAATGGCAATGGCTTGGGCAAATCCAATCCAACCCCAAAGGCACCTCCCTCAGAAGAGGAAAGCAGCAATGAGTTCTGCTGAGGCAGGAGGAGAATCTGAGACACTGGAATGAATTGGATGGAATTCAGCAAAGGGAACAGAGATGTCAACAGGTTCAGTTTGGTGCCAAGGGTCACTCTCTCACCTTCACCATAGGAGACTCCTGCAGAGGAAAATCATTTTGGGGGAGGATTAGAAAGATAGTGAAAGGAAAATCTCCTTGGGACTGGAAGGATTTTACATGGAGCCTGGGAAGAAAGGCCTAAAGGAAGCCCTTCTGTTGCCCCAAAAGGCTCTGAATGGGCTCCCTCACTCTCTCAACAACTTGAGAGAGATGCCTGTCTGGGGTTAAATCTAATCCTGGTGCCAGTCTTGGTTCCTGGTTTATGACTGGGTGCATGGATTTCAGGGGCAGTGCTTCCCCTGTGAGTGTGCAGGGCTGGGGCACACAGCAGTGTCCTCACAGCCAGGACTCCTGCAAGTGACCTGAAGCATCAGCAGAGAAGGCTCTGGACTGTGTCTGTGTTCACTGGACACCCTGGGGAAGCTGTCCCAGGGCAGTCACCCCAGACTAGCCCTCACAACCACTGTTTCCAGCAGCAGCCTCACCCTCAGCTTGGAGAGACTCTTTGTCCCTCCACAGGAGGACATGACCTCAGGAGGTCAGCAGAGCCTGTTTGCATTGTGCAGATGAGATGTCAGCAGATGAGCTGAGGTGAACCTGAGCGAGCAAACACCATCAGCTATTGCTGAGGTACCAGGGCACTGGAAGTTTGAGGAACCTTCCAGCCTCTGGCAGGGGCTGCTGGAGGCCAGGGAGACTGACTGCTGCCAGGCAGAGAAAGGCTCTGTCTCTGAACATCCCACAATCCATTAGGGGTCTGTGTCTGTGAGGCCAGCTCAGATATGGACACCTGGCAGAGCTGGGACATTGCTGGGTGTCACTCCAGAACAAACCCTACTGGCCCAGGCAGATTCATCTCAGATGGCTTGGGCAGGCTGCTGTCTGCTCACATCAGCCTTGCTGGACTGTGCCCTGAGATGTGCACAGAGCCATCCCAGAGGTTCTGGGCTCCCTGGAAAAGGCCTCTTCAAGAACACCAAAAGGGAGGATGGGGAACATTGTAGGCTGGTCACCCTCAGCACAGTCCCTGGGAAGGTGAAGGCTCAAACACCTCTGCAGCCATTTGCAGGCCCTTGCAGGACAAGAGAGGTATTGCTGAAGCCATATAGGAGGGGCAAGAAGGGGATGTTTTGTGCCTGGACCTTAGCCAGGGCTTTGCCATGGTCCCCCATAGTCTCTTTAGAGACAGACTGCTGAGAGCTGGAGTGCAGAAATGGGTGAGGTGGTGGCTGGGTGGTGGCTGAAGCCCAAATGTCACCAGTGGAGAGTCCTCCTGGCAGACACTTGCCAGTGATATCCCTCAGGGCAAGCCCTTGAGCCAGCACTGTGCAATCTCTTCATGAACTCCCTGCACCATCTGAGCCAGGGCCTTTGCAGCTCCTCTGAAGATGAAGCCAAACTGGGCAGAGACCTTGAGGGACCTCATCTGCTTACCCCTGCCCTGAGCAGGATCATTGGACAAGAGGATGTGCAGGAGTCTCCTCCACAACTGCAGCAGGACAGAGCCAGCAGCTTCTCCACTCAAAGCCTTGGTAGGAAATCTGCCAGATGGATCTGGTGAAACTTGGATCTGCTCAGGCTCTGGCCACAAGGAGGCTGAGGGCTGAGTGTGCAATCCTGTGCTCAGCTGTGTCTCAGGAACTCACCACTCAGTAGGAAGCCAAGGACTGGAAGGGGGAGGTGAGGCCACTTCTGCCTCCTGAGAGGATTGGTCAACAGCAGGAACAGAGCTGGGAAAGGGACTGTGAGGTCAGGTGTGTCTGCAGGAGCTGCTAGGGCAGCCCTGGGCTCATGGCTGGCAGATGGGCTTGGTGCTGCCTAGCCAAGAAACTGTAAGGTCAGCAGCCTTGGGAGCTCCTGCTGAGGTAGGCAAGAGCAAGAGAGAGGAACAGTGCCAGATGGTGCAGCCTGGCAGGTGTAGCCTGGCCATGAGGAGCAAGAAACCTCTCTCAAAGGGTAGTGATGTGGCCTGGGAAGTTCTGCAGAAGGAGTCTGGGATCAGCCCTTCTCTTTGTGTCCCCAGGAGCAGAGGGTGAGTGTGGGCAGGTGTCAGTGAAGGCATGGGAAGGCCAAGGTGGGGAAGTGAGAGGAGTGCCTGCAGCCTGCAGGGCAGGAGAAGCAGCTGTGAGACAGGGCAGGGCAAAGCTGTGGGAGAGCTGGCAAAGGGCAATGGCAGTGGTGGGAGTGATGAAGAGAAGCCAAGGCTGTGCCCTCTGGACTCTGGCAATTCTCTGCCCCAGAGGCCTGTGAGGAGATGTTGTCCTAAGGCACTGGGAGGGCCTCACTGCCTCTTTCCACAGCCCCAGGAAGGCTGGGGACTGTCAGGGCCTTGTCCTCCACTCAGCATCACAAACCCTACAGGGATGCTAAAGGAAGGCTGGAGAGGGACTTTTCATGAGGGTGTCTGGTGACAGGGCAGGAGGGAAAGGTTTGAAGGGGAGGAAAAGGAGGTTGAGACTGGGCCTTAGGATGAAGTTCTTCAGTTGGTCAGGGTTGTGGGACTCTGGAATAGGCTGCCCAGGTAGGATGCCCTCTCCTGAGGGTGTTGAAGGCCAGGCTGGATGAGGCCTTGAGCAGCTGAGTCTATAGGAGAGGCATCCTTGCCTATGGCAGGGAGGTTGGAGCAGATGAGCTCTGAGGTCCCTTCCAACCTAGGCCATGCTATACTGCTGTGAAACCCACAAGCTCCACCCACAGCTCCTGAAGAGCCTTGACCCACATATGTGGGGCTGGAACTGCCTGCCCAGGGGCTGTGCTCAGGCCTTGGCCTTTGTGCTGCAGAACCCAGAGCCAGAGTTTGCTCTCCTGCACTTTGCCTTTGCCTGCTGCAATCACAGCCTCTCCTGAGCTGCTCTAACAAGTCCCTGGGGAGGCTTTGGCAGTAACAAGCCTCAGTGGGGCCAATCAATGCTTCAAGGTACTTTGTGTTTACTTCTTGCTTCTTGCACAGTTTCTTCACTCTTCTCCCAGTACCTGAGGTTCATGGAGTGATCCCCAAGTGCCCTGAGGAGCTCTTTGTGTCTCTGCTGTTTACTTCCAGATTTCAAAGTGCACCTCACAAAGCTCAGATTTTGAGGGTAAACTATTTGGTTCCTTCTTAGATGAGAGCAGGGGTGACAGCAGCATCCACCAAACCAGAGTGATGCAGGCTCTCTGCTCAGGAGGTCTGGACTGGGAGGAGAAGCTGTCCTTTGAGGGCTGACACTGAGTGGACAACTTTGCTCCACACCCTTCCCATCCTCCCCCTTGCTGTCCCTGCCCACCTGGGCCTTCCATCCCTGCTCCTTGCATCAGACTTCTCCACTGCTCTCTGCAGCTGGAGCTCACAGCTCCATGGCACCAGCTGCCCCCTGCTCTCCTTAGAGAACTGCCTGCACACAGCCACAGAAGAATTGTTGCTCTTTTGAAGCAGAGCAAAGCCAAGGCTGAGAAAGTTGCCTCAGCAGTTGTTGGGAAGAGGTTATTAAATTTATTAATATGAAATATTAATTATGAAAATATTAATTTTATTAATTATCAAATTATTAATAACCGATGAATCAACAACTTATATATATGTTCTAGTGCACGTTCATGAAATACATTCCATAAATGGCTTAGTGTTATGATCAGAACTTAATTAAACTATCTACAGACTATTTGTATGTTTATATAATGAAGAGTGCAGTTCCGCCGCTTGGCCACTAGTTGGCGACTCAGCGGAACGCGGGCGGCTTCTGGCTATGTACAACAATATTACAATCTTTCTGTGCATCAGCGATGACTGCTACACATGGATACTTTGAACTGAGTGCTAGTGGGTGGAAAGCACGTGGGAGATACTCTGTAGCTGTTGTTTGTAGCAAGTGGGGGTCCGGCTGACGACTGCCGCTGGACTGATTCCTAGTAGAGTTGAAATGGTGGTGTTGGGTATTATCTCCTCTCTCCGCAGCAGTGGAGAAGGAATGCTGGAACCTGGGCTTAGCTCGGAAGCAGGTTCCCTTCAGGACTCGGTTGGTTCCCTCCAGACAATGGGGATAGGTCCTGGTCGGGTTCAGCCCGTAGGGTCGGCCCTGGGAGTCGACTCGCATGGCAGGGCGGGGCAGCAGTTGCCGGTAGGCGGGTTCAGAGGTTCCTGGTCGGACAACAATAGCTATGGGGTCGGCCTCGTGGCGACGGATCTCGGGGCTGAGGTAAACAGCCTCGGAGAGAGAATGCAGCTGCACTGAGCTGCGGCTTCTCCGTTACTGGGCTTAAAGGCACAGTGGGACGATCGGGGCAGTCCCGGGTTTGGTGCAGTATAAGCACGACCAATGCTTTAGTCTTCCCTGCGGTCACAGGGCTTGGAGCGGCACACGTGGCAGCTCCTCTCCCGCTATGGCGGGGCTAGGCATATGCGGACTTAGTCTCTAGTAAGTCCCTTCTCCCCGACAGCTGGGCAGATCTTACCCTCGGGGGCTGGTCCAGTCCTCCAGTAGCACGGTGGGCTCTCCCGGTTGGTACGACTGGCTGTGGCGACGCTGGCTTCTCGGGCTCAGCGAAGGTCCTCCCTCTGGGGTGATCCTCATGATCAGAGTGGTTCTCACGATGCAGAGGCTTCAGTATGCGTGCATGGATGATAGAAGCTAATAACAATAAGCTCAATAGCAGAGGCTGTGGCTCGAGAGCTCCTCTCTCAAGCGAGTACAGAGACAAAGTGAAGGAGGGGGCCACTTGTTTACCCACAGGGGTAATACTTATAGATTCCTCGAGGCTGGGTTTGACCAATGGGCACTCTCATAGACAACTGGCTTCAGCCTATAGAAAGCGTGAAGCTGGAATTGTGCCCATACTTGGTAATTGCACACGCACTGCATGCGCTGAGTGCGTGCTGGTCTGGCTAATGCCTTGGCTTTTGTCCTCCTCCTGAAGGAGGGGAAACTGGTCCACATGCTGGGACCAGATCTAGTATCTGGGCAGAATGTGCCTTCACCACACCAGTGTGACCCAGTGTTGTTCGTTTGTTAAGGGAACCTCCACAGCTTATCTAGACTCGGGGAGCATCGTTGGCACAGCTTCATTGGCTCCCCACCAGTGACCACACATCGCACTGTTATAGATTGTTGGTCACACTACTAACACCATGCGAGGTTGTTGATGGAGGTGTGTGTCCTGTTATTCCCAGATAACTCTCTGTGTTTATAGCTACCAGTGCCCTGCTTCAGTTACATGCTGCAGGCACAGCACTGCTTTGCTACACTGCTAGCCACTTCTGCACTTCTGCTGAGCATGGCCTACCACCATGTCAGGCTCTAGGCCTACACTGCCAGATTGCTCACACTGCATTGGCACAAATCCCCGTCTTTGTTTTTGGGAGCAATCTGCTCATGGGAGCTGTTCCCATCCCATACAAGATACTCTTTGCATACACAGAAGCAAGTGAGTTAAAGCTAAGCTGGATAGCAAAAGCAAAAGTCCTGTAGCACAGCATGTCTGACAGACTGATGTAACCCATACAAGGCACAGTGCTTAAGTTGAGCTAGTTAGAATGTTCTAACAGGGCTGGCATAACACATGGTCAAAGATAGCAAACCTTGTAAAGAGGAACTTAGATCTTAACAGTTCCAATCTTCACATTTCACTCTTCTTATGGACAGAGAAGACTTGATTGTGCCTGAACACATTGCACACAGAGATTCAGACACAAATCCAATCCTCAGCACTGTCTTTTACAATCTGCTTTAGGGGTATGTTGCATCTTTATTTTTCTCTCGGATGGTCAAAAATTATGAATTGTTTAATGGCAGCAAGATTACTTTAATATGTAAAGGTAGAACTGGCCAGGCTCTAGCAACACAGACAGAAAACTTGCAGGCAAACAGCAAGAGCAAAGGAGCTTCATTGCTTTGCCCAATAGAAAATTACCCATAATAATGTGTTTTTGCTCATCCTAGTAATACTGATCTCTTAATGTTCACACAACAGTTAAGCAGTCATGACACTCAGTTATAAGTTAGCTGCTTTCTGTTGACATCTTGGATCATCGTGACAGTCGTTGAGGTCAGTGCTAGGCAGGTTTGCTGACTGTCATCTTCATGACAGTTGTGCCGTGTTCGTGCTGCCTTGTGGTGAGAGGGTTGCAGCACTTTGCAAAGTTGATGTTTCTAGGTGTTGACATGAGCCAGCTATCTCTTGTTGGTACCATTAAACCTTTTTTTGCTATGGGCTATTCTCTCTTTTCCCCCTTTGTTTTTTTAGGTATTTATTTGTTTGTTGTTGTTTCCAGCCTACAATGACAATGCATGTGGTGTTATAATGAAATTGATTTTCCCTCTAAGTGTGCAAAATTACAGCAAACTGGTGAGATAACATTTAAGTCCATAGGAACGTTTTCTCTAATCACACAACAATCAAACCACCATAATATTCAGTCCTAATTCACATGGTGCTGTGGTACATTCTTCTGATTGATGCTTTTGATCTCAGATTATCATAACAGTTATTGTGATCGATGTTCGACTCCATGGGAAATGCTGTTTCCTCATAGTCTTGATTCTTCTGCCATTGTTTATGGCGATGATTGCAGTTGACAGAAAAGAAGGCTCCGAGGTGACCTTATTGTGGCCATCCAGTATCTGAAGAGAGCCTACAAGAAGGCTGGGGAGGGACTTCCTAGGGTGTCAGGAAGTGACAGGACTAGGGAGAATGGAATGAAGCTGTGGGTGGGGAGATTCAGGCTGGATGTGAGGAAGAAGTTCTTCCCTGTGAGAGTGGGGAAGCCCTGGAATGGGTTGTCCAGGGAGGTGGTTGAGGCCCCATCCCCGGAGGTGTTTAAGGCCAGGCTGGATGAGGCTCTGGACAGCCCTGATCTAGTGTGGGATGTCCCTGCCCATGGCAGGGGCCTGGAACTAGATGATCCTTGTGGTCCCTTCCAACCCTGACTGATACTATGAGTCTATGATTCAATATATTTTGTAATTAATATTGATATTTGTTTTAAATGTAATATATTTTTAATTTTAAATTTTTTTTAATTTAAAATTTTTAACAAAATTTTAGTCAATGTATTTTTAATAAATTTGTTTTGTTTTGACTATTATTTTTTAATTAAATTTTAATAATTTTGTTAATATTTTTACACCTTTTTTAATTTTTTAATTTTTTATTTTTATTTTTTTAATTTTTTATTTTTTTATTTTTAATTTCTTGTTCACTTTAATTTTTTTTAATCATTTTTTGTCTCTAATATCTTTAATTTATTTTTTTATCCTTTTAGTTACTTTATTTTATTTTTTACAATCTATTTTTTAATATTTTTAAATTTTCTTTTAAAATTATTTTTTTTAATTCTAGCTTTGGTTTTATATTTGTTATGTTATTTTGAATTAATTAATTTTTTATTTTTATATTTTTTACATTTTTAAAAATCTAGTTTCATTTTATTTTGTTTAATTTTTAATTAATTTTTTATTTTTATTTTTTAATTATATTTATGCTGTTTTGATGTATTTTCTTTGTATTTATTTAATTATCTATAATTTTTATTTTTTTGTTTGTTAATTTTAATATCATTTTAATATTTTTTTTGTTTTATGTATTTTATTTTAATTATTTAAAAATTATTTTTAAAATTAGTTTTTTGTAATTTTTAATTTAATAATTTTTTAAAACTTTTTTATTGTTTTTATTTCTTTTAAAAATTATTTTATTTTTTATTGTAATACATTTTAAAATATTTTTTAAAATTTTTTTTTAATCTAGTTTTCAATTGTAAATTTTATTGTATTGTATTTATTTCATTATATTGTTAATTTTAATTATTTTTTATCTTTTGCATGTTTGTTTTATTTAATATATTTTCTCTTTTAATTCTAATTTTTGCCTTTTTATTATTTTTAACCTTTTTTTTATTAATTCTTTTTTATTATAAGTTTTCATTTTAACTTTTAAAAATTTGTTTATAGTTTTTTTATCTAGTAGTCTTAATAGTCCTTATTTGCATTTTTTGCTGATAATCCTTATGGTTTTTGTTAATAGCTATTTTCTAGTTTGTTATATTTTGGTTTTATTATTTTGTTTTTATTGTTTCTCTTCTTTTTCTATGATTATTTTATTAATTCATTCCTATTTTAAACTTTGTTGTTTGTTTTTAATTAGTACTCTATCATTATTTTTTGTTATTTTGTTATGTTTTATTATTTTTTTGTAATTTGTTTTTGTTTTGTAATATATATTTGTATTTTTAATTTATTTTTTTACTTGTTTTCCTTTTTACTTTTTTTTATTATTTGTATGTTTTCAGTCAATGTCTGAGAAGGAAATAGAAAGATGTTACATTAGCTAAGGAATACTTTTAAGAATGAATACCTATTTACTACAAACCTTAACTATATTACACGGAGCTCCTTTGCAATGCCGAGGCACACAGCTAAGAAGGTTCGAACCAAAAGAAAATCTTCCAATGTGAACTCATTACTAAGTGCTTATGCCTTACTGCAATTACTATGTACTGAGTACCTGTAGATACCAAATGCTTACTATTCATGATCCTTACTAGGAAGACTTAGCAAAACTCGAAATAACAAATCTCTGAGAGACATTACAATCAGGAATGATGAAATTAGCACTGTTGCTTTAAATCAGAACAGAGCTTTGGTAGACTAGAGTCCTACCAGAAAAGAGAGTTGTGGTAGGGGTGACTACCTCTTAGACCATCTGCTTCATTAAGATGTCATGTACCGTCCTCTGCAGGACACGACACAGTGACCATCTCTGGAGTCACCTTTCCCGGGGCAGACTGGACAGCCCAAGGCCCTTTCCATCATTCTCCAATTTGCTTCTGCACTTATTCTTTGTTCATTCAGGTTCCTCTCACCTATGCTGCTTTGACCTTTCAGGAGGCAAAGCTGCAGTTGTCCCCTGGGCCACCTCTGTGATTGTTTTTGCTCTTCATCTCTTCTATCTACTTGCCTAAAACTTTGCTTCTCAGATCATGCCTTGGAGAGAGGCAACCTACTGAGAGACATCTTGTGCTGAGCAGTGGTTCCAGAGGGGTTTGATTACTGATGCAACTTTATCAGACTTTGTTTTTCTTTACTTCTAAACAGGAACAATTCTCCTGTGGCTATATGCAGACAGATCTCTACAGAGAGCAGGGGGAAGCTGGTGCCATGAAGCTGTGACCTGCAGCTACAGAGAGCAGTGAAGAAGTATGATGGGACAGTGATGTAAGCCCCAGGTGGGCAATGACAGCAATGGGGAGGTTGTGGAGCGGATAAGGAGCACAGTTGTTCATATAGTGTCAGATCTTGAGGAAGAGTTTTTCCCTTGATTCCAGGCCGCTTGAGGAGACTCTGTGGATCAAGGTGACATGGAGAGTGCTGCTGTCAGCTCCCTTCTCTCAAATGCAGCTAATTAAAAACATCCTTTAAAAACAACCCAGGGGGTTATGAGGCCCAGTGGGAAATCTTCCTCATTAACTGCACTCTGAAACAGCTTCAATTAGCTGTGAAAAAGCTCCAATGAGCTGGACAAGTCTTCAGTACCTGAAGGAAATCCCAGGCAGAGCCACAGCTCCTGAGGGACTTCTGTGTTCTAATGAGCCCCATGGAGGATTTGGGGCTGACTCCAGGTGTCAGGGACTGAGAGAAGATTGAAGAAACTGCTCTAGAAGTCAGCAGCAAATGCCAAAGCAGCTTGAAGCACTGATTGGCCCCACTGGGGCTTGTTACTGACAAAGCCTCCCCAGGGGCTCCTTAGAGCAGGTAATTGGAGGCTGTGATTTCTAGAGCAAAAAAAAAAAAAGGTAAAATGCAGGAGTCTGTGATGCTGAAAAACCCTGGGTTTGGGTTATGAAGCAGGAAGGCCAAGCCCTGAGCACAGTCCCTGGGGACAGTAGAGCCTGAAAGCCTCAAAACAAAGGATCTGCTCCCAGGCCTGGGTGGCAGAGACAAGTGCCAGAGCCCAGGGACCAAGACCTTGGTCCTGTTGGGCTTTCAGCCTTGCCAGAGCCCCTGGCCATGCTTTGCCAGCAGACTTGGTAGGCTTAGGTAATGGCTGCCCTGGATGACCTTGAAGGTCTTTCCCAACCACAACAGTTCTGTGATTCTATGTTTCTGTGAAGGAGAAGGATTGGGTTTGGATAGCTTTAGAAGACTCTAGGGAAGGTTTGCCTTTGCTTGAAAATGAGGATTATCACAGTATCACAGTATCACTAAGGTTGGAAGAGACCTTGCAGATCATCGAGTCCAACCTGTCACCACAGACCCCATGACTAGACCATGGCACCAAGTGCCACATCCAATCCCCTCTTGAACACCTCCAGGGACGGTGACTCCACCACCTCCCTGGGCAGCACATTCCAGTGGTGAATGACTCTCTCAGTGAAGAACTTTCTCCTCACCTCCAGCCTAAACTTCCCCGGCACAGCTTGAGACTGTGTCCTCTTGTTCTGGTGCTGGTTGCTAGAGAGAAGAGGCCAACCCCTTCCTGGCTACAACCACCCTTCAGGTAGTTGTAGAGAGCAATGAGGTCTCCCCTGAGCCTCCTCTTCTCCAGGCTAAACAACCCCATCTCCCTCAGCCTCCCTCACAGGGCTGTGCTCAAGGCTTCTCCCCAGCCTTGTTGACCTTCTCTGGACACCTTCAAGTGTCTCGATGCCCTTCTTAAACTGAGGGGCCCAGAACTGGACACAGGACTCAAGGTGTGGCCTAACTAATGCAGAGTACAGGGGCAAAATCACTTCCCTGCTCCTGCTGGCCACACTATTCCTAATGCAGGCCAGAATATAAATATATATATATACAATACAATACAATACAATACACCAGGTTGGAAGAGACCTTCAAGATCATCACGTCCAACCCATCAACCAATCCAACCCATCTAAATACAATACAATACAGTACAATACAATACAACCCACCTAAACAACTAAACCGTGGCACCAAGCACCCCATCAAGCCTCTTCTTGAACACCTCCAATGAAGGTGACTCCACCACCTCCCCAGGCAGCCCATTCCAATGGGCAATCACTCTCTCTGTATAGAACTTCTTCCTAAGATCCAGTCTAAACCTGCCCTGGCAGAGCCTGAGACTGTGTCCTCTTGTTCTGGTGCTGCCTGCCTGGGAGGAGACCAACCTCTGCCTGGCTACAACCTCCCTTCAGGTAGTTGTAGAGAGCAATAAGGTCACCCCTCAGTCTTCTCTTCTCCAGGCTAAGCAACCCCAGCTCCCTCAGCCTCTCCTCATAGGGCTTGTGTTCCAATCCCCTCACCAACTTTGTTGCCCTTCTCTGGACACGTTCCAGCAAGTCAACCTCCTTCCTAAACTGAGGAGCCCAGAACTGTACACAGTACTCCAGGTGCGGCCTAACCAGTGCTGTATGCAAGGGCAGAATGACCTCCCTGCTCCTGCTGGCCACACTGTTCCTGATGCAGGCCAGGATGCCATTGGCCTTCTTGGCTGCCTGGGCACACTGCAGGCTCATGTTCAGCCTACCATCTACCAGCACCCCCAGGTCCCTCTCTGCCTGGCTGATCTCCAGCCACTCTGCCCCCAGCCTGTAGCACTGCATGGGGTTGCTGTGGCCAATGTGCAGAACCCGGCACTTGGATGTGTTCAACCTCCTGCCCTTGGACTCTGCCCATCTGTCCAGCCTGTCGAGGTCCCTCTGCAAAGGCTCTCTGCCCTCCAGCAGATCAACTCCTGCCCCCAGCTTGGTGTCGTCCGCAAATTTACTGATGATGGACTCAATGCCCTCATCCAGATCATCAATAAAGCAGCTCCAAGACCAGGCTGGATGAGGCTCTGGCCGGCCTGATGTAGTGTGGAGTGTCCCTGCCCATGGCAGTGGAGTTGGAACTAGATGAAACTTGTGATCCTTCCAACCCTGAGTGATTCTATGAGTCCAGGATTCCATATATTTGTAATTGATTATTTTTTTGTTTTTAATGTAATCTATTTTGTAATTTGTAATTTTTTTATATCAATTTCTTTATCTATTCTGAAATATTTTTTCCCAATCTATTGTTAATAAATTTGTTTTATTTTGAATTTATTATTAAGTTTAATTTGAATTTTTTTTTCAATATTTTTATTATTTTTTAAATTTTTAACATTTCTTTTAATTTTAATTTTTCTTTGTATTTTTTTTCTAATTCAATTTTTAAAATCTTTTGTTATTTTTTCTCTTTTTGTTATTTTTTTTTTGTAATCTATTTTGTCATTTTTTCATGTTTTTAATTTTATTTTTTATTAATTTATATTTTTATTCTAATTTTGGTTTGTTTTTTTTTTACTCTGAATTTACTAAATTTTTTGTTTAATATTTTTTCAATATGTTTTATCTGTTTTATTGTATTCTGTTTAATTTTTAATTAATTTTTATTTTATTTTTTACACCGCTTTAATGGATCTTTTCATGTAATTTTTTAATCTATACTTTTTATTATTTTTTGTCAATTTCAATCTAAATTTTTTTTCTAATTCTTTTTTATTTTAATATTTTTATTATTATTTTCAATTTTGGTTTTTGTAATTTTTAATTTAATTTTAATTTTTAAAAAACTTTTAAATTTTATTGTTTTTATTTTGTTATTGTAATTGTTTATTTTTATTTTCATTTTGTATTCCAATTAATTTGTTTATTTATTTTTATCTCCTTTTAATCTTTTATTTTTTAATCTTACATCGTTTGTTTTAATTAATTTATAATTTTTGCATGTTTGTTTTATTTAACCAATTTCCTATTTTAATTTTGATTTTTGCTTTTTTAATTTTTAAACCTTCTTATTTCTATTAATTCCTTTTTTATTATTATTTTTAATTTTAATTTCTTGAATTTTTTCTTTATAAGGTTTTTGTTTGTTTTAATCTCGTTGTCTGGATAATCCTTACTTTTATTTTTGCCAATAACCCTTATGTATTTTGTCAGTAGCTATTTTTTGTTAGTAATCCTTATGAGTTTTCAGTTTGGTATATTTTGTTTTCATTGTTTTGTTTTTATTGCTGATCTTATTGCTATTATTCTGTTAATTTGGTTTTATTTTAAACTTTTGTTTTTAATTTGTTCTCTATTATTTTTTGTTATTATTTTGTTATCTTTTGCTCTATTTTTTGTATCTAAGTTTTTGTACTTTTTGTATCCAAGTTGTAATTTTTTTGGTTTCTGCTCTGTTATATATATTTGTATTTTAAAATTGTTCTTTTGTACCTGTTCTCTGTTTTACTATTTTTTGTATTTATTTGTATTATTTGTATTTTTTCTAGTCAATATCTAAGAAGGAAATACAAAGATTTTACATTGGCTAAGGAATACTTTTAAGAATGAATACCTATTTACTACAAACCTTAACTATATTACACAGAGCTCCTTTGCAATGCCGAGGCACACAGCTAAGAAGGTTTGAACCAGACGAAAATCTTACAGTGTGAACTCATTACTAAGTGCTTATGCCTTATTGCAATTACTACCTAACAAGTACCTGTAAATACCAAATGCTTACTATTCATTATGCTTACTAGGAAGACTTAGCAAAACTCTAACTAACAGAACTCTGAAAGACATTGCAATCAGAAATGATGAAATTAACACTGCTGCTTTAAATCAGAGCAGAGCTTTGGTAGACTAGAGTCTTACCAGAAAAGGGAGGGGGGTATGGTGGGGAGGGCTCACTAGCAAGGTGTGCCCTAGTTGCAATTGTTTCTGCAGTAGGGTCTTAACAACTTGCAGCCTATCATGTCTGAGCGACCACTGCTCCACCCATACTGAATTAGCTGTTGTCCATTTTAATGTGGGGGTTGGTTGCTGACCAGTAGCCACTACAGAAAAGGATCAGTAACGAGTTTTGCTCCTAGCTGACTTAAGGCATCTCAGCCCAATAGAGCAACTGGAAGGGTTAACACGTACGGTCTTAGTGACTGATTTGCCATCATAATAGCTAACTGCACTGGCTCTTTGCTGACCCAGGTTGTTTGGATACATTTAAAACCCTTTAAACCTTTCAAACTCTGGAGTCATTTGCTATGAGCAATGGAGAATTTGCCATGAGCAATGGCTAGAGACCATTCCATTTATGATGAGATACAATAGTGACATCAGCTCCAGCATCCACAATCATTGAGAACTGTATAGGTTGGCCACAAGGGTGTCTGATAGTCACAGTCTGTTCTAGTTTTCCCTTAGCCTTCTGGAAGGTGTTGGAGAATGGCTTAAATCTAAGGGACATGATTCTGTGGAACAGCTACTTGAGCAGAATGTGTAGGCTGTACTCCATCTTCTTCTTGACTGCCCATAGTTAGCTGACTTGCTGATGCTGCAAGGCCACTGTGGCCTTGTAGCAGTTCTTGCAGCTGTGTTTGTAAGATAACAGGATGGGAAAGGAAGAGTTAGTTAGAAGGGAGTTTTCTGAGATTGTACACAGGCCTAATTGCAAGTAGGCTGGATATTATAATGTGGCCTTCAGTCAGAGACCAACAGAATCATGACATTTATGCATATTTAGCTGAGATGCTTCATAAGCTGTGTATCCAGGTGTGACCGGCTTCGGCTGTGCCTCTGAGAAAGGGACAGCTGCTGAGCACTCTGGCTGAACGGTTTTGATATTTAAATGACAACAAGATAAGGTCTAAACGAATTTCATTGGTAGATTGGCAGAATGCAACTTTAAGTCCCGTCAGTTCAGTCTGGGTTCAGTCTGTACCTTTCCCTCTGTTCGTGTGGGCCTGTTCCTCCCTCTGAAGCAACAGCTTGGCCGGACAGCAGCGACCTTGAATCACCAAAGCTAACCAGATAAGAAAACTAACTCCTGCACTCGCTTTGAGCTAACAGAATTTTCCTTCCTTAATTGCCTTTCTCTCTCTCTCTAACCCTTTTTGGGAAAAAAGGGAGGTATGGAGGGAGAGGGGACAGGGGCCGGGGGGCACACGCTCCTCCCGCTGGGGGTCTTCTGTATGACATTCATTGCTGTATATTTCTGTAGGTATTGTAAATACTGTCTAGGGGGATCTGGGGGGTCTGGGGGGGCCCCTAAGGGGTCAAGGGGGGTCTGGGGGGGTCTCTAAGGGGTCTGGATGGGTGTAGTGGTTTGAGCCTTAACTGGAAGTTAAGAGCTCAGGTGGGGGCAAGGCTGAGAATCTCTCCCCCACTTCCCCCCTCCTCCCTCGCAACAGAGATGGGAGAAAAGGAAAGAGCAAATCCACCAAACAATAATTTGGAGTCAGCTTGGAAGTAGAGAGGCAAAGAGTTGTCTTTAAGCAGTATATATATATACATATATATATAACAATAACAGGAAAAAGGTTCACAAGGGCAAGGAACAAGGAGGGATGGGAGGGGGACAAAACCAAGAGAATAATACAAAACCAGCCTTTCTCTGAGGAAGCGTGGAGGCAGCAGGTCCGACCACGTGGCAGAGGAGCAGGAGGGTAGCTGCAGTAGCTCTCGTCCAGCAGAGGCAGAAGCCAGAAAAGCAGGGGCCAACAGCTACGATGTCCTGCTTTTTATACCCAAGCTGGGCAGGGAGTGGGGAGTGGAACAGACTCAGCTTCCCAGGCGAAAAATGCCCTGCAGGGAGTGAAAATACCTGCAAGCCCTCCCCCCTGCTTTGTTCTTTTGTTCTCAGAAAAAGGTGTTAACCCACCACAATCCACCCCTCTGTTCCACTTCCTCTCTCCTGCCACAGCCCCTTCATGCAATCTTGACACGTGATATTCGGATCCTTGATGCAAGTCCCTTGTTATCCCGGCTCGCTCTCTCCCAGGACAAGTCTCTCTCCCTCTGGTGATGGTCAATGTAGTTGCTGCTTGAACTGGGCAGGGATGTGGAGAAAAATCAGGAATCAGTTTGTCTTTGGAAAGGAAAAGTCAGGAACAGTCTGCTGCTGCAGGGACATTGGGTACAGTCCATTGCTGCAAGGACATCGGGTACAGGTGCAGGTGAGATGATGCAGGAGCTCTCTGGTGCACTGGTGTGCAGTGTGTACGTTGTGTCCTGGATGCTAGGCTGGTATTAGGCTAGGAGGGAGAAACTTAGAACAACTTATAACTATTTACACAATGACTATATGTGACCGGTTGAGGCTGTGTCTTTAAGAAAGAGACAGTTGCTGAACACTCTGGCTGAATGTTTTTGATATTTGAACAAAAACAAGATAGTCTAAACTAATTTCATTGGTAGATTGTAAAATGCAACTTTAAGTTTGGGTTCTGTTAGTTCAGTCTGTGTCTGGTCTGGGTTCAGGCTGGGTGCAGTCTGTGCTTCTCTGTCCTGTGGGCTGGACGGCTTCTCTCTTTCTGAAGCAGGAACGGCCTTGAGTTAACAGCTAACCAGATAAGAACACTAATTCTTGCATGTGCTTTTTGAGCTAACAGAATTTTTCTTCCTTAATTGCCTTTCTCTCTCTCTCTAACCCTTTTTGGGAAAAAGGGGAGGTGGGGAGGGAGAGAGGGGGGTTCAGGGAACCCCCCCCCGACCGGCTGGAGGGAAAAGGTTTTTCTGCATTGTGTTCATTGCTGTATTTTCCTGTAAATATTGTATATTTGTGTACATATTCATTGCATTCCATTTCTGCCTGTAAATATAGCTTTCATCTGCTTTTCCGACTGAGCTAGCTGTGGTTTCTTTCCCTGTGTGTGGGGAGGGAACTTTCTCACCCCACCACATATTTTTAATTGGCGCCCAACGCGCGGCTTGTGGATAGTTGCTGTCCAGAAGCAGAGCAAAAGTTCCTTGATATATTGTCTGCTCAGGTCGGAGTTGCAAAGATGAAAGTGTTTTGGATTTTAGAGCGTTTGGTCTTTTCAATTTGTTCGGTACTGGCCTACAAGTACTTCCTAGGATTGATTTTCGATCACTTAAGCAGATACTTGATGTATAAATTGTATTTATGGTTTAAGTATAAGATTCAGCTTCTCTATGATCAGTGCCTGGGATTCTTTTGGCTTAATAGATACAGGAATGTGACCTCAACCACGCTGCCCATACAGATAAACAAGTTTAAGATCCCAGTTGGTGAAAGGGTTGTTTTAAGTGATGGCTGGGATCCAAAGGTGATTTATTTGATGTGTGCAATCCTGCTGTTGGTGATAAGCAATGCGTACTTGTTTTATGCTCTGTACCGGGAGAAGAAAGTGTCTAAGGCCTGTTTTGTAATTAGGCATAGACCCAGGAGGAGAAAGAACAGCTCTAACTCGACCCCAGAAATATCTAGTGATGAGGAGAATGGAGGATCTGTATCAGTTAAAGATAAAGCTAAAAATTCCATCGGAAAGGCTGCTCTGAACGGTGCTGTTGGTGGTTCTGGCAATCAGCCAGCTGCAGCAGCAGTGCCTAACATGGTGGCTCCCACGTCCTCGGCAGCCATTAATGCGGCAAAGCCAGTTCCTCCTTCTTCTTCAGCAGGACCGGAAGTGTCCTCCACAGCAGCTGATCCGTCTCAGAACCTGTCAGCTTCTGTTAAGCCAGCTGTAAATTCAAACACAGCTCCAGTTAAGCAGGTAGCTGTTTTAAAGACGAGAGGTGGAAAGACCAAAGCTGATTCAGAAGCTGATGCTGGTGAGGGAACTTCTGCTTTAAGAGACCCTGCTGAGGAGGAGGAGAAGATTTGTCTTAAAGATATAGCTGAGTTATTGAGAACATCACTGGATGGAGATGCAGGGCAAATTGCTGATAGCAGGACAACAAGAGGTGGTACTCCTGACCTTAAAGAGATTCTTAGGAGAGTGACAATAAGATTAATGGACAACAAGTTCAGGAAGAGGAGGAGTCAGATGATATTCTGGACTGTTCTTCCCCACAAGGGAAGAGCTAAGGAATGTGCATAAAGATTACATCAAAGCAGATAAGGAGCCAATCCTAGCTTGGCTTGGTAGATGCTACGATACAGGTGCTCCAGCTCTAATGGTTGGAGACAAGTCAGCAGCTCAACTAGGAACTCTCTCAAAGGACAATGGAATAGATAGACATCTAGGCAGGACTCTCAGTAAGGTTACTCTGTGGATACGCCTTTTAATGGCAACCCTCATGAGATATCCTTCCGAGATGATCTCCCATGGAATCCTAAGCCCTGGACTACCATAGAGGAAGGAATTAAGCGTCTGAGAGAATTTGCTGTTAGAGAGGTACTCTATGGTGGCCATGAGACTCTGAATCCTGATGAAATTCCGGTAGGAACTGGTCTTGCTAAAAAGCTCATCAAACTTGCTCCTCCTAATTATGCAAATATTCTGGCAAGCAGAATTGTGGCAAGAAATTATGGTGGAGCTTCTCCTATGGTTGGCCAATTCACTGATCAAATGAGACAATTGGAGGATAGCATGACACGTGTTTCTTTGGTTTCAGCCATTGAAACTCTGTCTGGTGAGTAAAGATTGCATGAAAGAGATGAAGGATGAAATTGTAAATTCCATCTCCCAATTGACACAGAGAGATAATTCCAATTCTTCCTCCAGATGGATACAGGTTTCCTCTGTGAGGAATAGACGTCCTCCAAGGATGTCATTCCAAAACAGGTCATTCCAAAACAGATCCAACCAAAACAGACCACCAAGGCAGTCACGTGGGAGTATTTGGATAACTCTGCGTGATCAGTTTGGTGAGAGCATGAACAGATGGGATGGTCAACCAACTTCTAATCTTTTCAGGAGGCTGAGGGAACTGCAAAGTGGCAGAACCTGAGGTAGCAATACCAGAAGGGTAGCTGTTACTTCCACAGTTCCCCAGGACAACTCTAGTAGCTCCAACAGTGGCTCCAGTTCTAACACTGCACATTGTGCTCATTGCACAGGTGGGCATGTTCCCCATAACTAGGGGTGCCCTGCCTCCCGCCAGGGGGAGGAGAGGGGTAACAGAGATAACAGAATCTATTGGGATGTGTACATCCAGTGGCCTGGCACTTCCCAATTTCAGAGTACAGGGCCTTGGTTGACACAGGGGCTCAATGCACCATAATGCCATCAAATTATCAGGGATCAGAAGCTATAACTATTCTGGGAGTCACTGGTGGATCTCAAGAGTTAACCAAGGTGGAGGTTGATATAAGTTTAACAGGGAAACAGTGGAGGAAGCACACAGTTGTGACCGGACCTGACGCACCTTGTATTCTGGGAATTGATTTTCTGAGAGAAGGGCATTTCAAAGACCCTAAAGGTTACAAATGGGCTTTTGGAGTAGCATCTGTAGAAATTGATGGACAAAAGCTGAAGCTGTCTGTTAGACCTGATCTTTCTGATGAATCTGCAGTTGTGGACAACACAAGATTCAGGACATTAAATTGCCGGTTGCTTCTCAGACTGTGCATCACAGACAATACAGACCAACCCTGACTCTTTGTTGCCCATTCAGAATCTGATTCGTCAGCTGGAGAGTCAGAAAGTCATCAGCAAAACTCATTCCCCTTTCAACAGTCCAGTGTGGCCTGTGCGAAAGCAGAATGGAGACTGGCGTCTGACAGTCGACTACCGAGCTCTGAATGAAGTAACTCCACCTATGAGTGCGCAGTACCAGAGATGATGGAACTCCAGATGAGCTGGAATCCCAAGAGGCCAAATGGTATGCTACCATAGACATTGCTAATGCCTTCTTCTCTATTTCCCACAGCAGAGGAATGCAGGCCTCAGTTTGCTTTCACCTGGAGAGGAATCCAGTACACTTTCAACAGATTGCCAATGGGCTGGATCCACAGCTCCAGCATCTGTCATGCAGTGATCCACGATGCTCTGGAGAAAGGTGGTGCTCCAGAACACATCCAGTTCATCGATGATATCATCGTCTGGGGTAAAAGTGCTGAGGAAGTCTTCGAGAAAGGTAACAAAGTCATTGACATTCTCCTGAATGCAGGTTTTGCCATCAAGCGAGACAAGGTGAAAGGACCTACCAAGAGATCCAGTTTCTGGGAGTGCGGGGGCAGGATGGACGCCGACAACATTGCAGTGGATGTGGTAAATAGAGTCTCTACCATGGCCAATCCCATGAACAAGCAAGAAACTCTACGTTTCTTGGGGATAGTGGGATTGTGGAGACTGCACATTCCTGGATACAGTCAGATTGTGAAACCGCTGTATGATGTGACTCGAAAGAGAAACAGTTTCCACTGGGGACCTGAACAACAAGCAGCTTTTGACCAGATAAAGCAAGAGGTGGTTCAAGCAATGGGTCTGGGACCTGTCCGAGATGGTCCAGACATTAAGAACATTTTGTACACGGCTGCAAGTGACAATGGTCCAACCTGGTGCTTGTGGCAGAGAGCTCCAGGTGAGACACGTGGACGACCTCTTGGTTTTTGGAGTCGAGGTTACAGAGGTTCAGAGGCTAATTATACTCCAACAGAGAAGAGATTCTAGCTGCCTATGAAGGAGTAAAAGCAGCTTCTGAAGTGATTGGAACTGAATCACAACTTCTCCTAGCTCCCAGATTACCAGTTTTGAATTGGATGTTCAAAGGCAAGGGTTCCACACCACATCATGCAACAGACTCCACCTGGTCTAAGTGGATGGCTCTGATAACACAGAGAGCTCGAATGGGAAATCTTGAAAGACCTGGTCTGGTGGAGGTGATCTCAAGTTGGCCTGAAGGTATCAACTGCACTAAACCTCAGAAGGAGAGAGTAACTCGTGCTGAGGAAGCTCCTCCTTACAATGACCTTTCTGATGAGGAAAAGCAATATGCTTTGTTCACAGACAGTTCCTGTCGTCTTGTCGGGAACAAGCGAAGGTGGAAGTCTGCAGTGTGGAGTCCAACACGCCGAGTTGCAGAGGCAAAGGATGGAGAAGGAGATCCAGTCAGTTCGCAGAGGTAAAAGCTGTCCAGCTAGCTCTCGACGTAGCTGAACGTGAGAGGTGGCCAAAGCTTTATCTCTACACCAACTCATGGATGGTAGCCAATGCTCTGTGGGGTTGGCTAAAGAACTGGAAGAGGAATGGTTGGCAGAGAAAAGGAAAGCCTATTTGGGCAGCTGACCTGTGGCAGGACATTGCTGATCGAATCGAGAGATTCCAGTGAAGGTGAGACACATTGATGCTCACATCCCTAAGAGCAAAGCTACTGAGGAACAGCAACACAACCATCAGGCAGATCTAGCTGCAAGAGTTTCTCAAGTAGACATGGACTCTGAGCTTGATCTCGACTGGAAACACTGAGGTGAGATATTCTTAGCTCGGTGGGCTCACGATTCGTCAGGACATCAAGGCAGAGATGCAACCTACCAGTGGGTCGTGACAGATCCATAGACATTTCCATGGATGCTATCACACAAGTCATCCATGACTGTGACATTTGTGCTGCTATTAAGCAGGCAAAGCGACTTAAGCCCTTATGGTATGGTGACAGATGGTCCAGTACAAGTATGGTGAAGCTTGGCAGATTGACTACATCACTCTACCACGTTCTCGTTCTGGTAAGCAGTATGTGCTTACTATGGTAGAGGCAAACACTGGATGGTTGGAACCTATCCAGTTCCACAGCAACTGCAACTGCACTCACACCATTCTTGGTCTGCTGAAGACCACTCTAAAGCCATGGGGGGTGGATCTTTGAAAACTGGGAAAAGCATTTAGCACAAGCACCTGGCTGGTAATAGTAGAGTTCAGTGAACCGGCTGGACCGCACACTCAGATCTGCTACAGAAAATAGAAGGTGATAGAGTTCCTGTTGTTAGAGAGAAGAATCTGTTAGGTCAAACTGTTTGGGTATTTTCTCCCTCAGGAGAGGCTAAACCTGTCCGAGGGGTGGTTTCAGCTGAAGGTCCGGGTCCACACTTACTGGGTAATGCAGGAGAATGGGAAATTCAGTGTATTCCCCAAAGAAATCTAACTTTAGCTGAAAGAGTTTAATTTCAGAGTGTTGTACAGCTACATCGCGCCCAAAGGAAGAATCCTGAGGAATCCACGTGCACGAACCTTGAGAACCCTGAGAGCCCTGAGTCAACTGAGAGTCCCTGTTTCCCTGTTTCCCTGTTTCCCCTGTTTCCCTTTTCTTCGCTTCATCTGCGAAGAGACAAACTGTTTTCCATTCTTCTTGTTTCTTGGACTTCTGAATCATCTACACCTGAGGATAGCCGGAATGGACTATGAACTTTTACTTGCAAATTGTAGATATTGTTTCAGATTGATGGACAGTATGAACAGCCAATGAAATTGTTAGAAGAGGTGGATTGTGACCGGTTGATGCTATGCCTTTAAGAAAGAGACAGTGCTGAACACTCTGGCTGAATGTTTTTGATATTTGAACAAAAACAAGATAGTCTAAACTAATTTCATTGGTGGCTTGTAAAAATGCAATTCTAAGTTTGGTTCTGTTGGTTCAGTCTGTGTCTGGTCTGGGTTCAGGCTGGGTGCAGTCTGTGCTTCTCTGTCCTGTGGGCTGGACGGCTTCTCTCTTTCTGAAGCAGGAACGGCCTTGAGTTAACAGCTAACCAGATAAGAGAAAACTAATTCTTGCATGTGCTTCTTAGCTAACAGAATTCTTCTTCCTTAATTGCCTTTTCTCTCTCTCTCTAACCCTTTTTGGGAAAAAGGGAGTGGGGAGGAGAGAGGGGGGTTCAGGGAACCCCCCGGGCCGGCTGGAGGGAAAAGTTTTTCTCTGCATTGTGTCATGCTGTATTTTCCTGTATATATTGTAAATATTGTATATTTGTGTACATATTCATTGCATTCCATTTATGCTTGTATATAGCTTTCATCTGCTTTTCCCGACTGAGCTAGCTGTGGTTTCTTTCCCTGTGTGGGAGGGAACTTTCTCACCCCACCACAGTTCTGGCTGTGGTCTGTGCCACTGATGCCTCGGGGGAGGCACTCCTCCTTCCCCTTCCTGGGGTCTCACTGCTCCTTGTCCATTCTGAGGAGCCTGGGAGGATTGTGCCATAGTCCCTGCCCTTGACATTGTCCTCACTACATCCCACTGTCTCCGGAATCCCCCTGATGGGTGAGTGGGGGACAGGATCTGCCTGTCCAGGAGCCAGGGCTCAGGGCTTGACCCTTTGCATTAATGAAAACCCTCCAGGTTTGCTCAGCATCAGAGACATCTTCCTCTGCTTCTTCTCTCCTGACCCTCAGCACTGCCTCCAGTTCTCTGCTCCAACCACAGCCTGCGACACTTTCCCAGCAGTGTCCTCACTGGGACCCATCAACAAGAGAAGAAACTTCAGAGTTTGAAAGTGACTTCAACTTCGGAGAGTTTCATCATCTCCCTCTCAATCTCTGATGTTTACCTGGCACCAAAGCCCCCAGAGGGTCATTAAAATGCCCTTGGGTTGGGCCTCTGCTGCTCAGCTGGGCTGAGCTCTGTGGCTGGAGGGAGCTGCTGGAAAGTAGGCAGCACTGAAAAGTGTCAGCTGTGCCCAGGAGCAGCTCCTCTGCTGCACAGCAGGCTGAGGGCACTGCCACTGGATCTCTGCGAGATGAAGAAGGCAAAGAGAGTGCTTCGAGGCAATCAGGATTTGGAGGACACTGAGAGCTGGCAGGAGGAGAAGTCACTGCAGTCCCTGACAGGGTGAGTCTGTGGGGCAGGGCAGTGCAGCTGCAGCTCCTGGAGGCATCTCCTAAAGCTGCACAGCCACAGCTGCTGGGGCTGGAAGGAAATCTTCCTGTGCAGAGGCTCTTTTCAGGCTTTTCTGAAGAGCTGTGGAGCCCTGGGGTGCAGGCAGGGGTGGTCAGAGCAGGGTCCCTGCAGCCCAGGGGCTGTGTGCTGGGGCAGGGACTCTGCTGCCTGCCAGGCTCAGCTCTCCAGCCTGCCCAGGGATCTCCACACAGTGCTGTGGGGAGAAGCTGTGAGTGGCAGGAGACAGCCCTGGCAGGGCAGGCAGGGCAGGGCAGGGCAGCAGGGCAGGGCAGGGCAGGGTCCTTCTGCTGTGGGGAGGAGCTGTGTTGCCAGAGCTCTCACTGTCCTAGCTCCTGCCTGGGTATTTCTGAGGGGTTTTGAAGAACAAGATGAAGGCAGCATTTTGCTGGAAGGGAAGGAGTCTTGGCTTTGAATGTTGATCCCTTGGTGTGCTGGGTGGGCAGTGTGAGACTAGAGTTTAGAGTTGTTTTCTCCCTCTGGAGAGGACTCATTAGCCTTTGAGCTGCTCCTGAGCCCTGCACACCCAGAGCTGCCCCTGGGCAATGTCCTGCTGCTGGGAGAGGTCTTCAGGGCAGAGCTGAGCAACAGCAGGTGGAAGGGCTCTGTCAACAGGGAGGAGAGCTGGGCACAGAGAAGTAGCTCCTGGCAGGGAGAGCTTCAGGCAGCAGGGTCTAGGCAGGGAGGGGAGAGGATCTGCTGGCAGAGATGCCCTGGCAAGGGGGATCAGGCACCTCTGTCCATTCTCTGCACTGCAGACACATTTCCCAATGCAACCTTTTGCTCTCTCTTCTACCCACAGAGCAGTGCCCTCAAGAGCTATGGGCTCCAGGACATGAGTCCACACCTTGGCAGCTGACATTCCATCTGAAGGCTCCTGGAGTGTGCACACGAAGGAGGATAAAACTCTTCAGTTCCATCCTGTGAGGTGCAAGCTGCAGAGCTGGGGGAAGGAGAAGGATCACCCCCAGCCCCTCTGCCTTTTTATTTTCCCTCACTGCAGAGCTGGTGCCTGTTTCTCCACCTCTCCATCACTCTCTGACTCTCATTCCCTGGATTGGGCTGTTGGTGACTTTCTGTTCTGACACCAGAGGAATCTTCTTCATGGCAATTCTGGGTCCCTGCTGCATTTGAAGATGTGGAAACTCTGCCATGGGTTGTAGTGATGGGGATGACTAATCCATTCCTCATGCAGTCAGGGACAGGGGTTACAATGAGGCTGAGGGAAGTGTGCCCTAACTTGCCACTGCCTTTCCCTCCTTGCACAGGTCTCCATGGACAGAGGCGCAGATGGCCAACAGCAGCTCTATCACCCACTTCCTCCCCTGCCTTCACAGGCACAAGGCAGCTGCAGCTCCTGCACTTCTGCCTCTTCCTGCCATCTACCTGGCTGCCCTGCTGGGCAATGGCCTCATCCTCACCACCATAGCCTGGGACCACCACCTCCACATCCCCATGTACTTCTTCCTCTTCAACCTCGCCCTCACTGACATAGGCTGCTCTCCACCATTGTCCCAAATCCATGGCCATTCCCTGAAGGACACCAGAGACATCTCCTATGCAGGATGTGCTGCACAAGTGTTTTTCTTTTCTTTCTGCTTTCAGCAGAGTATTTTCTCCTCACCACCATGTCCTACGATCGCTACGTTGCCATCTGCAGACCCCTGCACTATGAGACCCTCCTGGGCAGCAGAGTTTGTCTCCACCTGGCAGCAGCTGCCTGGGCCTTTGGGATTCTCCATGCTCTGCTGCACACAGCCAATACATTTCCCCTGCCCCTCTGCCAGGGCAATGCTGTGGACCAGTTTTCTGTGAAATCCCCCAGATCCTCAAGCTCTCCTGCTCCACATCCTACCTCAGGGAACTTTGGCTTCTTGTGGCCAGTGGCTGTTTAACATTTGTCTGTTTTGTGTTGATTGTGGTGTCCTATGTGCAGATCTTCAGGCAGTGCTGAGGATCCCCTCTCAGCAGGGACGCCAAAGCCTTTGCCACCTGCCTCCCTCACCTGGCTGTCGTCTCCCTGTTTATCACCACTGGCATCTTGCCTACCTGAAGCCTCCCTCCATCTCATCTCCATTCCTGGACCTGGTGGATCAGTTCTGTATTCTGTGGTGCCTCCAGCAGTGAACCCTTTCATCTACAGCCTGAGGAACCAAGAGCTGAAGGCTGCCTGAGCAATCTGATCCCTGGATGCTTTCAGAAGCAATAAACTCTTCTGCAGAGCAGTTCTGATGTCGCTCACGCAGGCCAGCCTGGCTTCTGCACTTGGTGGTGGGTGGTGTTTTACTCTTTATCAAGCTGTCATCCCTTTCTAACACATTCTCTGCTTTGCTGACCTAGAGTTTTGCAGCAGGACCTCTGCTCTTTTCTTTGGTGAAAAAAATAAAGAACCTTTCATTAACATTTTCCTTCCTGAGATCCTCCAGAACATCCAGAGCTTTTAGACCAGGTCCTGTGCAGATTTGGGGAGGGAAATAAATAAAGAGCCTTACAGTAACAGTTTCATTTGCTGAGCACCTTCCTCCAAGCCTCCTCTGGAGCTTCAGGGACACATCCTGTGTGCAGAGGCAGAGGGGCAAAGAGTCCCAGCACAGCAGCACTGCCAGCAGCACCAGCACCTGGACTTCCAGGCTGTTCTCTAGCCACTTCCAGCTTCTCCTGTTTAATGCAAGACTGAGTGCTGTGGCAGCTTGGTTATTGTTCTGCTGCATGCCAGCCCTGTGACCACAGGCAGGGACAGGCTATGGGAACTACTCTGACTGAGCTGGCCCCCAAGAGCAGTTCCACAAAGACAGATGATCTGCTCAGGGCAGAGTCTGAAGGCTTAGGGCTTCATCCAAAGATTGTCCTCCAAGCAGGCCCAAGGAAGTGTCTCAGGGATGTAAACAGTAGGGAAAAACCTCAAGTGTGAGTTTGCAGGGCTGGGGCACACAGCAGTGTCCTGACACCTCCTCTGGAGCTTCAGGGACAGGTCATGTGTGCTGAGGCAGAGGTGCAAAGAGTCCCAGCACAGCCTCACTGCCAGGGAGCACCAGCACTCCCTGGACCACCCTGGTCCCCTCCTAATGAGGCTGGCACTTTCCTCTGCCAATTTGATCTCCTGAACACCTTCTTGTCAAGCCTGCTCTTACCCCAGTACAAACTGATCTGATTCTCTCCCTTACCAGCTCCCTGTCCCAGCACAAATCTCATACTCTGACCCTCCCAGTACAGAACCGCCACATCACAGTACAAACTGGATACCCTGATCCATCCCACTAGAGACTGAGCCTCATCTCTGTCTAAACAGGGTCCCTTTAAGCCTTCCACATGCAAAGTTGTCCTGACTGGGCTCATCTCAGTCTCAACAGGGTCCCTTTAAGCCTTCCACATACAATTCTCCTTGTCCCAGTATAAACTGATTTTCCTGATCCCATCCCAGTACAGTCTGAGACTCATCCAGAACAAACTGGAAGCCCTGCATAGGTTCCAGTATCAAATGAATCCCTCCAACTGCAAAGTCAGTAACATGACCACCTTCCCAGTAGAGACTGTGCCCCTTCCCAGTAAAAACTACATACCTGAACTCTTCCCAATATAGCTGTGGCCTCCTCCCAGAACAAACTGGATTGCCTTGCCCTCTCCCACTACAGTGTGGGTCCCATCCCAGTACAAAATGCATTCCTGGCTGCCCCCCAGGACTGACTGCATCCATTGCAGTACAATTTGGACACCTGATGCCCTCCCAGTATAGTCTGGGCTCTGTCCAGTCTAAACAGCTCCCTTTTACCCCTCCAAGTACACCTTAGGCCTTGTCCCAATATAACTGGATCCCCTATCTCCTCTATCCCTCCCGTCAAACTGGGCAAGGCTTATACTAAACTTAATCCTTTGGCTCCCTTCCAGTACAGACCCTGATCTAGCACAGCTGGGATGCCCTGGCCCCGGTGCAGTACAGTCTGGCCTTATCCCATTACAAATTTGCTCTTTTAACCCCTTCCAGTACAGACCTGGCCACTCTCAGTACACACTGGAGCCCTCACCAGCACAGCTGGGGGCTCATCCCATTACTAATAAGATAGTTCTGCCATCTCCCAGCACAGCCTGGGTCCCATCCAGTACATCCCCTGGAATCCTGATTCCATCCCAGTCCAGACTGGGCCTCATCTCAGTGCCAAACCCTGCCATCCCAGTTCACACTGGGCTCTCCTCCTGTACAACTGAATCTCTTAACCCCCCAGTAAAGACTGGGCAAGTCCTAGGATAAACTGAATCCCCTGGTCCCCTCCCAGCACATACTGGGCCAAGTCTAGTACACACTTGATCCTCTGCTCCTATTCCAGTACAGTTGAGCTTCAGACCACTACAAACTTGACATCCTGATTCCATCCCGTGCAAACTGGATACCCTCATGCCATTCCAGTTCAGACTGGTCCTTGTCCCAGTACAAACTGAATTCCCTGGTCCCCTGCCAGAACAGAAATTGTTCCTTTCCAGGATGAACTAGATCATCTTGATCCATCCCAGCACACACTGGGTCCCATTTCAGTACAAGTGGACTCCTTGATCCCTTCCAGTACCTACTGCATCCTTCCACATGTAACTGGATACTCTGATTCCATCTCAGCACAACCTGAACACCATCCCAGTCCAAATAGGGTCCATTTACATCTCTGACTACAAACTGGCCCTCTCCCAGTATAAACTGGTTCCCCTGATCCCATCTTAGCATAGTTTGAGACCTGTCCCAGACCAAACTGGATCCAATGGCATCACCCAGTATAGAGTAGGGATCACCCCAGTGTAAACTGGATCTCTTGATCTTCTCCACTACAGACAGGGTCTCGTCCCAGAGCAAAGTCAAAGCCCTGCCCACCTCACACTTTCAAATGCATCCCTCTCATGTGAACTGGGTAACAGGCCTCTTTCCCAGTATAGACTGTGTGCCCTCTCCCAGTAAAAATCTATCCCCTTTACCCAATCCCAGGCCTACTGGGCCTGTCCAGTACAAACTGGCTCTCCTGGCCCAGTACAGTCTGAGACCCATAGCAGTATGTAATGACTGCCTTTAAACTCTCCCAGCACAGACTGGCCCTGTCAAAGACTGGATACCCTGACCCCATTCCAGTACATACTGGGCCCCCTCTGTGTCCAAGCTACATTCCTTTAATCCTTCCCAGTAAACACTGGGGCTTGTCTAAGAGCAAACTAGACCCCCTGGTCCCCTCCCAGTACAGACTGGGCTCCATTCCAGTTCAAACTGGATCCACTGGTCCCATCCCACTAGAGACTTAGCCCCTCCTAATACAAACTGTATCTGATTACGCTCTCCCAGTACATCTGGACATAGTCTGCTCCAGCCATTGCACATCCACACATCCCACTGCCCAGGAAAGACCTGAGCCATGTGTGAAGGATATGTGCTGGGGTGCAGGGCTTGGCCCTTTGTCATGATAAAACCCATCAAGGATTATTCCACAGCAGAGCCCTGCCCATACTAAATGGATGCCTGACATACTCCCAGTAGAGGCTCGGCCCCCTCCACTACAAGGAAAAGCTTTTTCACTGAGGGTGACAAACCCTGGAACAGGCTGCCCAGAGAGATTGTGGAGCCTCCTCTGGAGACATTCAAGACACAGCTGGAGGTGTGCCTGTGTGACCCACTCTAGGTGATCCTGCTCTAGCAGGGGCTAGTGTAGATGATCTTTAGAGTTTCCTCCCGATCCATAACATTCTGTGATTCTGTGAAGATCCCACCCCTACTCCTATCACAGAACAGACTGTTCCACTACAAACTGGATCCCCTCCACCATCCCCAGTAGGCCACCAGAAGACATATTGAGAGCAAGTGACCGTGTGACTCCTGTCCCTGAGCACCTGGTGGCTCTGCAGAAAAGCCCTGCAGCTGGGTTTGTCAACTCCCTGCCTCCTGAGGGCCTGAGGGGACAGCAGCAGGGACAGGGCTTGGCTGTGGCTGCTGGAGAAGCTGAAAGGCAGCAGCAGGGACCTGCCTTGGAAGGCCCTGGAGAGGTTTCTTGTGCCTGCTCAGCTGCAGGCCACAAGCAGGCTGAGGCCTTGGGCCAGCATTGGGACATCAATGAGAAGCTGAGAAGCTCCTAGGGCAGGAGGGGCCACATGGCCAGGAGGGGAGAGTGTGGGTCATGCAAATTCCAATCCCTTTGTGTCTTTGACCAGCAGGAGGCCCAGGGCTGTTCTGGGGACTGTGCATCCCTTGTGCCTGCCAGCTGAGAGGCAGCAGCATTGAGGTGCCTTGGGTGTTTCTTTGAATCTGGAGGTTCTGCTCTGCCCAGGCAGAAAGGCCTCTGGCAGGACCATTGCCATGGCCTGGGATGGAGCAGAGGCTGAGCAGAATGAAGAAGGCCAGGTGCAGCTGGGCTGTGGCAGGAGGAGTGTGGCCACTCAGGCACAGAGGTTGTGCTCCCCTGCACTCAGCACTGCTGTGGCCACATCTGGATTCTTAGTCTCTGTTTGGGACCTCTTGCTCTGAAGGAGTTTTTGAAGAACCTGAGAAGCTTCAGAGCTATCTGCAAGGACTGGGTGGAGAGCCTGAGGGACTGGGGCTTCTGTAACCTGATGAAGTCCTAGTTCAGGGCACTACAGATGTATTGGTGCTCCTGCTTGAAATCTGGTGATGATGCAGCTTCTGGTGGTTGTGGGACAGGAAGACAACCTCCAGAGAGTGCAAATTTTAGGGTTCAGAGTGGAGCTGTCCTGGTTTGAGGCCAGGCAGATCCTCTCTTGCCCCTGAGAGCATACACGAGGTGAGGACAAAGAAAAATCACTCAAAGTGGATCCTTGTGGTCCAAGAGGTCCTGGCTCTGTGTTTCAAGAAATGGCCATGGAGAGTAGAGACAGAGCAGGGAGGGTACAGAAATGTCATGATGAGAGATGCTAGGAAAGCAAGATGGGTGTCAAGAGCATGAAGGGAAAGAGCTGCAGCAGCAGGGGGCAGTGTAGCACCACCTGCAAGGCTGAAAGCTCAAAGCACTGAGGTCTTTCTCCTCCTGTCTATGGCAGTTGCCTCTGCCACCAAGGACAGGGATATGAAACATGAGCTTGAGCCTCTCTGCATCTGACTGCCCAGGCTCTGTGGTCAGGGCTTGGCCTTTCTGCTGCAGAAACCAAAGCCAGTGTGGGGGACAGCGTGGACAACCTGTGGTGGGGATGGCAATGGGCACTGGCAAGGCTGGAAGTCATCAGGAAACCCAGGCTTTGCCTTCTTGCTGTGGCAATCATCCACCACCAGGGCTGTGAGAAGACTTCCTAAGGCACCAGGGGTCCTCAGTGCTTCCTTAAACACCCCAGGAAGGCTGGGGACTCTCATCCCCTGTCCTTCCCTCAGCATCACAAACCCCACAGCCCCAGCACCTGAGGAGCCCTGACCCATACATGAGGGACAGGATCTGCCTGCCCAGGCACTGTGCTCAGGGTTTGGCCTTTCTGCTCCATAAACCCAACCAGAGTTTGCTCTCCTGCACTTTGCCTTTGTCTGCTGCAATCATGGCCTCCACTGAGCTGCTCTGAGGAGCCCTTGGGGGCTTTGTTGGTAATGCCCCCAGTGTGGGCCAATCAGTGCTTCAAGGCACTTTGTGTTTTCTTCTGACTTCTGAAGAGTTTCTTCTTCTTCTCTCAGTACCTGAGTTCCTGCAATGAGTCCCAAGTGCCCTAAGGAGATGTTTGTGTCCCTGCAATCTTCCTCAGGATTTCAATGTGCGCCTCAGAAAGTTCAAGTATTTATGTCATAGATATAATATTTTACTCCATTTCAGTTTAGCTCAGAGATGATAATTCCCCAAGTGACACTGACCCAGGCTGTCTCACCAGGACATCTGCACTGGCAGGAGGGTGCAGCACACCAAGGACACCTCTCAGGGCTCTATTTCTCTTTGTCCTGATCCATACCTACCTTACCCTGTCCTACTTCTTGGCCTAGGCAAGGGGGGAGGGGGAATCCCATCAGGTCTTGAGGAGGTTTCCAGTGACAGGGGGACTGTGCCACCACAATCTGCTCTGTGACTTGAGTGCATTTCTCTCAGCCAGAGAGTGGCTGTGTGGTTGCCTCCTGTCTCTGTGCCTCTCACAGAGAATGGCATCATCCAATCAGAATGGGAAGGACATTTGGTGGTTCCTCAGCCTCCAAAGTCCTCTTCAATGCCATTCAGTGACACAAAGCACTCAGGAAACATTGATGATGGGAAATGTCTGCAGCAGCGTGACTTGCTTGGCCATCCTCCTAACTCTAACTGCAAACTAATGTGGAACAGCAAGCAGAGAGCAGAGAGGCAGGAAAATCCGAGTGGCTGTGCCACCAGGGGCAGTGTCCCAGCTGCTGCTGGACACCACCCAAACAGCACTTCCCACCAGCAGTGTTCTCCACTCCTCTTGATTATTTTTAGCACTCAAAGGATTTCTTCAGTGTCATGGTGGACTCTGGGCAGAGACTTTTGTCCTGCTTCCCCTGGTTGTTGCAGCAGGCTGATGGAATCAGGGTACGGAGGAGTTGTTGGTTGCTAAGCTGTCAGCTCGTGGCTTGGACAGCAACACTCTTGAGCTGGTTAGGAACTGGCTGGAGGCTGAGCCCAGAGAGTGGTGGTGAATGGTGCCACCTCCAGCTGGAGGCCGGCACCAGTGGCTCCCCAATAGATCAGTGCAGGGCCCCCATCCTCTTCAATGTCTTCACTGATGATCTGGATGATGGGATTGAGACAGTCATCAGCAAATGTGCAGATGACACCAAGTTGGAGCAGATGTGGGTTTGTCAGTTAGAGACAGAGGGCGCTGCAGAGGGCCCTCGACAGACTGGACAGATGGGCAGAGGCCAACAGGATGGCATTCAACAAGTCCAAGTGCCAGGTGCTGCACTTTGGCCACAACAACCCCATGCACAACTACAGCGCTGGGGTCAGAGTGGCTGAGAGCTCCAAACAGAGAGGGACCTTGGCGGTGCTGACTGACAGCTGCCTGAAATGAGCCAGCAGTGTGCCCAGGGGCCAAGAAGGCCAAGGGCATCCTGGCCTGCATTAGGAATATGTTGCCAGCAGGAGCAGGAGGTCATTGTGCCCCTGTACTCTGTTTTGTTAGGCCACACCTTGAGTGTTGTGTCCAGTTCTGGGCCCTCAGTTTAAGAAGGACATTGAGACACACTTGAAGGTGTCCAGAGAAAGGCAACAAGGCTGGGGAGAGGCCTTGAGCACAGCCCTGTGAGGGAGGCTGAGGCGCTGGGTTGTTTAGCCTGGAGAAGAGGAGGCTCAGGAGAACCTCATTGCTCTCTACAACTAGCTGAAGGGTGGTTGTAGTCAGGAGGGGGTTGGTCTCTTCTCTCTAGCAACCAGCACCAGAACAAGAGGACACAGTCTCAAGCTGTGCCAGGAAATTTTAGGCTGGAGGTGAGGAGAAAGTTCTTCACGAGAGTGATTCGCCATTGAATGTGCTGCCCAGGGAGGTGTGGAGTCACCATCCCTGGAGGTGTTCAAGAGGAGAGTGGACACGGCACTTGGTGCCATGGTCTAGTCATGGGGTCTGTGGTGACAGGTTGGACTCGATGATTGCCGCGATTAAGAGATGGGACTCAGCCTGATGCAGGCCAGGTGTCCATTTTATGACACAAACCCTCTTTATTAAAGCTTATACAATACAAAAGCAGCCTACT
Organism: Colaptes auratus; assembly: GCA_015227895.2. Taxonomy (NCBI): domain Eukaryota; kingdom Metazoa; phylum Chordata; class Aves; order Piciformes; family Picidae; genus Colaptes; species Colaptes auratus. Next base: position 34,676,582 of record JAAWVA010000030.1, read on the forward strand.
ACTGGAACAGGGACCCCGTTACAACCATCTGTCTGTCTCAAGTCTTACACACTCCAGTCATAGCAACCCTTCGCCATCAAAGTATCCCTCCTCCAACCACAATGCTGGACCGTAATTCACAAGCCATCGAGGCCAACACTCTCCCCTCTTATCAGGCCAGCAGTGCTTGGAGCTCGGCTCTCCAAGATTTAACCCTTCAATTCCCCCTTCTGTTATATAACAAGAATCTTTAACAAGCAACTATCAAACTCTATAAGCATTACAATAAACATGGCAAAAAAGTAGCAAAAGAATAAAGCAGCAAAAGCATACATACTTGTTCTAAGAAAACTACAATCCGAGAAAAGTCCCCCCGTTACCAAGCAATTTTAAAGATGAAGGAACTGGCCACTTTCCATGACAGTCCTACTAAACAAGTAGAAAAAAGGGATACTCGGAAGATGACCAGAAATCTGCAGCTCACTGTCTCAGAGCTTTCTTCAATCTTCCTCTGGTGTTGTATTTCCCATTCCCCTTTCTGTTGACAAATTGTAGGACTATTTTTCATTCCTGTGTGAGCACAACCAATGGTATCTCGCAAAGGTTGTTGCATGTTAATGTTTGGAACTGAGAAAGCACATTCAGGAGCATCATTTTGCTGTAAAGGAATGCTAAAGAAGCAATCTTTAGGTCAATAACAGTTAAATGCCAATATCGTGTATCATTGTGGGAGGCAGCCCTGATTGAAGGCTCCCCATATCCTCCATAACGTCATTAATCTTTCTGAGATATGGAGCAAGCGCCACTTGCCTGTTTGTGTTTTGATGACAAAAATAGGAGAATTCCAAGGACTTGTGGAGTACAATATGCCCTTTCCCAATTGCTCTGTGACCAGTTCTTGAAGTGCGTGAAGCTTTTCCAATGGCAGGGGCCACTGAGCCACCCAGAACAGGGCATTTTTTTTCCAAGTTAACTGAGGGTTGTCGCGCCCCCAATGGCCCCCTCTGAAAATGGGTGTTCATGGTCCCCCCCATTGTGAAAGCACATCACGACCCCATAGCACCATAGGCACGATAAAACAAAGGGTTTCACAGAAGCTATGTGTCCCTCTGGTCCCTGATCTGAATGAAATTCAGGCTCTGATGACTTTCTCTCAGCTCCCCCTATGCCTGCCAGCGCCTGAGATGCCTAGCTACAGGCCCAGCACGGTGGCCCATTTAGCTTTAGAATCACTGTGACATCTGCTCCAGTATCAATAATGCCACTGAGCACTATGTTCTGCTGACCATACAGCAGGACACACTGACAGATAGGACGTTTTTGAGAGATAGTCTGTACCCAACAGAATCTGTGGATCCCCAGTAGACCTGAATCCTCCTTTATTTCTTAAAGGTCCCTTTACAGGGGTCGTTCCGATCCCAAGGAAGCAATAACAGCTGTGCAATACGACTTCCTTCGGTACCGGGCAGGGAGGAAACGGAGTCCCTGCCATGATCTGAATTTATCTCTGCTGTCAGAATCAACAACCCCAGGAAGCACAAAAAGTCCTGAGATTGTTGTTGATGATCTACCTAATATTAGTGCCTGAGTTTTTACTGGGAGAGGACCTGACACACCTGTTGGCAACAAATGTACCGCGGTATCAAGTAAAGTTACTGTGCCGGAGGTTGCCAGGTCCAGTCCTGCGCTGCCTGCTGTTGCTGGGCGGAGGTCAGAGACGCGCGTGCTGCTGGCATCTGGCTGGCCGGTGCCGGCTGGGTGATTTGTGTCTGCGTGCGGCACTGTCCCGCGCTCCGCATCCAGTTTCCCTGTGCAGGCTGCCCTTGAGAATTATACTTAGCTCGACATTGGTTAGCATAATGCCTCCCCTTCTGGCACTTAGGGCAATCCCGGGTGCCTAGGTTTGGCTCCGCTATTAGCTACCAAACAATTCTTTCTGAGATGACTGGTTTCCCACAGCCACAACAACTCCTGTATCCATTGGACCATTCAGAGCTGCAAAAGCTGCAGCCATAGCTTCATACTTGATATTCCATCGTACCTATCTTATTACATGCTTCGAATCATTTCTAGCAAGGTGGATTTTGATTAGGCAAAGATTTTAAACAGCTTCTTACAATCTGCATTTGCATTCTCCACAGCTATTTCACAGTAATATTTCCCTTGCCTCCCCATTATCAATGGACGTTCTAAGGCCAATTTAACCTATCTATGAATTGCATATAGGTTCTCACGGTTCCTGAACGATATTCGTAAAAGCTTTTTGCAGCTTTGAAAGTCCCGGACTTTTAAGAACCTTTCGCCTCTTCTCGCGATGCTTCCAGGGCTTCCA
>JAAWVA010000030.1:34679392-34804248 GCA_015227895.2 Colaptes auratus
ACGAGGCCATAGTGACCTTGCTGCTTCAGCAAGGCAGCTAACTATGAGCAGTAAACACAAGATGGAGGCAGGCCTACACATTCTGCTCAAGTAGCGGTTCCACAGAGTCAGTCCCTTAGATTTAAGCCAGTCTCCAACAATTCCCCCCTTTTCTTTGTACAGGAAAAGCTCGAGATGACCTCATTTACATTCTCATAATACATCCATATGCAATACGCCAAAAGACAAAACAATACCAATCCAACATAAACCTTCTTAAGCAGACCTAATAACCAAGGAGACATATTTCCAAACCAAGATTGAAACCATTGATCAAAGGATTCACTTTTTAACAATTGATTATGATTTCCAACCAAGCAATCCTTTTATAAATTGATTGACTGTGATCAGACAAATTAAAACAACACATGTCTTCAAAATCCTCACAGCCATGGACCATGAGCTAAAAGCAAGAAATCAACAGCAGCTCTATTCTGTAAATATGCATGCCTTAAACTATTTGGATCTAAAAGCAATTGAGCTAAAATTCAGTAGTAACATTAGCCTGTTTAGCCTGACCAACCAGATAACTTGCTGTGTTTGTAGCTACCAGTGTCCTGCTTTAGTTACATGCTGCAGGCACAGCACTGCTTTGCTACACTGCTAGCCACTTTTGCACTTATGCTGAGCATGGCTTACCACCATGTCAGGCTCTAAGCCTACACTGCCAGATTGCTCACACTGCTCGTGCTGGCATTGCCACAATCCCCTTTGTGTTTTTGGAGCAATCTGGTCATGGGAGCTCTTCCCATCCCATACAAGATACTCTTTGCATACACAGAAGCAAGCGAGTTAGCTAAGCTGCAGCAAAAGCAAAAGTCCTGTAGCACAGCATGTCTGACAGACTGATGTAACCCATACAAGGCACAATGCTTAAGTTGAGCTAGTTAGAATGTTCTAACAGAGCTGGCATAATGCATGGTCAAAGATAGCAAACATTGTAAAGAAGAACTTAGATCTTAACAGTTCCGATCTTTACATTTCACTCTTCTTATGGACAGAGAAGACCTGACTATGCCTGGACACATTGCACACAGAGATTAAGACACAAATGCAATCCTCAGCACTGTCTTTTACAATCTGCTTCAGGGGTATGTTGCATCTTTATTTTTCTCTAGGATGGTCAAAAATCATGAATTGTTTAATGGCAGCAAGATTTCTTTAATCTGTAAAGGTAGATCTGGCCAGGCTCTAGCTTCACAGACAGAAAACTTGCAGGCAAACAGCAAGAGCAAAATGGCTTCATTGCTTTGCCCCATAGAAAATTACCCATAATAATGTGGTTTGCTCATCCTAGTAATACTGATCTCTCAATGTTCACACAGCAGTTAAGCAGTCATGACACAGTTAAAATTAGATGCTTTCTGTTGACATCTTGGATTATTGTGACAGGCATTGAGGTCAGCGCTGGGCAGCCCTGCTGACCGTCACCTTCATGACAGCCGTGCCACGTTCGTGCTGTCTTGTGTGAGAGGGTTGCAGCACTTTGCAAAGTTTATGTTTCTAGGTGTTGACATGAACTAACTATTCCTTGTTGGTACCATTAAAAAACTTCTTTGCTATGGGGGTTCTCTCTTTCCCTCTTTTTTTTTTTTTTTTACATATTCAAAAATATGTCATTTGCAGATGTCCATTATATGTGTTAAATTCTTGGTTACAGCAAAAAGATTGTAACATACAGTAACATGTAATCCAGATGTAACTGTGCCGTTCATTACAACTGTGTAAACAACAAGTACTTCTGTAATGGCACTCTTGAACCAAATTCTGGCATACAGAATCTGAACAGAAGTCAGAAGAAATATTTTAAAAGAAAAGAAAACCCCAGCCTGAAGCACAGACATGAACCTGGCCAAAATGGCCCAATTTTGTGAGAGGAAAAAGGTGCCCTCGGAATTTTGCTTGCTTGCTTTCAAGGACATTTGATCTCCTTTTGTTTTTTTTCCAAGGCATCAATCCAGCATGTGAGATATTTTACTATTATTGAACAATATGAACAAAGAGTAAATGTCTCTTAATTATGAGCATGTGAGTACCTCCTACTGTGACATTATTAAAGAAGACAAGAGATGATTGGAATGTTACTGCCTGTATAGCGTGACACTTGCAGAAGGTATTCCATAGGAAATAAAAGTAAGTTCTGGAGAAATCAAATCCAACATGCTATAGCATCTTACTTCCTGTAACAGAAGCAAACTATTTGAGTACAAGACATTGCACACACGAAATGTAAGATGAGATTTGAACTTGAAACATACTAATCTCAAACAGATTTTTACTATTATCACCTAAAAATGTAATGTTCAGATGTAAAGGATCTTAGTAGCCTTCAGTCGCTTGATTATGGCTTGCTTCGCAGACATAATTTTGTCAGCAATGTTTAGTGTTCCATGAGATCCTTTCAACAAAGCCACACAGGTCCCTATGCCACCACTTTTGCACATGTGCCTTTCATACAGGAATTTTGCATATGTTCCATCTGTAGGGAGAAGCCCCACAGTAGCAGGAGTATGACAGAGCAAGAAGTTTTATTACAAAATACTGGCAAACTGGGGTAAGGTGACACAATCACAAGCTGGTATCTTCAACTAACAGAAAGCTATAAATTCTCTTCTTTAAAAAAGACATTCAATGTGCTTACTCACAAGCTGACACAGAGTTCATGCAAGCTATTAAAAGCAAAGCAAACCAAAACAAACCACTCTAAATTTTACCCTTCAAAATGCTGCATATATTTAATCCTAAAATAAACAAGGCCCCTCCCCTTTTTTTTTTTTGCTCTCTTTTTTTTTCTTTGTTTTTTTCCTCTTTTTTTTCTTGTTTTTTTTCCTTTTTGGCATGCATGTTTGTGTTCGGTCCCTCCAACCTAAAATGAAAATGCATGTTTTGTTTATAATGAATTTTGATTTTCCTCTCTAATGTGTATATTATAAAAAACTGGTGGTGATAACATATAAGTTCATATGAACATTTTTCTCTAATCACACACAATCACCAACCATAATCATTCAGTCCAAATCACAGGGTGCTGTGGTACATTTCTTCTGATCAATGCTTTTGATCCCAGATTATCCGAACATTTATTGTTGATCGATGTTCAACTTCATGGGAAATGCTGTTTCCTCTATTCTTGATTTATTCTAACAAAAACTTAAACATAAGGAATACTTTTAAAAATTAATAGCTATTTACTACAAACCTTAACTATATTACATGGAGCTCCTTGAAATGCCTAGGCACACAACTAAGAAGGTTCAAACCATAAGAAATCTTACAATGTGAACTCATTACTAAGTCCTTATACCTTGCTACAATTGCTATGTACTAAGTACCTGTAAATACCAATGCTTACTATTCATTATGCTTACTAGGAAAACTTAGCAAAACTCTAAATAACAGAACTCTGAAAGACATTACAATCAGAAATTATGAAATTAGCACTGTTGCTTTAAATCAGAACAAGCTTTGGTAGACTAGAGTCGTACCAGAAAAGAGACGAGGGGGGGCAAGGTGTGCAGTCGTTGCAATTGTTTCTGCGGTAAGGGTCCTAACAACTTGCAGCCTATCATGCCTGAGCGACCACTGCTCCACCCATACTGGATTAGCTGTTGTCCATTTTAATTTGAGGGTTGGTTGCTGACCAGTAGCCGCCACAGAAAGGAACAGAAACAAGTTTTGCTCCTAGCTAACTTAAGGTGTCTCAACCCAATAGAGTAACTGGAAGGGTTAACACGTATTGTCTTACAGTGATTGATTTGCCGTCGTAAAAGCTAATTGCACTGGCTCTTTGCTGACCCAAGGTTGTTTGAATACATTTAAAACCCTTTAAACCTTTTAAACTCGAGACCATTCCACTGATAACGAGATACAATAGTGACATCAGCTCCTGATAGTCACAATCTGTTCTAGTTTTCCCTTAGCCTTCTTATCCTCAAATCCTGTTAAAAGTTTTAGGCACTGAAAACTCAGATGGTATTAGCTGAACAATTTCTGTCCCAACAAGAATACTAACAGGAGGGGTAATGCTATGGAGCATAACTTTCTTAGCCCAATCATAATCAGAATCTATTGAACCAGGAATTATAAGGATGCCCTGTCTAGAGTTAGACGATCTGCCAACTAACAGAGCACAGGGTTGGTGACCCAGAGTTCGTGTTGATGGGACTCGACAACAACATTTTTGTGGACTCAAGAATGACCTATTGGTAAAATGCTGAGAACCTGTTTAGCTTTTTCGTTAGCATTGTTAAATGCCAGAATAATACCACAGGAGATGCATGTACAGGAACATCTACAGATTCCCTTCTATTACTGCATTTCTCACAATGCCTTTCTAGCGGCGCAGCGGGACAGTTCCCCGTCCCTCCCACCTCCCGATCCCTTACACTATCGTCCCTTCAGAATTTGATTGTAGCCTCCGTCGTAGTGATGTTTTCTGCTGAAAATGCCTGGGGCGTAGGAGGCAGGGGGATGGTGAGGTGACCGCTGGTGCTGGCCGCTGCCGGGCCGCCGCCATGCCGCCACCATGGGGACGGCCGCTGGGGCCACTGCCGTGGCTGCTGCCGTGGGGCCCACCGTGGGGGCCGCTACAGTCCGTGCTGCCGGTGTCGGTGGTGCATCAGTCGGTGCCGCCTCGGTCGGAGCCGCTGGTGCCCGTGGGGGCCGTCGGGGCTCGCGGAAGGAGTGCGGTCGTAAGAATGCCGTAACCGCGAGCCTCCAAGCGCTCCATTTTTCTAAGAGGGACTGTGAAACAAAGTTGGCACTGTTTGATTTCTCAGCGTCGGTGCTGTCTCTTCCGAATCCGAGCTGTCGTTGGCAATATTAGAAGGAGATGTTGATGAATGGGATCAAACACGCTGAACCACAAGTTTCGCTGCCTTTTTATCGCTTCCTCCCTGCTGGGATGGTGGCTGGTGTTTAGCACCTCATCCCACAGCTAGGCTCTGGTTTTGTCCCATGCTTCGGTAGTAAAAGCTTCAGTTGCTCTGGGGATAAAATCATGATTCCGGGCCCATGCTAATAGCCCTTTCAAAATCCCAGTAATCTCAGTAACACCTCTCACGGAGAGGATAGTTAGCCCATTCAAAATGCCAGAATTGTCAGGAATACCTCTCTCGGAGAGGACAGTTTGGAGGGCGTTTAGCACAGCCTCTTCTGTTTCGCGGAGTGCTTCACCGTGCCTCTCCCCGGCCGCTTTTGCAGCTTTACGGCACTTTTGTCACCATCTATGATCAAGTCCCACAGTTTGTTTCCATATTCTCTCCAATACATCAACACTAAACACATCTTCTGACGACTTGAAAAAACCATTCTCCCTACCAAACTGTAATAAACGTTCAGGATGCTTCTTTAAATCCACATCCTCTACACTGTGTTTCTCAGGGAAACTTAAAAATAAGTTAAGGGCTACTTCGCTTTCGATCCCTTAGTGCAGCCTTCAAAAACCCGTGGAAGTTGAGCAGCAGCCCTTACCCGGACGGCGAGCTTAATTCCAATTCAGGAAACCAGCTCAGGCACGGTACGAACTCCCTACGCCAGCGTTGAATCGCACTTTTGCCGCTTGATTTGCTGCTAATCGATGCTTTTCCGGGCTCGCCACCACCCCGACCGCAAGAAGGTCTCCGCAGGCCTCCTATCCCGCGTCGGGGGTTCTCTCCCTTACCCCACTGGATCGTCCGTCCCTGTTCTAGGCGCCAGATGTCGGAGGGCGGCGAGGGAAGACAGCAGCAATCAATGTGATTGATAAGCACGCTTCAACTTTATTGCCCGGATACACAGCTTATATAGCATCTCAGCTAAATATGCACAAGCGTCACTATTCTATTGGTCTCTGACTGAAGGCGACATTATAATATCCAGCCCACCTGCAATTAGGTCTGTGTACAATATCAAAGGCTCTGTGTACAATCTCAGAAAACTCCCTTCTCACTAGCTCTTCCTTTCCCATCCAGTTATCTTGCAAACACACAGCTGCGAGAACAGCTACGAGGCCATAGTGACCTTGCTGCTTCAGCAAGGCAGCTAACTATGAGCAGTAAACAACAAGATGGAGTAAGGCCTACATATTCTGCTCAAGCAGCTGTTCCACAGAGACATGTCCCTTAGATTTAAGCCATTCTACAACACCTTCCCCCTTCGAAGCTAGTTTAAAGCCCTGTCAATGAGGCCTGCTATTTGGGTTGAGCTGGAGTTAATTCTCCTCTGAGCATCCTGCTAGTGCTGCAGGGCTGTAGCTGGGTGTTGGTAACACAGCAGTGTTTTGGCTGCTGCTCAGCTGAGCACTCAGGCTGTGCTTTTCCAACATTTCCCTGCCCCAAGGGTATGCTGAGGGGGGGCAAGATCTTGGGAGGGGACACAGCCAGGCCAGTTGACCCGAAGTGGCCAAAGGAGTGCTCCATGCCATGTGTGGTCAGCTCAGCTATAAGAACAAAGTGGGAAGGAGATTGGTCCATGGATTTTGTCCTGCAGAGGAACCACTCTGCACAGAGCCCTGCTGCCTGAGACCGACCTCCCTGTGCTGCTGGGCAGTAGAGATTCACTTCTCTCTCTGCTTCACCCTGAGTGGTCTATTGCTTGTGCCTATCCTGAGTGTTAAATTGCTTTTATCTTACACTGCCTTTTGTTATCTTTCCCCTCTCCCCTATCCATTTAAGAAAGGGAGTGACAGAGTGGCTTTGGTGGGCATTAAGCCCCCAGCCAGGTCCAAACCACCACACTTGCCCAGTCAGAAAGGCACCACAGGGTCTGGGAGGAACCATTCCCAATGCCCTGGGATGGAGCAAACCCTGCAGAGAGTGAAGAAGGCCAACTGCAGCTGGGCCATGACAGTAGGCGTGTGGCCACCCAGACAGAGAAGTTGTCCTCCCCTTGGGCTCAGCATTGCTGTGGTCACACCTGGATGCTTTGTGTCTGGGTGTTGGACTCTGCAGTCTGATGGAGAAGGAAGGAACTGGAGAGACTACAGAGAAGATCTGCCAGGATGGGGGTTGACATCTCTGTGGAGAGACTGAGGGACCTGGGCTGCTTCAGCCTGCTGAATGGAGGCTTAGGGCGCTACCAGAGCAGTGTGCACATGACTGAAGGGTGGTTTCAGGGAGGATGAAGCTCTTCTGGAGAGTGGGGAGACACCAAAACCTTCACACAGTGCAGCTTGGAAGGTTCAGAGTGGAGATGAGGCCAAAGAAATATCCCTTAAAAGCAGATCTGCTATGCAGGAGGCCATCCAGAGGTGTTAGGAAATGGCAGGGAGAGCTGAGACAGCTCAGGGAGGGGATGGAAATGGCAGGGGGAGAGCTGGGTGGGGAAGCAAGATCTGTGTCAGCAGCCTGAAGGGAAAGAGCTGCAAGCATGGGACAGTGTAGGAGAGGCTTTGAGGTTCTTCTATTGCAAGGGCAGTGGTCAGGGCTTGGCCTTTCTGCTTCCTAGACCAAAGGCAAGCTTTTCTGCCCTGCACTTTGCCTTTGTCTCCCTGCAACCCTGGCCTCTAACAAGATGCTTTAAGGAGTCCCTGGGGAGCCTTTGTCAGGAACAAGCCTCAGGGAGGCCAATCAGTGCTTCAAAGTACTTTGGAGTTTTCTTCTGACTTGGACTTGTTAAGAGGCTTCTTGGCAGTACCTTGGCAGAGTCTCCTGGCAGTACCTAAGGATGATGTAATCAGCCCAAAATACTCCATGGGGCTCATTAAAATACTGCTGAACCTCTAATTGTTGCCAAGGTTTCTGCAGCTAATTGGAGAGGTTTTTAGTGCACAAAGCGTCTGATAAAAAGTATTTTTAAAGGAACCTTTCATTCCTTTTCAGCAGGAGTTGTCTCTTTGCAAGCAAACCACAGCAATCCTGTCAAGTTCCTACCCTGGTCACTGCTCATCCTCACTCCCCACTGCCCACAGCAGAGCCCAGAGCCACAGGTGAGGGACAGGATCTGCCTTGCCAGGGGCTGGGGGTCAGGGCTTGGCCCTTTGGATCAATGAAACCCCTCCAGGTTTGCTCAGCAGCAGAGCCACCTTGAGCTGCTTGTCCTGACCTCTCAGCACTGCCTCAGTTCTCTGCTCTCCCCACAGCCTGGAGATGCTTCAGTGCCTCCAGTGATGCTTCCCTTCCATCCACTGTCTCCTGCTCTAAGGAGACCCTGGGGACCCTTTCCCAGTTTGTTTCACTGGGACCTGCTAAGAGTAGAAGAAACTTGAGAGTTTGAATCTGACTTTGACTTCTGGAGAGGTTTCATCAGCTTCTCAGTCTCTGAGGTTCATGGACTTGGCAACAAAGCCACCAGAGGGCTCCTTTAAATGCCTGGGGCTGTTCTGTTGTGCTGAGCCAGGCCAGGCTCCTGGGCTGGACGGTGCTGCTGGCAAGCAGGCAGCACTGCAGGAGACAGCTCTGGCCAGGAGCAGCTCCTCTGCACAGCACAGCAGGGCTGAGGACACTGCCAGAGGATCTCAGGGAGATGAGGAAGGCAGAGAGAGCTTTGAGGTGGCCAGGACTGGGAGGATGCTGAGAGCTCACAGGAGGAGAAGTCACTGCAGTCACTGACACGGTGAGGCTGTGGGTGCAGGGTGGTGCAGGTGCATTTCTGGGAGGCATCTCCTACAGCTGGCACAGCCACAGCTGATGTTGGCTGTGGGGAGCAGCTGTGGGTGAAAGGAGTCACCCCTGGCATTGCAGAGCAGGGTGGGGCAGGGTCCTTCTGCTCTGGAGAGGCTGCTGGGGGGATCAGGGCTGCTCACAGCTGCAGCTCAGCACCAGGAAACTTCCAAAGGGATCTTTCAAGGATAAGGTCCAAGCAGGGTCTGCTCTAAAGAGAGAAGAGTTCCTGAGTCTCTGTTTGCAGTTTCCCATTCTGAGGACAAGGGAAAGTGGGTAGAGAAAGAGAGGTAGCAAAGGACCATTCAAGTTGGAACAAGTCCTTGAAACTGGGGAGGTGTATCTTGGAGTGGTCAGGAGGTCTGCTGGGAGCCTCCTAAAGAACCTTTGGCCACTCCTCTGCCTGTGGACAGCAGCAGCAGCACCCTGGCTGGACTCCTCAGGATGCCTCCAGCCAGTGCCCTGCAAACAGGCAGGTTTCTGTAGGTGAGTGCAGAGGGGCTGGGCTGGGCTCTGTGAGCAGGGCAAATCCATCCCCCAGCACACTCCTGCCAGGGTGAGAACCTCCAGGCAGCAGGGATCTGATCAGGGAAGGAAACTGAACCCAGCAATGTTGTGGGAGGGAGCATTCAGACATCTCCATCTGATCCCCTCCAAGCTAGATCCTTCCTCTGAGCAAGGCCCTTGGCCTCCTCTTCCTCCCCAGAAAAGCCTCTGCCCTCAGGGTCATGGGCTCCAAGGTGTGAAGCACCTCCTCTGCAGCCACAGCTACAGCAGAAGCAGAGCTGCCACAGGAGAGGAAATGCCATTGGGTGTTACAATGAGCCCTGAGTGTGCTGGGCTGCAAGTGTGGTGCTGAGACCTTGAGAGAGGCTGAGACACTGAGTGGTCTGTGGTGGATCCCTCTGCTCTCACAGTGTCTGTGGCTCTTCAGGGGCACATGGGAGTGTGATCAGCTCCAGCTCAGCAGGCACAAGCCCAGAGAAGTGGGAAGTGGCAGCAGGGCCAGAGCAGCTCCCTCACTCTGCTCTGAGCCACAGCAGCCTCTTGCCTTGCAGGCTTCTGCTCTCTCTGCTCCCCCTGAGGGCAGCAGAAATGCTGTGTATGAGAACTTGTGACAGCCAAGACCACTCTGGGGGTGAGATGTGGGCAGCTGGAGTACAAAAGCCTAAAACATTCAGGAACTGCCTTTTTCTACCCTCTCTCCTTAGCACTGGCAGATGCTGAGAAGCCTTTCTGCTTTGGGACTCTTTCCTCTGACAGTGGACACCAGAGCTTGCTGCTGCCTCCACCTCTCCCCACTGCAGAGCAGGACTGACTCAGCAGCAGGAAGCAGGAAGAGTCTCTGCTCTTCCCTTCATGCTCAGCCAGCACAAGAGAGTCCAGCAACAGAGCTGGAGGGAGGTCTCCTCAAAAAGAGAACTTCAGTCTCCGTATCAGGGGCTGAGAAATGGCTTTGGTTGTGCTCCATTGACTTGTGACTGCCTTTGCCTTTTGGCTACTGCACTGTGAACAAAGGGCAGCAGATGTCCAACAGCAGCTCCATCAGGCACTTCCTCCTCCTGCCCTTCAAAGGCACAAGACAGCTGCAGCTCCTGCACTTCTGCTTCTTCCTGGCCATCTACCTGGCTGCCCTGCTGGGTAATGGCCTCATCATCACCACCATAGCCTGGCACCACCACCTCCACACCCCCATGTACTTCTTCCACCTCAACCTCTCCATCCTTGACCTGGGTGCCATCTCCACCACAGTGCCAAAATCCATGGCCAATTCCCTGAGGGACACCAGGGACATCTCCTATGCAGGATGTGTTCTCCAGCTCTTCTTTTTAGTATTCCTAATTTCAGCAGAATATTTTCTCCTCACCACCATGTCCTACGATTGCTACGTTGCCATCTGCAGACCCCTGCACTATGAGACCCTCCTGGGCAGCAGAGTTTGTCTCCATCTGGCAGCAGCTGCCTGGGCCTGTGGCTTTCTCACTGCTCTGCTGCTCACAGCCAATACATTTTCCCTGCCCCTCTGCCATGGTCATGCTGTGGAGCAATTCTTCTGTGATGTGCCCCAGATCCTCAAGCTCTTCTGCTCCACATCCTACCTCAGCTCATCCTAACTTCGGCTTATTGTGGCCAGTGCCTGCTTAGTCTTTGGCTGTTTTGTGTTGATTGTGGTGTCCTATGTGCAGATCTTCAGGGCAGTGCTGGGGATCCCCTCTCAGCAGGGACGCCACAAAGCCTTTGCCACCTGCCTCCCTCACCTGGCTGTCATCTCCCTGTGTATCAGCACTACATTCTTTGCCCATTTGAAACCTCTCTCCATCTCTTCCCCAACCCTGGACCTGGTGGTGTCAGTTCTGTACTCAGTGGTGCCTCCAGCAGTCAACCCTCTCATCTACAGCCTGAGGAACCAGGAGCTCAAGGCTGCCCTGAGCCAACTGAGCCCTGGATGCTCGCAGAAGCAATAAAGTTTGTCTTCTCCTGCAGAGCAGTTCTGATGTCACTCCGTGCAGGTCCAGCCTGGCTGCTAGAGTTCTAGCTGCTGCTGGTGCTGTTCCCCTTGTGAGAATGTTGTTCCCACACAAATGTCTTTCTTCAGACCATTTCTGGTTCAGTGTTGTCCTGTCTGCTGTGACCCAGAGGCTGCAGACATGAGGAGCTGTGCTCCCTGTGTGTTCAACACAATAAAGGACCCTGCAGGGAGTTGTTTCTCTGAGTTGCTTCCTCTAAGGCTTCTGTGGAGCTGCAGGGCAGTGCCTGTGTGCAGAGGTGGAGGGGCAGAGTCCCAGCACAGCAGTAGTGCCAGGCAGCCCCAGAGCTTGGGCTGTCCTCAGCTGCTCTTTCTGCCCTTCCACCCTCTCCTGCTGAGCCTCTGTGCTGGGGCAAGGCCTGAGTGCTCTGGCAGCTTGGGCACTGTGCTGCTGGGTGGCAGTGCTGGGACTGCAGGCAGGGAGAGTCCAGGGCTGCTTCTGGGACAGAGCTGTGTTCCAGAGCAGCACTGCCATCAGAACAGGAGGTCTCCTCATGCCTTCATCCCCCAACCCCCTCCCATTACAGACTGCACCTACTCAGAGTCCAAACTGGGTACCCTGACCCCCTTCCAGTATAGACTCAGTCCAAACATGGTTCCTCTAACCCCTCTGTGGTGGGGTGAGAAAGTTCCCTCCCCACACACAGGGAAAGAAACCACAGCTAGCTCAGTCGGAAAAGCAGATGAAAGCTATATTTACAGGCATTAATGGAATGCAATGAATATATACACAAATATACAATATTTACAATATATACAGGAAAATACAGCAATGAACACAATGCAGAAAAGCCTTTTCCCTCCAGCCGGCCAGGGGGGTTCCCTGAACCCCCCTCTCTCCCTCCCCACCTCCCCTTTTTCCCAAAAGGGGTTAGAGAGAGAGAGAAAGGCAATTAAGGAAGAAAAATGCTGTTAGCTGAAAAAGCACATGCAAGAATTAGTTCTCTTATCTGGTTAGCTGTTAACTCAAGGCCGTTCCTGCTTCAGAAAGAGAGAAAACCGTCCATCTCACAGGACAGAGAAGCACAGACTGCACCCAGCCTGAACCCAGACCAGACACAGACTGAACTAACAGAACCCAAACTCCAAACTGCACCCCACAAGCACCAATGAAATTAGTTTAGACTATCTTGTTTTTGTTCAAATATAAAAAAACATTCAGCCAGAGTGTTCATCAACTGTCTCTTTCTTAAAGGCATAGCATCAACCGGTCACAATCCACCTCTTCTAAACAATTTCATTGGCTGTTCATACTGTCCATCCAATCTAAAGCAATAGCTACAATTTGTAAGTAAAGTCCATAGTCCATTCCGGCTATCCTCAGGTATAGATAATTCAGAAGTCCAAGAAACAAGAAAAATGGAAAACAGTTTGTCTCTTCGCAGACGAAGCGAAGAAAAGGGAAACAGGGAAACAGGGACTCTCAGTTGACTCAGGGCTCTCAGGGTTCTCAGGGTTCGTGCACCGTGGATTCCTCAAGGATTCTTCCTTTGGGCGCGATGTAGCTGTACAACACTCTGAAATTAAACTCTTTCAGCTAAAGTTAAATTTCTTTGTGGCATACACTGAATTTCACCATTCTCTTGCATTACCCAATAAGTGTGACCCGGACCTTCAGCTGAAACCACCCCTCGGACAGGTTTAGCCTCTCCTGAGGGAGAAAATACCCAAACAGTTTGACCTAACAGATTCTTTTCCCTAACAACAGGAACTCTATCACCTTCTACTTTCTGTAGCAGATCTGAGTGTGCCGGTCCAGCTCGGTTCACTGAACCTCTACTATTTACCAGCCAGGTTGCTTGTGCTAAATGCTTTTCCCAGTTTTTCAAAGATCCACCCCCCATGGCTTTAAGAGTGGTCTTCAGCAAACCGTTGTAGCGTTCAATCTTCCCTGCAGCTGGTGCATAGTAGGGGATGTGGAATATCCACTCAATGCCGTGCTCTTTGGCCCAGCTCTTTACAAGGTTGTTTTTGAAATGAGTTCCGTTGTCTGACTCAATCCTCTCTGGAGTTCCGTGTCTCCACAGGATTTGTCTCTCCAGACCGAGAATGGTGTTGCGTGCAGTTGCATGTGGAACTGGATAAGTTTCCAACCATCCAGTGTTTGCCTCTACCATAGTCAGCACATACTGCTTACCAGAACGAGAACGTGGTAGAGTGATGTAGTCAATCTGCCAAGCTTCACCATACTTGTACTTGGACCATCTGTCACCATACCATAAGGGCTTAAGTCGCTTTGCCTGCTTAATAGCAGCACAAATGTCACAGTCATGGATGACTTGTGTGATAGCATCCATGGAAATGTCTATGGATCTGTCACGTGCCCACTGGTAGGTTGCATCTCTGCCTTGATGTCCTGACGAATCGTGAGCCCACCGAGCTAAGAATATCTCACCTCGGTGTTTCCAGTCGAGATCAAGATCAGAGTCCATGTCTGCTTGAGAAACTCTTGCAGCTAGATCTGCCTGATGGTTGTGTTGCTGTTCCTCAGGAGCTTTGCTCTTAGGGATGTGAGCATCAATGTGTCTCACCTTCACTGGAATTCTCTCGATTCGATCAGCAATGTCCTGCCACAGCTCAGCTGCCCAAATAGGCTTTCCTTTTCTCTGCCAACCACTCTTTTTCCAGTTCTTTAGCCAACCCCACAGAGCATTGGCTACCATCCATGAGTCGGTGTAGAGATAAAGCTTTGGCCACCTCTCACGTTCAGCTACGTCGAGAGCTAGCTGGACAGCTTTTACCTCTGCAAACTGACTGGATTCTCCTTCTCCATCCTTTGCCTCTGCAACTCGGCGTGTTGGACTCCACACTGCAGACTTCCACCTTCGCTTGTTCCCGACCAGCCGACAGGAACCGTCTGTGAACAAAGCAGATTTCTTTTCATCATCAGAAAGGTCATTGTAAGGAGGAGCTTCCTCAGCACGAGTTACTCTCTCCTCTGGAGGTTTAGTACAGTTGGTACCTTCAGGCCAACTTGAGATCACCTCCACCAGACCAGGTCTTTCAAGATTTCCCATTCGAGCTCTCTGTGTTATCAGAGCCATCCACTTAGACCAGGTGGAATCTGTTGCATGATGTGGTGTGGAACCTTTGCCTTTGAACATCCAATTCAAAACTGGTAATCTGGGAGCTAAGAGAAGTTGTGATTCAGTTCCAATCGCTTCAGAAGCTGCTTTTACTCCTTCATAGGCAGCTAGAATCTCTTTCTCTGTTGGAGTACCTCTGTAACCTCGACTCCAAAAACCAAGAGGTTGTCCACGTGTCTCACCTGGAGCTCTTTGCCACAAGCACCAGGTTGGACCATTGTCACTTGCAGCCGTGTACAAAATGTTCTTCATGTCTGGACCATCTCGGACAGGTCCCAGACCCATTGCTTGAACCACCTCTTGCTTTATCTGGTCAAAAGCTGCTTGTTGTTCAGGTCCCCAGTGGAAATTGTTTCTCTTTCGAGTCACATCATACAGAGGTTTCACAATCTGACTATCCAGGAATGTGCAGTCCCCAAAATCCCACTATCCCCAAGAAACGTAGAGTTTCTTGCCTAAACCGGTCACACCCCGAGACTCCCAAAGGATCCAGATCACAACCCTCAGCCCCAAGGGATCCCAACCCCACCCCCTCTCCCCTCAGCCCTCCCGCTGCCCCCTGCCCCAAACACCAACCCTGCCACATCCCACAGATGCCCTCCCCACAGCCTCCCCACACCAACCCCCACAGCTCTTCCTTCTGCCCCTCCAGAGCCTGCCCCCAGCCCCACCCACCCCAACCCCACGAACCCTCCCCCAGCCCCACGCAGGCCCCTGCCCCCACCCCCCTCCCGACCCCCAACTCCACACACGCCCCCAGCAGCCCCACGCAGCCAGACCCTTCCCCGCTCCGCTGTCGCCGCCCTCAGCGCTCCCTGTCCCCTCAGCCCCTCCCCCCCCCCGCAGCTCAGCAGCCGGCAGCTGCCGCTCGCCCGCCAGCACCTCCGGTACTCCTCCCGCGCTCCGGCCCCGCTGCCGCTCCCCACGGGACAGCAACAATGGCGGCCGCGGCCGGCCAGGGGGAGGAGCTGCCGCTCTGCCGGCGCCTCTCATTGGCTGCAGCTGCCCGGGCGTGAGCGGGACTTCCGTTCCGGACCGAGACCCCACCCCCGCTGGGCTGAAACGTGGTCTGTTCGGGGCCTCTACTGCATCGCTCTCTGCTCGCTCAGGCTGCCAGGAGGCTGCAGGGGGCGGCAGTCGGCAGCTGCCTCTGCTGCGAGCTCTTCCTCCTTCGTCTTTCTCCTGCTCTGCGTCCCTTTGGCCTCGGCTGTGGGTAGGTGTGGGCACCCGCGGGCCAGAGTGGGGGATGCTGGGGTGGGGATTCTTTGGGGCCTGGGGGAGCGGCTCCTGGGGTTGGCATTGGGCTGCCCTGGGGCTGAAGGCTGTGTCCTGGAGGTGGGATTGAGGAGGGATCCGTGAGGTGTGGGGCTGGTGTCTGTGGGGCTGTGGGGGGGGTTGGTGGGGGCTGTGCAGTTGTGGGGGCGTCTGTGAGGTTCCCTGGGGGCTTGGGGGCCGAGAGAGGCGTCTGAGAGGCTGGGAAGGAGCCCGTGGAGTTGTGTGACTTTGGTGGTTGGAGTTGTTGCTGGGGGAGGCTGTGTGTGGCTGCAGTGTGGGTCGGGGTGGTGAGGCTTGGAGAAGGGAGTGGTGGGGTGCTGCGCGGGGGTGGGTGCGGTTGTGGGGAGCTGTGTGTGTCTGTGGGCAGTGTGTGGGAGCTGTGGGGGTGTGTGATGTTGGGGGGGGGTGTGTCTGTGGGGCTGTGTGGGGTAGGGCAGAGGGAGTGGGTGGGTGTTGTGTGTGGGGTTGTGGGAGGGGTGTGTGGGGTTGTGGGTGCGTGGGTGGGGGGTCAGGGTAGGTGTGTTTGGAGGTTCCTTGTAGTCCTGTCCTGCTGACTCCCCCTGCTGGGGGCAGCTGCAGGCCCCCTTTGGCTGCTGCTGTGTTGCAGGCAGAGCCATTGGTGGGCTGCAGGGGCTGGCCCTGGCCCTGTGTCCCTGTGCTGGGGGCTGGGCTGGCAGCAGAGCTGAGCTGTGGGCGGCGCTGTGGGGGCTGCTGTGTGCAGGAGAGGGTGGTGAGTGTGGGGTGTGGTTTGCAGCAGAGGCTGCTGTGGGGGGTGTGGGGGAGCCCTGGGGGTTGGAGGCTTTGTGCTGGCAGCTGCCGGGCGGCTGCTGTGCTGCAGGGCAGCGGCTGGGCTGAGGGCCAGGTGCAGGGGGGAGCTGTGGGCAGGCTGTGTGCTGGGTGCCGTGGGGGTGTCAGGCGTGGGTGCTGTGCTGAGCCTGAGCTTAGGAGCTCCTGGAGCTGGTGTCAGCTGTGGGGGTGTTTGGCTGTGCTGGGGGTGGTGGCATCCAAGGCCTCTGTGCTCTGCAATCTCTTGAGGCACAAATCTTCCCTGGGGGGCTGCAGACTGATGTTCAGTTTCTCTCCAGGCCTGTTGAGCACAGGAAGGCTCAGGGCAGGAGGAGCTTTTGCTGTGTGGCTGCAGGCTGAGAGCTGTGCAGAGCTGTTGTCAGCTGTGCTGGCAGGAAGCATGGTCAGAAGCAGACTGCTCTGCTGTTTCCCAGCCCAAAGCTGATGGCATGTCATGGTTTGTCCACAGGGGGCGACTCAACAAGACACCTGGCAGCTGAATACAGCTGGTGGGGCTGGGTGTCAGGCACAAACAATTCAAAGAACCTTTAAAAGAGACTTGATCCAATTTTCACTCACCAGTTATGGCTCAGTGCATTACCTGGGGTGCTGCTTTACAACCCACAGGTGACAATGTCTCGTGGGCTGAAGGGCAGGGACTTTAAACAGAACCCAAATGGATGTTAAATGTGTGAGCCCTGAAAAGAGAATCATAGAATCAGTCAGGGTTGGAAGGGACCACCAGGATCATCTAGTTCCAACCCCCCTGCCATGGGCAGGGACACCTCACAGTAGATCAGGCTGGCCAGAGCCTCATCCAGCCTGGTCTTAAACACCTCCAGGGATGGGCCCCCAACCAGCTCCCTGGACAACCCATTCCAGGGCTTCACCACTCTCATGGGGAAGAACTTCCTCCTCATGTCCAGCCTGCATCTCCCCACCTCCAGCTTCATTCCATTCCCCCTATTCCTATCACTACCTGATAGCCTGAAAAGTCCCTCCCCAGCCTTCTTGTAGGCCCCCTTCAGATACTGGAAGGCACCAATGAGGTCACCTCGGAGCCTTCTCTTCTCCAGACTGAACAGCCCCAACTCCTTCAGTCTGTCCTCATAGGAGAGGTGCTCCAGCCCTCTGATCATCCTCGTGGCCCTTCTCTGGACACCTTCCAGCACCTCCAGATCCCTCTTGTAATAGAGGCTCCAGAACTGGAGGCAGTACTCCAGGTGGGGTCTCACCAGAGCTGAGTAGAGGGGGAGAATCACCTCCCTTGACCTGCTGGCCACACTCCTCTTGATGCAACCTGGGATCTGATTGGCCACCTGAGCTGCAAGTGCACATTGACAGCTCCTGTTGAGCTCCTCCAACTTGCTCTCCAGGATATTCTTCTCCATGCTCTCATTGAGTGCCTTCTCATGGGCCATGCTGGATGTGTAGATCAGCCCTGGGGACTCTCAGAGGGCAGCAAGTGAGTGGAGCTGGAGCAATGGATAGAGAGATGGAGGGTGAAGGCTGCAGGGGGTGGGAGGGCTTAGTTCAGCAGCTGTGAGGCTCTGCCTGGCTCCTGCCTACAATGGTGCTGGCAGCAGCTGACCCCAGAAGCTCAAAGCCCCAAACCCTGCCTGGCTGAGGACAGTCCCCTGACTGTGTGCAGGGAATGGCAGAATCTGTCATGATTTCAGGAGGTGAAAGGAGTGAATTGTGCTGCAGCTCTGCATGTGTCAGCTGGGAGATGAACAGCAGCCCCTGGGCACTGTGCCCTCCCATCCAACCTCCTTTTCTCTTGGGCATGTGGAGTGGCAGCTCCAGGAGAACTGCAAAGAAATAGCCAAGAGAAATGGTCAGGGAGAGAAGGAATCAAAACCCTTTCCAGTGAGTCTCTTTGGGCTGCAGGTGTGTGAAGGGTGCTGGAGGTGTCAGGTTTGGGCAGGAGCCAGAGACTCCTCCAGCATCCCAGTGAGAGCTGAAGAGGTTTAGCAAGAAGCTGCCCAAGTCCCTTCCCCCTTTGCTGCATCTCCAGAGATCATTTGTGTGTGTCCTGAGGGCTACTCTGATCTTGCCTTGGGGAGTGGGCAGCAGAGAGGTGTGTGCAGGGCAGAGGTGAGCACAGAGTGGGTGTGGTGGGGGCAGGGCCAGGGAGGAGAGCTGGGTCCAGAGCAAGATCTGCTGTCAAATGCAGCTGCAGGCATCAGAGCCCTGGGCAGGCAGTGGGAGAAAGCTTTAGGCAAGGCCTGGGAGAGGCTGTGTGGAGGCAGCTGTGTTGTGGTGCTGGCCTGCAGCTGTGTGCTGGGGGCTGTGTGCTGGGCAAGGAGCTGAGTCTGCAGTTGTTGAGGCCTCCCATCTTGATCAGCCCTGGCTGTGTGCTGTGGCTGTGCTGCTGGGCTTGGGAGCTGCCCCCAGCAAGGCTGAGCTGTGCTGCCTGGTGCTGGGCAGTGCTGAGCCATCCCTTGCAGGTCAGTGCTCTCCTCTGAGCCCTTTGCTTCTCTCTTGCAGGGGCTGAGTCCCTTTCCCACCATCAGCCCTGCCCCTGTGTGCTGGGGGAGAGCAGAGTTTGCAGATCTGCCCCTTGGAGCAGGCCAGCAGGTAAGGATCCCAGAGTGGGGCAACAGCAGGGCCCCAGTCCCCAGGGCACCTCTCAATCTTCTTCATGCATTCCCACCCACATTTCACCTCTCCAGGGGCTTTGGTGGTCATCAGGTGTTGTGGTAGTCTGGGAACTTCCCAGGCTGGTGGGGGTCAGTTGTGTGCAGGAGGTGATGTTTGGGTTTGGGATATGGAGGGTGGTGGGAGAGGCTTGGAGGTGGTTTGGTGTTCCTTGGTCAGTGCTGCTGCCTCCATTGTCTGAGCCAGGAGAGATCAAAAGACAGAGCCTGGGTCAGGGACCACTCTGCCAATGCTGCCAGGCTCGAGGGGAGTGGGACAAGACCACTCATAAGCCCCAGGGTACCTCAGGGCACTGATCACAGGAACCTGTGGTCTCAGCACAGGTATTAGATGTCTGTGCCCTGAAGGTTTGAGGTCCCCTCTGCATTCTTTCCTGCAGCTGGGTGTTGAGAGGTGTTTGGGGTCAGGGACTGTCATGACCCAGACAGGATCTCAGTGTTTGAGGTCCTGGGCTCAGGTGCTTCCATCTTAGGGAAGATTACACAGCTCTGAGGCCTTCCTGCCACAGTATGGCCTCACAGAAGGTCCCAGACAAGAGCTGGGAGAAGAGCAGTCACCCAGAGAACAAGTTGGAGAAGCCAAAGTCCAGTCTCAAGGGAGAGGAGGAGGAGGAAGAGGACAAGATGGAGGAGGAGGATGGTGAGGAGAATGATGACTGTGACAATGAGGAGCATGAAGAGGAGGATAATGATGAGGATGAAGATGACCAGGACGAGGGGAAGGAATGTACAGAGGATGAAACCAGAGCAGGCCCTTCTGGTCCACCCAAACCTCTGAATCAGTGCCCTGAGTGTGGGCAGAGCTTCCCAGCTGGCTCAGAGGCGGTGAAGCACCACTGCCCCCACCCTGGCTCCCGGCCCTTCGTCTGTGGTGAATGTGGCAAGAAGTTCAGCAGGAGCAGTGACCTCATCCGGCACTGCCGCACCCACACTGGAGAGAAAGCCTTCACCTGTGGTGACTGTGGGCAGAGCTTCATCCGGCGCTCTTATCTCACCCGGCACTGCCTCACCCACACCGGTGAGAAGCCCTTCACCTGTGACAACTGTGGCAAGCGGTTCGGGCAGAGGGCTCATATTAGCCAGCACCGCCTCAGCCACACCAGTGAGAAGTCCTTCACCTGCAGGGACTGCGGCAAAACTTTCAAGCACAGCTCCAGCCTCACCATCCACCGCCGCAGCCACACTGGAGAGCATCTCTTCCCCTGTGCTGAGTGCGGCAAGAGCTTCACCACCAGCACTTTATACATCAAGCACCAACTCACTCACAGTGGTGACAAACCATACAGCTGTGCCGACTGCGGTAAGAGTTTCACTCACAGCTCTGCCCTCACCCAACACCGCAGTGTGCACAGCACTGAGAAGTCCTTCACCTGCAGGGACTGCGGCAAAACTTTCAAGCACAGCTCCAGCCTCACCATCCACCGCCGCATCCACACCGGGGAGAAGCTGTTCCCCTGTGCTGCGTGTGGCAAGAGCTTCACCACGAGCACTCAATTCATCAACCACCAGCTCAGGCACAGCGGTGACAAGCCGTACAGCTGCGCCGACTGCGGCAAGCGCTTCAGCCGTAGTTCCCATCTCGCCCAGCATCGTCATGTGCACAGCAGAGAGAAGGCTTTCACCTGTGCTGACTGCGGCAAGAGCTTCACCCGTCGGAGCAGTCTCACTTACCACTGCCGCAGTCACACCAGTGAGAAGTCTTTCACCTGCCCTGACTGCAGCAAGAGCTTCAGCAGCAGCTCCAACCTCACCAGGCATCGCCGCAGCCACACTGCTGACCAGCCCACAGTGCGGGGCAGGCAAAATAAACCCACCCAGGGTCTGTTGGGGTAATCATGAGCCCCTGAAAAGGCCTTTCCAGCAATTTGAACCAAAATCACCTCTTTTTCACCTGCATTTCTTAGAGGCTGGGGGGCTCTGTCAGGAACAAACACCTCCTGCCCTTTTGAACACCAATTAGTGCTGATGAGAACGATTACAGTGATGAGTCAGCTCAGCTGGAGCTGCCACTAGAGCTCGGCTCAGCTTTGTCAGGGTTTGTCTGGTTCTTCCCCCTTTCTTTTTGTCTCCTTGGGATGAAAATCTCTCTGTCCATTGCCCAGTTGTGTCTATAAAAATCCCAAACTCAAAGAATCCTGTCTGTTTGCCTTTATTTTAGACATTTATTCCCTGGGAATGGAGCTGTGTGCCCAGTTCAGGGAGGTCAAAGCAAGGTTCTCAGAAGAATCTTGAGAGTGCCTTGCTAGGGGCAGTCTCAGGGGTATCTCAGAGGGGTTTTTTGGGGGGGGATGTCAGGGGATGTTAGGTGTTTGGACGGTGTCCTGAAGGTCAAAGCCCAGAACGTGCCCCAGCTCAGACAGCTGTGAACTCTGTGTGTGCCTCTGGCCATGCCCCATTCTATAGGTACAGTTATCAGTGTTCTGTGGTACCAAAGGGAATGAATTGTCTTGGGACAGTATTTAAACCAGCCAAGAAGTTAGACAACTTGCCTGGTTCTCACCCAGACAGCAACAAGAGACAAATGCTGCCAGAGTTGCAGCTGATGAGCCTGCACCAACAGGCAGCAGCTACACCCAGGCCTTGCACCTGGACCAAGGCAGAAAGGGAAAACTCCAAGAGATTTGAATCCCAGAAGAGGCTACAGCCTCGCAATAGAGCACACAAGAGAGGCGCTTAGCCCTCTCTGAGCCAAAGGCAAGCTCCAGACTGTTAATTGGGCATGAGAGGAGAGAGGCCCCTAGCCCTCTCCTAGCCAAGGACTGCTCAAATTATAGCCACAGCATCTGGGCAGGTACAGGACAGAGGAGCAAGTCGTGAGTCCCTGGCTAACCTGCCACAGAATCCCCTCTGTGGGAAACCACAGAACCTTCATTTCCAATTGGAATTGCTGCATTGGAACCTCTTAGGTCTATGCTGAAGTCATTGAACTGTCTTGAGATGTGAAATGTAATACCCACAGCCCAACGCCAGAACCTGAGATTCAACAGTAAAGGATATAAAATATTTATTTGATTGCAGAGAGACTGCAGGGATCCCGGATTGACTTTCAGAATCTATGGAGGGTACAGAGGGGATCTCAGGGAGGTCTATGGAAGCACTCAGAAAGCTTCTGTCAGCTTCCCAATAAGCAGCTCTGCTGCTTCCCAGCAGGCCTGGGGCTTCCACAAGCCTTCTCCCTAGCTCAGCAGTGTTCCTGGTGGATTCCTGCTGACCTGGATCTTCCCTAAAGCTTTCCACCCACCCAGGAGTGGGAAGAGATTTTGTTGAGTGTTGGGGAGCTTTTAGGAGCTTGAAGAGTTGTATTTGGTTTGGCTGAACTGGAGTTAATTCTCCTCAGAGCATTGTTTCTCCTCAGTGCTGTGTTTTGCAGTGCTGGAACTGATACCACAGCAGTGGTTTGGCTACTGCTGAACAAGCCTCCAGGCTCTGCTTTCCCAACAATTCCCTGCCCCAGGAGTACACTGAGGGGCTGTGCTGGATTGAGTTGAACCTGCTGCTGTTATTCAGAGCATGCTGCAGCCATGCCAGCTTCAGAAAGTGAAAGTGCTGACTGCAACAAAGTCTGATGGGGCTTGAAGTTCAGATTGCAACATGGGAGGCTTCCTGTTCCAGTTGCTGCTTCTGGGTTCCAGCTTCCTGGGTGTGTGCAAGGTGCTGGCTCTTTGGGCTGGTATTTATAGATTTCCCAAGACAATGATGGCCAATGACAACAGAGATTGAGAGATAAAAACCTGACACTGTAACCTGTAGAATGAGTTCTCTCCAAACGTGGCCACAGGCACACACACCTGCCCCACTTGGACCCCAGGACATGGTCAGACAAGCCTGGGCAACGTGGGCAATTTCCTGCCAAACCAGCCCTGCTGGCTCCTGCTCCATTGTCTGATCCAGAGCATTTTTGAGGCTTTTTGTCCCTTCAGGACAAGGTATCAGTGGGCTGTGTTGCCCCAGGGCATGATAAACAGCCCTGCTGTTTGTCAGTGGTATGTGGCACAGGTGTTATCACAGGTAAGGACATGATAAATATCCCACTAGATATTGCTACCAGATATGGATGATGTGCTAATTGCTGCACGGACAGAGGCCATGCTGAGTGCAGTTGTGCCTGATGTGACAGAAGCATTGAGGAAATAAGGGTTAGAAATAGCCCCAGAGAAGGTGCAGCACCAAGCACCTTGGAAATATTTGGGACTAAAACTCTTAGCTCAAGCAATGCAGCCACAAGTGATACAAATTCAGCAATCTGTGACCACCCTTCATGGTTTGCAGAAGTTACTGGAACCATAAACTGGGTAAGACCCTTGCTAGGTCTTAGCACAACCCTGCCAGCTCCCTTATTTGACTCACTGAAGGGAGACCCTGACCTTTTATCTCCTCGAGGCTTGACTGCAAAAGCACAACCTGCACTGCAGCCAGTGGAGCTCGCCATGGCCATGGGAACAAGCCCATCGGGTAGCAGAAGCAGCACCTGTCAGCATTTCTGTGCTTATCTCCCAAGGGCATCCTCCAGCTCTCACAGCACAATGGAATGGACACTGGCCACATCCTTTGCATTTTCTGGAAGGGGTCTTTTTACCATTTCCCCCAAAGCAAACAGTGAGCACTCAGATGGAGCTGGTTGCTCAGGCTGTGTGCAAAGCCAGGCAATGGTGTACTCAACTCTCAGGACCAGACCCTGCCACTCTGACATTGCCTTTAACGTCAGACTATCTGGACTGGTGTATGGCACACAGCCCTGAGTTGCCAATGGCCCTGATAGATTCCCCAGGGAAGGTTTTGCTGCATGCTAGGCACATCGATTTTTGCAGCTACCTGGAGGGCTGCAACGAGTGGAACCAACTTGGTTCTCTGTGACACCAGTCCCAGGAAAGACAATCTCTACTGATGGTTCAGGGGAAACAGGGAAGGCAGTCGCTGCCTGGCAAGAAAAGGGGAAATGGCAGGAGCTCCTAGCCTCTCAGGATGGTTCACCTCAGCTCCTGGAGTTAAAAGCTGTGGTAATGACCTTTACTAAGTGGCCCAACGCGCCCATAACCATTGTCACTGACTCACTGTGTGTTTGTAACCTTGTACAGCGGTTGCACCAGGCACTGCTGAAGGAGGTTAACAACAAATCTTTGTTTCATTTCCTAAAAGCCCTATGGCTTGTGCTGCAAAGTCAAACAGAACCATTCCATGTGCTGCATGTTCATAGCCACACAGAGCTGCCAGGATTTGTGTCCAAGGGAAACACCACAGCCCTGATGGTGCCTGCCTGGCCTGTGTCTATGCCTGACGTGGCAGCAAGCAGCTCTATCCCTGCCTTTTTCCACCAAGGGGCTCACACACTGCAGAGGCAGTTTGGCATATTGTTGTCTTCAGCAAGAGATATTGTGGCCTCTTGTGCAGATTGTCAACATTTCTCCCTGACCCAGCCAGCTGGTGTCAATCCAAGGGGATTACAGAGCCTACAGCTATAGCAATCTGATGTTACTCACATGCCCGAGTCTGGGCCTTTGAGCTATGCCCATGTCTCAGTTGACACATTCTCTGCTGTGCTATGGGCTACCCCACATGGTGGTGAAAAGGCCTGAGATGGAATTATGCCCTGGAGAAAAGCTTTTTCTGCCCTGGGCATTCCACAGCAAATCAGAGCTGATGTGGGCCCCGGCTCTATCGCCTCTAGGTCACAAGTGTTTGAACGCCAGTGGGGGGTTCCTCATGTTCCCAGCACACCCCACTGCCCCACAGGCCAGGCCATAACTGAACCTGCCCATCACACTCTTCAAACTATGCTTGAAAAGCAAAAGGCAGGAATGTTGGGGGAGACACCACACAGCAGGCTGTGGAAAGCTGTCTATACCCTAAATCATTTAACCATCTCTCAGAGTGGTATGAATCCTGTCACAGTAACTCATTTCTTGTCATTGCAGTCTGTGAGCAATCCTTTGGCAAAAAAGGCCCCAGTGTGGCTCTGCAATTCACAGACCCTTGATTGGGAAGGCCCCTGGGATCTTGTGACCTGGGGCTATGGCTATGCTTGTGTTTCCACAGGTGCCAGGGTCCACTGGGACTCTGCTTGTTGTGTTTGGCTTGCTCCAGAGCATGATCAATGGAAACAAAGCCCTCAGCCCACATCAGCTAACTCCATGGGGTAGCAAACCATTTGGGCAGCACTGCTGCATGCATGAAATCAAACCTGGAATTTAAATGCCTGTCAAAACTAAATTGTAGCATCAGGACATGTGGGATGATATTTTGCTCTTTGCCCCATTAGAGCCTCAAGAATTAGATCTTTCAGGGACTTTCCAAGCAGAAAGCTGTGTGTACCTGCAGCATAGAGCTGGAGCTGATACAGTACTATGATCTTTAATCACACTCGCTTTGCCTTAAAGCCATGCAGGCTTAGCCTAACAGCTGAAGGAGATGGTCATGGAGGTTTGTGGAACAAAGCTGAACACATAGCAGCCAGGATCATCTTGCTTCAAATGGCTGCAGCAAAGCAGCAGCTCAGCTAAGGGAACTGGCATCTTGGGTTGCAAAACAAGACAAAGAAACATCAAAAGTGTTGCCTGAATTAGCCACTGATGTGGAGAGTGTCAGCCATGGCTGCCTGCAAAATCCAGCTGCTGTTGGTTCTTTGTTGTCAGCTCCAGGTCAGGGCTGGACAGAATGTGATGGTCTGTGCTGTACACACTGAAGTGATCATTCTAAACATAGACAGAAGAGTGTTACAAACTGGGTTGTGAATATTGCTGATTGGATCACTCCTGGTGTTGGCAGTGCCCTGTTCGTTCTCATGTCTGCAAAGGGCCCTGCAGAAGAGAATGAGACCTGGGCAAAAAGGAGGAATTGTAGATGAAGCAGGTGGCCATGGGCAGCTTTAACCTTGAACTAAGCAGAGCTCTGCCCTTGAATCAGGAATGCAAACAACTCCAGGACAGAAGATCTGTGAATAGCAAAGGAAGAAACAGAGAGACCTCCCCAGGCTACCAAAAGGGGGAGAGAGGTGCCTGGACACCAAGCCTAAACCAATCACTTAAGTACAAAGGGCACAGGGACACAGAAAGGAGAAGATCTAAGCCATGATGTGTATTAATCAAGTGGCCTCTGCTGCTGGCTGGTGCTTGAGCACATCTTGGGGTCATCCTTTTTCCTGGCCACCAACACTGCACAGCCTTAGCTGTTGAGTTTTTCCATTTCTCTGAGTCACTTCTTCCTGTTGTTTGTTTGGAGATCCCTGAGTTTTCCCTTCCATCAGCTAGAAGTTCTCCTCACCTTTCACTGCCTGTTTTGGAATCTCTTGCTTTTGTCACCAGACATTGGTTTGGTCACCAGCTGTGTTCAGACTTTTCCCTTCACCTTCTGTGGCAGTTCAGGCTGGGTGCCTTCTATTCCAACCACATAAGCTAAACCTCCTGTGTCCAGAGGGTCCAACCCACTAAGGTGGATACAGGAAACAGCCTATTTCATACCCATAATATCCTGCACCCTCTAAATCCATCTACAAAGTCCTTCTCTTCCTCTTTCTTCCCTCTCTGCTCCCATGGGAGATGCTCCCTATTGGGTAATAGTCGGAGAGTATCTCATGGCAAAGGGCTCTGGCAAGGCTGAGAGGCCAAACAGGACCAAGGCCTTTGTGCCCTTGGCTCTGGTAGTTGCCTCTGCCACCAAGGCCTGTGAGGAGAAACTTGGCTTTGAGGCTTTGAAGTTCTTCTATTGCAAGGGCAGTGGTCAGGGCTTGGCCTTTCTGCTTCCTACACCAAAGGCAAGTTTTTCTGCCCTGCACTTTGCCTTTGTCTCCCTGCAATCCTGGCCTCTAACAAGCTGCTCTAAGGAGTCCCTGGGGAGCCTTTGTCAGGAACAAGCCTCAGGGAGGCCAATCAGTGCTTCAAGGGACTTTGGAGTTGTCTTCTGCCTTGGACTTGTTGAGAGGCTTCTTGGCAGTACCTTGGCAGAGTCTGCTGGCAGTACCTAAGGATGATGTAATCAGCCCCAAATACTCCATGGGGCTCATTAAATACTGCTGAACCTCAAATTATTGCCAAGGTTTCTGCAGCTAATTGGAGAGGTTTTTATTGCATAAAGCATCTGATTTTTAAAGGTACATTTCATTCCTTTTCACCAGGAGTTGTCTCTTTGCAAGCAATCCACAGCAATCCTGACAAGGTCCTACCCTGGTCACTGCTAATCCTCACTCCCCACTGCCCCCAGCAGAGCCCTGAGCCACAGGTGAGGGACAGGATCTGCCGTGCCAGGGGCTGGGGTCAGGGCTAACCAGCCCCTGGGGACCCTTTCCCAGTATGCTTCACTGGGACCCATTAAGAGTAGAAGAAACTTCAGAGTTTGAATCTGACTTTGACTTCTGGAGAGGTTTCATCAGCTTCCTCTCAGTCCCTGAGGTTTACAGGGCAATAAAAACCAGCAGAGGAGTTATTAAAACGCCTTGGGCTGGTCCTCTGCTGCTCTATTGGGCCAGGCTCCTGGGCTAGAAGGAGCTGCTGGCAGGCAGGCAGCATTGCAGGAGACAGCTCTGGGCAGGAGCAGCTCCTCTGCACGGCACAGCAGGGCTGAGGACACTGCCAGAGGATCTCAGGGAGATGAGGAAGGCAGAGAGAGCTTCATGGTATCCAGGACTGGGAGGATGCTGAGAACAAACTGGAGGAGAAGTCACTGCAGTCTCTGACACAGTGAGGCTGTGGGGGCAGGACACTGCAGCTGTAGCTCCTGGAGGTATCTCCATCTCGGTTGTTGATGCTCAGCTGAAGGCTCCTGGAGTGTGCACACAGAAGGAGGACCAAAGCCTACAGGGGGGTAGGGGATAGGGGCATTGCAACAGCTTCCCTGGTCTCTGATCAGGGGTGTTTCATGTCACTTGCTAATTGTAAATACCTGTCTAATATTGTCACTCCTGTATGTTCTGTACCTGTTCATTGCATTCCATTGTAGAGTGCAGCTCTTGCTTGTCAATACAGCTTCATTTGCTTCTAACTGAGCTGCCCTGGCAAAGCTAATGCTGGGGAAAATTTCAACCCACCACAATGGGACTCTTGTTCCTTGGGATTGGGCTGTTGGTCACTTTCTGTTCTGACACCAGAGGAATCTTCATGGCAGTTCTGCGTCCCTGCTGCATTTGAAGCTGTGATGAACTCTGCCATGGGTTGGTAGTGATGGGACTGAGCTGATCCATTCCTCATGCAGCTCAGGGACAGGGCTTACAATGAGGCTGAGAGAAGTGTGCCCTAACTTGTCACTGCCTTTCCCTCCTTGCACAGGTCTCCATGGCCAGAGGCAGCAGATGGCCAACAGCAGCTCCATCAGCCACTTCCTCCTCCTGCCATTCCCAGGCACAAGGCAGCTGCAGCTCCTGCACTTCTGCCTCTTCCTGGCCATCTACCTGGCTGCCCTGCTGGGCAATGGCCTCATCATCACCACCATAGCCTGGGACCACCACCTCCACACCCCCATGTACTTCTTCCTCCTCAACCTCGCCCTCCTTGACCTGGCTGCCATCTCCACCACTGTGCCAAAATCCATGACCAATTCCCTGTGGGACACCAGGGACATCTCCTATGCAGGATGTATTCTCCAGGTCTTCTTTTTAGTATTCCTGATGTCAGCAGAGTATTTTCTCCTCACCACCATGTCCTATGATCGCTACGTTGCCATCTGCAGACCCCTGCACTATGAGACCCTCCTGGGCAGCAGAGTTTGTGTCCACATGGCAGAAGCTGCCTGGGGCTGTGGCTTTCTCTGTGCTGTGATGGAGACAGCCAATACATTTTCCCTGCCCCCCTGCCAGGGCAATGCTGTGGACCAGTTCTTCTGTGAAGTGCCCCAGATCCTCAAGCTCTCCTGCTCCACATCCTACCTCAGGGAACTTTGGCTTCTTGTGGCCAGTGGCTGTTTATTCTTTCTCTGTTTTGTGTTGATTGTGGTGTCCTATGTGCAGATCTTCAGGGCAGTGCTGAGGATCCCCTCTCAGCAGGGACGCCACAAAGCCTTTGCCACCTGCCTCCCTCACCTGGCTGTCGTCTCCCTGTTTCTCACCACTACCTTCTTTGCCCACTTGGAGCCTCCCTCCATCTCCTCCCCATCCCTGAATCTGTTGGTGGCAGTTCTGTACTCAGTGGTGCCTCCAGCAGTCAACCCTCTCATCTACAGCCTGAGGAACCAGGAGCTGAAGGCTGCCCTGAGCAAACTGAGCCCTGGAAGATTTCAGAAGCAATAAACTCTTTCTCTTCTCCTGCAGAGCAGTTCTGATGTCACTCAGAGCAGGCCCAGCCTGGCTGCTAGAATTCTGGCTGATGCTGGGGCTGTTCCCCTTGTGAGAATGTTGTTCCCACACAAATGTCTTTCTTCAGACCATTTCTGCTTCAGTGTTGTCCTGTCTGCTGTGACCCAGAGGCTGCAGACATGAGGAGCTGTGATCCCTGGGTGTTCAACACAATAAAGGACCCTGCAGTGAATTGTTTCTCTGAGTTGCTTCCTCCAAGGCTTCTGTAGAGCTGCAAGGCTGTGCCTGTGTGCAGAGGTGGAGGGGCAGATTCCCAGCACAGCAGCACTGCCAGGGAGCCCCAGATCTTGAGCTGTCCTCAGCTGCTCTTTCTGCCCTTCCACCCTCTCCTGCTGAGCCTCTGTGCTGGGGCAAGGCCTGAGTGCTCTGGTAGCTTGGGCACTGTGCTGCTGGGTGGCAGTGCTGGGACTGCAGGCAGGGAGAGTCCAGGGCTGCTTGTGGGACAGAGCTGTGCTCCAGAGCAGCACTGCCATCAGAACAGGAGGTCTCCTCATGCCTTCATACCCCAACCCCCTCCCATTACAGACTGTACCTACTCAGAGTCCAAACTGGGTACCCTGACCCCCTTCCAGTATAGACTCAGTCCAAACATGGTTTGTTAAACCCCTCCCAGTACAGATGTGGCCTCATCCTAGTACAAACTGGATCACACTCTCCTCTAGCACTGCAGCCTTGGTCCCATGCCAGCACAGAATCTGTCCACTGGTTCCCTTCCCAGTACTGAATGCATCCATCCCAGTACACACTGCACACCCTCATGCCTTGTCTCAATACAATCTAGATTCCCTCATGCCCTCCCAGTACAGCCTGGACCCTGTCCCAGTACAAGCTGCATTCCCTGACCACAGTCTAGGACATTCTGGGCCCTGCGCAGCACAATTTGGGATCCTTTTAGCCCTTCCCAGTACAGACCTGGTCACATCTCAGGACAAACTGCATCTCCTCAACCCCTCCCAGCTCAGATGTGCTCTTATCCCAGGACAAACTGCATCCCTTTGCCATCTCCCATACAGTTTCCCGTGCCAGTGCAGCGGACCCCTTCCCAGTCCCAGCTGCACCCAGCACAGCACAAAGTGGATATCCTGATCCCAGGGCAGCTGTGGCCTGATCCTGGTACAAATGGGATCCCATTGCCACCTCCCAGCACAGTCTGAGTCTCATCCCAGCACAAAGTGCATCTCCTGAACCCCTGATTCCACCCCAGCACAGACCAGGACCCATCCCTGCAAACTGATCCCCTGATACCATCCCAGTTCAGACTAGGGTCCCCTCCAGGTACAAACTGAACCTCTGTGAGCTCTCCCAGTACAGACTGGGCCTTGTTCCAGGTCCCCTGGAATCCCCTGGTCCCCTCTCAGAGCAGACATGGCCTCATCCCAGCACAAACTGCATCACCCTGCTCCATCCCAGTACACTCTGAGTCCCATCCCAGTACAAAGTGGATTCCCTGGTGCTTTCCAGTACCTACTGCATCCCTCCACATGTTAACTGTGTACTCTGGTTCCAACCCAGTACAGACTGGCCCCCCTCCCAGTACAAATTGCATCTCCTGACTCCCTCCCTGTGCAGACTAGGCCTTGTCCAAGTACCCTGATCCCATTCCAGTATAGTCCAGGAGCTGTTCCAGAAACTGGATCCAATGGCATCACCCAGTACAGACTGGAGACCATCCCAGTGCAAACTGCATCTCCTGATCTCCTCCCAGTACTGACATGGGCAAAGTTGAAGCTCTGGCCACCTCCCAGTCGCCACTCCCAGGCAGACTGGGCCCCATCTCAGTACAATCCGAGGCCCCTGGCCACATCCCAATACAGTCTGGGACTCATACCAGTACATACTGGGTTCCTTTAAACCCTCTGTTATGGGTGACACCATCCTGGGGTTGGGTTGCAAGTGCCCTGCCTCCCCCAGGGCATAAAATGAACCCAATCCTGGTGGATGTGCTTTGTCCCTCCTGGGAGGAGGGGACCCTGGGACTGAATTGGTCTGTGTATTTCCTCTGTTCTGTCCAGCAAGACTAGAATGGGGAGCCCGTGGCAGCCATGAGATCTTTTTGCTCCTGCCTTGCCTGGTTGAAAGGACCCACAGCTGCTGCTGGCTTCCTGGTTCTGCCACGTGGTCAGGCCTTATCCTCTCACTGCCACATCCACACTTCCTACAGGACTGAACTCCACATGCACCGAGGGAGACACAAGGCCATCCACATTTGGGGTTGCATAATCTCCTGTTCAGCCTTATTCCTTACCCTTCTACATCCCCCCTGGTATTGCTATAGATATATTTTGTTTTAAAATGTACTTCTACTTCCAAACTGACTCCAGGTTATTTACTTTTTTGGTAGATTAAACTCCAGACTGGATCCTACTGTCCTCTAGCACTGCAGCCTGGGTCCCATCCCAGCACAGAATGTATCCCCTGGCTCCCTTCCCAGTACCATCTTGTGACCGGTTGAGGCTATGCCTTTAAGAAAGAGACAGTTGCTGAACACTCTGGCTGAATGTTTTTGATATTTGAACAAAAACAAGATAGTCTAAACTAATTTCATTGGTAGATTGTAGAATGCAATTTTAAGTTTGGGTTCTGTTAGTTCAGTCTGCTCTGGGTTCAGGCTGGGTGCAGTCTGTGCTTCTCTGTCCTGTGGGCTGGACAGCTTCTCTCTCTCTGAAGCAGGAACGGCCTTGAGTTAACAGCTAACCAGATAAGAAAACTAATTCTTGCATGTGATTTTGAGCTAACAGACTTTTTCTCCTTAAGTGCCTTTCTCTCTCTCTCTAACCCTTTTTGGGAAAAAGGGGAGGTAGGGAGGGAGACAGGGGGGTTCAGGGAACCCCCCTGGCCGGCTGGAGGGAAAAGGCTTTTCTGCATTACGTTCATTGCTGTGAATTTCTGTATATATTGTAAATATTGTATATTTGTGTACATATTCATTGCATTCCATTTCTGCCTGTAAATATAGCTTTCATCTGCTTCTCCGACTGAGCTAGCTGTGGTTTCTTTCCTTGTGTGTGGGGAGGGAACTTTCTCACCCCACCACAGCATCTCAGCTTGGAACCCTCTCAAAAGATAGTGGAATAGATAGGCATCTAGGCAGGTACCTCGGTAAGGTTCCTTTGTGGACATGCCTTTTACTGGCAGCTCTTCGGAGGTGTCCATCCAGAGATGACCTTCCATGGAACCCTAAGCCTTGGAACACCATAGATGAGGGAATTAAGTGTGCTGACAAGATTAACTATGGTGCACACCTAGGACTCAGTCACACACAGGCAGTAGAAGGATAAAATCTCATTTGATAGAGAAAATCCTTCCATGTCTTGGTCTTTGCTGCCACCTCCTGTCCTTTTAGCAACATTGCAGTCCCCATGTCTTCTGTTTTTCCTGTTAGTCCTCTGCCAATCCCACAGAACTGTCCTTCTCTTGTTTGTGAGGCCCAGGGGTGTGAGAACCCAGCCTGCTTTCCAGACTCAGCCTTAGTTCTCTCTCTGTCTCGAGCTGCCATCTGCTGCTCTATGGCCATTTGCTCTCCCAAGCTCCAGGATTACTTGATTGATGTCAGAAAGCTAAGCTCTGAACTAGTGGGAGAGTTTGTGACAGTTAGTGAGAAAGTTCAGAAGTCTCCTTCCCTCAGCTGTCCTGCTGAGTGTTCTGGGAAGGGCTCAGCTGAGGGCCAGTTCTGAGAGGCAGAGGCTGGGTTGAGGCCTGGGGTTAACACCCAAGGGTCAATGCCAAGAGTAAATGCTGGAGCCAGGATGAGCAATGCGGGCAGAGTCAGGGTCAGGAGTAGGTTTGGGAGGGGCTGAGGTGTAAGGGCTGAGGTGAGGGCTTGGCTCAGCTGCACTGCATTGGAGCAGGGGACTGAGTAGAGAGGATGGGAGGGGCCCAGGCTGGACTGGGAGGGCATCCTAGGATCCAGCCTGGACTGGGAGGTGCTAAAAGCATTCAGTCTGTCATGGGAGGTGTGAGAGTTTCAATTCAGATCCCGAGGAGACCCCCCAGACACCAGGGGAGAGTTGGGTGGGGAGAGAGGAATACACTTCCCTGCCAAGGAGCCCTGCACCCATGCCTGGTGAAGGAAGACAAGGACCCCCTGATGAGAAGCAAGCTCCAGGGCTGGCCAGGAATGGATCTTGATCAGACTCCTGATGTCTTCTTTGTGCCTTGTCTTTCTTGGCTGCAATGCTGCTCATTGGACACTCACGGGAAAATGCAAAAGGCTCCAGCAAAAGTTTCCAACCTACCACAGCCTGGGACTGCAGACACAGTGCTGTGAGGCCTGCCCTAGGAACTGTCTGCAACTAAGGCAGCAACTGAGCTGACCACAGACTCAAGTGCCAGAGGAGTGTGGTTCTCAGCTGACTGCACACACTGTATGGGATGCAAATGGCAACAGAAAGCTGCAGTGCTGGAGGCTGGCACTGGGAAGACTGTGGCAGAGGAAGGTGGTGCACAGGTAGGAGGATTGCCCTGCACTCATGCTGGCAGCAGAGAATGGTGCCCCTGCTATTCACACTGATGCCTGTGCAGCCTCCAAGGGTGCCACTGAATGGATGTGTCAGGGGGAATCAATCTGGAGAGCTAGAGATTGGCAATGATTCTGAGAAATAGGTCACTCAAGACCCTCAAGGGTGGGGTCAAAGGCCATGCACAGAAGGGAAGAGCTGCTGCACAATGGAACCAGCAGGCAGATCACCCAGCAAAAATTCCTGTGGTGAACAATGAAGGGGAAGATTGAGCAAGACTGGCTGAGTGGCTGCACATGAGAAGAGGCCACCCAGGGAAGGCCAACCTCTATTCTGAGTGCCAGCTCGAGGGAGGTCAGTTGAAACACTTGAAACACTTCTTGCAGCTTGGCCACAATGTTGGTAAGGCTTAAGGCCAACCACCCAAACCAAGCCTCTGCCCAACACACCAGACACAGCAAGCCTCTGTGTAGTCCCTGGCAAATTGATTATGTTGGCCCTTGAAGACCTCCCCTGTGAAAAGTTATATCCCGGTAGGAGCAGAAGTGGTTCCAGGATGAGCCATGGCCACAGCTCTCAGCACTGCCACAGGAGCTCAAGGATTGAAGCTCTGGAGAAATGGTTCAGCATTCTACCTGTGCTGAGTGTGTCCAAAGTGCCAATGGATCACACTTCATAGTGAGCACAGTGCAAGGCTGGGTGCAAGGAGAATGAATTAAAGGAGTGTTCCCTACCCCATATAATCCTCAAGCTAATGGTGTAGCTGAACAGACCAATGGTCTTATTGCAAGTCATGCTGATAGCTCAAGGCACAGCTGGGACTCACAGTTGGCAGAAGCAGTTTTTACTGCCAGCAGCTGATGAGGAATATATGGAAGCCCCAAAATTCAAACATTTAGTCCCATGGAACTAGTGATGGCTGCAGCCCTTGGCCCTGATGGACAAAGGAGTGAATCCCTGCCACAGATACAGATAGCCCAACCTGTACTACTGAAGCTACTGTCCATTGGCATTGTGCCCATGATATGGGCAAAACCCAGAGGCTTCTGTGCCTGGGAAGCCTTGGATGGGATTGGGATTGGGCAGGGACAGCAATGGAGAGGTTGGGGAGGGTGAGGAGCAAAGTTGTCCCTTCAATGTCCAACCTGAGGGACAGATTTCCCTGCAAGTGCAGATGTCCTGGTGAGACAGCCTGGGTCAGGGTCACTTGGGGAATTATCATCTCTGCTCTGAACTGAAAGCTAACAGAATATTCTCCCTTTGATATGAAAGAAATACTAAAGGAGCTTTGTGAGGAGCACTTTGAAACCTTGAAGGAAACTACAGAGACACAAAGAGCTCTTAGGGCACTTGGGGATCATTGCCTGAGCCTCACACACTGAGAGGAGACTGAAGGAATCTGCTCAGGAAGTCAGAAGCATAACAAAAATTCCTTCAAGTACTAATTGGCCTCACTGAGGGCCATTAGCAACAAAGCCTCCCAGGGGTGCTTAGAGAAGCTCCAAGGAGGCCATGATTGAAGGCAGACAAAGGCAAAGTGCAGCTGAACAAACCCTGGCCTTGGTTTAGGAAAGAGAAAGGCCAGGGTCTGAGGCTCAGGCCTTGGAAAGGCAGATCCTGAGAGCCTCCAGCTAAACCTTCCTCTCAGCAGCCATGGTGGCAGAAGCTGCTGCCAGAAGGAACAGGATCAAGACCTTGTCCCTGCTGAGCCTTGCAGCCCTGCCAGAGCCCTTGGCCATCCCTCCTGCAGGCTGTGCTTCACTGTCCCATGCCTGCAGCTCTTTCCCTTCAGGCTGTTGACATCCATCTGGCTTCCCCAGCCAGCTCTCCCCCTGACATTTCCACACCTTCCCTCAGGCCTCTCCACTCCTGCTGCCTCTTCCTTGACACACAAAGGATCTCCAGACTCCTTCTGGGTCACCTCTTGCACCACAGCTCCACACTTTGAGTGACATTTCTTAGTCCTGGCCTCTAGTCTGAACCTTTCAGTTGCACTTTCTGAAGGCTTCCTTCTGTGTCCACAAGCAAGAAAAGCTCCATCAGCTGACACCCCCCTTCAAGCAGGTGCACATCACCCCTGAGCCTTCACTTCCCCAGGCTAAAGGAGCTCAGCAGCTTCAGGTGCTAGATAGAGACTCCAAACTCCATCCAGGCAGATCTCCTCTGGAGCTTCTCCAGTACTTCTCCATTCCTGCAGACTAAGGAACTCCACAGCCAGACACCAATAGTGCAGCTGTGGTCACAGCAGTGCTGAGTGCAGGGGAGCACAACCTCTGTGTCTGGGTGGCCACACTCCTCCTACCACAGCCCAGCTGCACTTGGCCTTCTGCACTCTGCTCAGGCTCTGCTCCATCCCAGGGCATTGGCAATGGTCCCTGCCAGAGGCCCTTCTGCCCATGGCATTGCCACCCATCTCCCCCCTTTGTCCATCAGCTTGTCAGCCACAGTCCACCTCCTGCTCCTCTTCCAAGTCCATCAGGCTCCTCTGGGAGCTCCCAGCCCCTGTCCTGTGCCACTCAAGCAGAGTCGCTCAAGGGTAGAAGGGAGGGGATATAAAAGAGGGTCAGAGCACAGGAAGGAGATTTGGGGCTGAAGTGTCCAGGGGAAGGCTGAGGGTTCAGAGATACCTTTAAGGGCTGGGGTTCAGACCAGGGCTGAGGAGAGGCTTTGTTGTCCTGATGAGCCCAGTCTGAACTGGGAGGGCTTAAATCACAGAATCACAGAATATGAGGGGTTGGAAGGGACCTCCAGAGATCATCCAGTCCAACCCCACTGCCAGAGCAGGATCACCCAGGGCAGGTCACACAGGAACACATCCAGGCAGGTTTGAAAGTCTTCACAGAAGAAGACTCCACAACCTCCCTGGCAGCCTGCTCCAGGGCTCCAGCACCCTTACAGCACAGAAGAGTCTCTTCATGCTGAGGTGGAACCTCCTGTGTTCCATCTTGCACCCATGGCCATCTTGAGGCCAATCCCTCTTGTTCTGTCACTAATGACCTGTGAGGAGAGACCAGCAGCAGCCTCTCCACAACCTCCTTTCAGATAGCTGTAGAGAGCCAGGAGGTCTCCCCTCAGCCTCCTCTTCTCCAAACTAACCAGCCCCAGCTCCTTTAGTTGCTCTCCATCAGATTTCTTCTCCAGGCCCTTCCCCAGCTCCTTGCCCTCCTCTGCCCTGGCCTCCAGCACCTCCCAGCTCTCTTGGATGGAGCTGCCCAAAACTGGACACAACACTCAAGCTGTGGCCTCCCCAGAGCTGAGTCCCTGGGCACAGTCACCTCCCTGCTCCTGCTGCACACAGCATTGCTGATCCCAGCCAGGATGCCTTTGGCTTTCTTGGCCACCTGGGCACACTGCTGCCTCCTATTCAGCTGCTTGTCCATCAGCACCCCCAGCTCCCTTTCTGCCAGACACCTCTCCAGCCACACTGCCTCTGGAGCATTGCTTGGGGTTGTTGTGACCCAAGTGGTGGAACGTGTCCAGAGAAGGGCCACGAGGATGAGCAGAGGGCTGGAGCACCTCTCCTATGAGGACAGACTGAGGGAGTTGGGGCTGTTCAGTCTGGAGAAGAGAAGGCTCCGAGGTGAACTCATTGTGGCCTTCCAGTATCTGAAGGGGGCCTACAAGAAGGCTGGGGAGGGACTTCTTAGGCTATCAGTAGTGATAGGACTAGGGGGAATGGAATGAAGCTGGAGGTGGGGAGATTCAGGCTGGATGTGAGGAGGAAGTTCTTCCCCATGAGAGTGGTGAAGGCCTGGAATGGGTTATCCAGGGAGCTGGTTGAGGCCCCGTCCCTGGAAGTGTTTAAGCCCAGGCTGGATGAGGCTCTGGCCAGCCTGATCTAGTGTGGGGTGTCCCTGCCCATGGCAGGAGGGTTGGAACTAGATGATCCTTGTGGTCCCTTCCAACCCTGACTGAAACTATGAAACTATGAAAGTGCAGGACCTGTCAATTGGCCTTCTTGAAGCTCCTCCTGGTGATGTTGGTCATGGATCCAATCTATCCAAGTCACTCTACAAAGCCTCCCTACCCTCATGCAGATCAACTCTGCCACCTCACTTGGTGTCATCTGCTGACTCACTCTGTGTCTTCATCAAGGTCATCAATGAAGATGTTAAACAGAAGTGGTCCCAACACTGAGCCCTGAGGAACACCACTTGTGACCTGCTACCAGCTGCATTTAACTCCACAGACCACCACTCTTTGGGCCCTTTCAGCCAGCCAGGGCTGTATCCAGCAGGGCATTGCTCATCCAAGCCAGGAGCAGCCACTTTGCCCAGGAGAATTCTGTGGGCAGCAGTGCCAAAGGCTTTTGGGAAGTCTAGGGAGACAATAGCCACAGCCTTGCCCTCCTCCAACAGTCACTCATCCTGTCAGAGAAGGAGATCAGGTGGGTCAGGCAGGACCTGCCCTTCCTAAACCCCTGCTGACTGGGCCTGATGCCCTGCTTGTCCTCTCCAGGTCATGTAATGGTGCTGGAGATGCTCTGCTCCAGGCCCTGCCCTGCTACCCAGCTCACACTGCCAGCTCTATAGTTTCCTGGATCCTCCTTTCTTCATTTCTTGCAGCTGGGTGTCACATTTGCTCCTCTCCAATTCCCTGGGACCTCCCCAGTGAGCCAGGACTCCAGGTTAATAATGGAGAGTGGCTTGGCCACAGAGATGTTCAAGTCCCTTCCTCATCCTCCTAGCCTCTCTTGGACTCTCTCCAGCAGATCTCTGTCTCTCTTGACCTGGGGAGCCCCAAACTGCAGGGATCCAGTCTGGACAGGAAGGGCCCAGTCTGTACTGGGACAGGATTAGGGTTTCAGAGTGCACTGGGACAAGGCCCAGTGTTACTGGGAGAGGCCATGTGGTCAGCTCTTACTGGGAGGTGTCCAAGACTTTACTAGCAGGCAGTAAGAGGTCCTGTTAGTACTGGGAGGGAGCCCAGTCTGTAGTGGGAGTGGGACAGGGGAGCAAGTTAGCTGTGGCTGAGAACCAAGTGTGAACTGGGAGGGGCAAAAGCAAAGCATTTTGTGTTGGCACATGGCCCAGTCTAGACTGGGAGGGGACCATGAGATCTGATTTCTACAAGAAGAGGTTGCAGAAGGAGCTGGGATGGGTCCAGTTTGTGCTGGGAGGGAGCACAGTGTGTGCTGAGAGGAGGTCTGTGGATGCCTTCTGTCCTGGGAGGGAGTTCAGTCTGTCCTGGGAGGGGGCTCAGAGCATCCATTTTGCAGTAGGTGGGATCCAGATGGAGGGGGTGGGAGTTTCCACTTTTACTTCATTGAGGCCCAGTCTGTACAGGGATCCTATGATATCAGAGAATGGTCCAATCACAGAATGCTCTGGGTTGGAAGGGACCTCCAAAAGTCATCCAGTCCAACCCCCTGCAGACAGAAAGGGACATCCTCAAGTACATCAGGTTGCCCAGAGCCCTGCCTGGCCTTACCTTGAATATCTGCTGGGATGAGGCCTCAACCTCAGGCAAGCTGTTCCAGTGTTCCACCACCCTCACTGTGCAGAATTGGTTCCTCACATCCAATCTCAATCTGCTCTGCTCTAGTTTGAAGCCATTGCCCCTGGTCCTGTCCCTGCAGGCCTTTGCAAACAATCTCTTTCCATCCAGTACCCTTCAGGCACTAGAAAGCAGCTATTAGGTCTCCTCTGAGCCTTCTCTTCTCCAAGCTGATCAACCCCAGCTCCCTCAGCCTGTCCTCATACTACAGTTGCTCCAAGCCCCTGTTGGACCTGCTGCATCAGCTCCATGTTCTTCCTGTGTTGAGACTTCAGAGCTGGATGCAGTACTGCAGGGGAGGTCTCACCAGAGCAGAATAAAGTGGCAGGAACCTCTCTCTCCATCTCTGGCCATGCTGCTTTGGATGCAGCCCAGGCTGCCCTTGGCCTTCAGTGCTGCAAGCTCACACTGCCTGCTCCTGGCCAGTTTCTCCCCCACCAGCACCCCCAAGTCCTTTTCCTCAGGGCTGCTTTCTATCTCCTCCTCCCCCAGCCTGTATTGATAGTGAGGATTGTTCCAACCCAGCTGCAGGACCCTGCTCTTGCTCTTGGTGAACCTCATGAGGGTTACCTGGGCACCACCTCTCCAGCTTGGCCAGGGCCCTCTGGATGCCATCCTGTCCCTCTGGCATCTCAGCAGCACCACTCAGCTTGGTGCCATCTGCACACTTGCTGATGGTGTCTCCATCCCTCTGTCTATAGCACTGATGAAAATATGAAACAGCACAGGATGGGATGAGTGGAATCAGTTTTTCCTGGGACAAGGCCTGGGCTGTACTTGGAGATGTTAATGGGACCCAGTTTGAAACGGGAGATGGGCCAGACTGGACTCTGGTTTGATTAGGGTATGGAGTTGCGACAGTGACAGGGCCCAGCCTGTGGTGGGAGTGGTTAAAGGAACCCAGTATGTACTGGGATGAGTCCCAGACTGTACTGGGATGGGGCCCACTCTGCCTGTGAGGTGGTAAAGGGATACAGTTTGTACTGGAGGGGCCCAGTCTGTACTGGGTTGGAACCAAAGTACACAGTTAACATGTGGAGGGATGCAGTAGGTACTGGGAAGGCAGCAGGGAATCCACTTTGTACTGGGATGGGACCCAGTGTCGTGGAATGGAGCAAGATGATGCAGTTTGTGCTGGGATGAGGCCATGTCTGCTCTGGGAGGGGACCAGGGGCTTCAGCTTGTTTTGGAACAAGGCCCAGTCTGTACTGGGAGAGCTCAGAGAGGTTCAGTTTGTAGCTGGAGGGGGCCCCAGTCTGAACTGGGATAGCATCAGGGGATCAGTTTTCAGGGTGGGTCCTGGTCTGTGCTGGGGTGGAATCAGGGTTTCAGGAGATGCACTTTGTACTGGGATGAGACTCAGACTGTACTGGGAGATGGCAATGTGATCCCATTTGTACCAGGATCAGGCCACAGCTGCCCTGGGATCAGGATATCCACTTTGTGCTGTGCTGGGTGCAGCTGG
Organism: Colaptes auratus; assembly: GCA_015227895.2. Taxonomy (NCBI): domain Eukaryota; kingdom Metazoa; phylum Chordata; class Aves; order Piciformes; family Picidae; genus Colaptes; species Colaptes auratus. The sequence goes on from JAAWVA010000030.1 coordinate 34,720,039, forward strand.
GGCTGGGAAGGGGTCCAAGAGATGCACTTGGTAGTGGCACAGGAACCTCTATGGGAGATGGGAAAGTGATGCAGTTTGTTGTGGGATGAAAGCACATCTGAGCTGGGAGGGGTTGAGGAGATGCAGTTTGTCCTGAGATGTGACCAGGTCTGTACAGGGAAGGGTTAAAAGAATCCCAAATTGTGCTGTGCAGGGCCCAGAATGTCCTAGACTGTGGTCAGGGAATGCAGCTTGTACTGGGACAGGGCCCAGGCTGTACAGGGAGGGCATGAGGGGATCCAGATTTTATTGAGACAAGGCATGAGGGTGTGCAGTTTGTACTGGGATGGTTGCATTCAGTATTGGGAAGGGAGCCAGGAGATTCTGTGCTGGGATGGGACTGTGGTGGACTGACTGTAAAGGAAGGGACCCACGTATCCAGACTGCAGGGAAAGAAGACAGTATGTACTAGATTGTACTGGGATGAGTCTACATCTGTACTGGGAGAGTTTAAAGGGACAATAGTTGGGCTGAGTCTATACTGGAAGGGGGTCAGGGTATCTAGTTTGGACTCTGAGTAGGTGCAGTCTGTAATGGGAGGGGGTTGGGGTATGAAGGCATGAGGAGACCTCCTGTTCTGATGGCAGTGCTGCTCTGCAGCACAGCTCTGTCCCACAAGCAGCCCTGGCCTGTCCCTGCCTGCAGTCCCAGCACTGCCACCCAGCAGCACAGTGCCCAAGCTGCCAGAGCACTCAGGCCTTGCCCCAGCACAAAGGCTCAGCAGGAGAGGGTGGAAGGGCAGAAAGAGCAGCTGAGGACAGCCCAAGCTGTGGGGCTGCCTGGCACTGCTGCTGTGCTGGGACTCTGCCCCTCCACCTCTGCACACAGGCACTGCCCTGCAGCTCCACAGAAGCCTTGGAGGAAGCAATTGAGACAAGCAACTCAGGAGGAAGGAATGCAGAGAAACAGGGTACTTTATTGTTGAACACCCAGGGAGCACAGCTCCTCATGTCTGCAGCCTCTGGCTCACAGCAGACAGGACACCACTGAACCAGAAATGGTCTGAAGAAAGACATTTGTGTGGGAACAACATTCTCACAAGGGTAAAAGCAGCAGCAACAGCCAGAACTGGGTCTGCACTGAGTGGCATCAGAACTGCTCTGCAGGAGAAAACAAAGTTTATTGCCTCTGAAAGCATCTAGGGAGCAGTTGGCTAAGGGCAGCCTTCAGCTCCTGGTTCCTCAGGCTATAGATGAGAGGGTTCACTGCTGGAGGCAACACTGAGTACAGAACTGAAACAACCAGGTCCAGGGATGGGGAGGAGAAGGAGGAGGGCTTCAGGTAGGCAAAGAAGGCAGTGATGAGAAAGAGGGAGACCACAGCCAGGTGAGGGAGGCAGGTGGCAAAGGCTTTGTGGCGTCCCTGCTGAGAGGGGATCCTCAGCACTGCCCTGAAGATCTGCACATAGGACACCACAATCAACACAAAGCAGACAAATGCTAAGGACACACCAATGACAATTACCCAAAGTTCCCCGAGGTAGGATGTGGAGCAGGAGAGCTTGAGGATCTTGGGGATTTCACAGAAGAACTGATCCACAGCATTACCCTGGCAGAGGGGCAGGGAAAATGTATTGGCTGTGTGCAGAAGAGCATTGAGAAAGCCACAGCCCCAGGCAGCTGCTGCCAGGTGGAGACAAACTCTGCTGCCCAGGAGGGTCTCATAGTGCAGGGGTCTGCAGATGGCAACGTAGCGATCGTAGGACATGGTGGTGAGGAGAAAATACTCTGCAGAAATTAGGAATATGAAAAAGAAGACCTGGAGAACACATCCTGCATAGGAGATGTCCCTGGTGTCCCTCAGGGAATTGGCCATGGATTTGGGCACAGTGGTGGAGATGGCACCCAGGTCAAGGAGAGAGAGGTTGAGGAGGAAGAAGTACATGGGGGTGTGGAGGTGGTGGTCCCAGGCTATGGTGGTGATGATGAGGCCATTGCCCAGCAGGGCAGCCAGGTAGATGGCCAGGAAGAGGCAGAAGTGCAGCAGCTGCAGCTGCCTTGTGCCTGGAATGGCAGGAGGAGGAAGTGGCTGATGGAGCTGCTGTTGGCCATCTGCTGCCTCTGGCCATGGAGACCTGTGCAAGGAGGGAAAGGCAGTGACAAGTTAGGGCACACTTCTCTCAGCCTCATTGTAACCCCTGTCCCTGAGCTTCAGGAGGAATGGATCAGCTCATTCCCCATCACTACCAACCAGGGATGGTTCATCACAGCTTCAAATGCAGCAGGGACCCAGCATTGCCATGAAGATTCCTCTGGTGTCAGAACAGAAAGTGACCAACAGCCCAGTCCCAGGGAATGAGAGTCCCATGGAGAAGTGGAGAAACAGGGAACAGCTCTGCAATGCTGCAGAGACACTGAAGGGAAGAGAGAAAGGCAGAGGGGCTGGGGGTGAAGCCTTCTCCTTACCCTGCTCTGCTCTCAGCAGCTCATAGGATGGAACTGAAGAGCTTTTGTCCTCCTTCTGTGTGCACACTCCAGGAGCCTTCAGATGAATGTCAGCTGCCAAGGTTGTGACTCCTGACCTGGAGCCCAGAGCTTTGAGGGCACTGCCTCTGCTGGGTAGAAGAGGAGAGCAAAAGGTTGCATTGGGAAATGTGTCTGCAGTGCAGAGAATGGCACAGAGGAGCCTGATCCCCCTTGCCAGGGCATCTCTGACAGCAGATCCCTCTCCCCCCACTGCCCAAGTCCCTGCTGCCTGCAGCTGTCTCTGCCAGAAGCTGCTTCTCTGTGCCCAGCTCTCCTCCCTGTCCCTGCAGATAGAGCCTTTCCCAACTGCTGTGTGCTCAGCTCTGCCCTGTAGACCCCTCCCAGCAGCAGGACACTGCTCAGGGGCAGCTCTGGGTGTGCAGCAGCTCAGGAGCAGCTCAAAGGCTAATGAGAGTCTTCTCCAGTGGAGAAACAAACTCTAAACTCTAGTCTCACACAGCCCACCCAGAACGCCAAGGGGATCAACATTCGAAGCCAAGACTCCTTCCCTTCCAGCAAAATGCTGCCTTGATGCTCTTCTGCAAAGCCTCCTCAGAAATGCCCAGGGGGTACCCAGGACTGTGAGCAGCTCTGGCCAAGGCAGCTCCCTCCCCACAGCAGAAGAATCCTGCCCTGCCCTGCCCTGCCCGGGCTGTCTCCTACCACTCAGCTTCTCCCCACAGCACTGTGTGGAGCTCCCTGGGCAGGCTGAGAGCTGAGCCTGGCAGGCAGCAGAGTCCCTGCCCCAGTACACAGCCCCTGGGCTGCAGGGACCCTGCTCTGAAGGACAGCCCTCACCACCCCTGCCTGCTCCCCAGGCCTCCACAGCTCTTCAGAAAAGCCTGAAAAGAGCCTCTGCACAGGAAGATTTCCTTCCAGTCCCCACCAGCTGTGGCTCTGCCAGCGTTAGGAGATGCCTCCAGGAGCTGCAGCTGCACTGCCCTGCCCCCACAGACTCACCTTGTCAGTGGCTGCAATGACTTCTCCTCCTGTCAGCTCTCAGTCACCCTCCTGGACACCTCCAAGCTCTCTCTGCCTTTCTCTTCTCGCTGGGATCCACTGGCAGTGCCCTCAGCCCTGCTGTGCAGAGCAGAGGAGCTGCTCCTGGGCACAGCTGACACTTTTCATTGCTGCCTACTTTCCAGCAGCTCCCTCCAGCCACGGAGCTCAGCCCAGCTGAGCAGCAGAGGACCAACCCAAGGGCATTTGAATGACTCTCTGGTGGCTTTGGTGCCAGGTAAACATCAGAGACAGAGGAAGATGATGAAACCTCTCCAGAAGTTGAAGCCACTTTCAAACTCTGAAGTTTCTTCTCTTGTTGATGGGTCCCAGTGAGGACACTGCTGGGAAAGTGTCTGCAGGCTGTGGTTGGAGCAGAGAACTGGAGGCAGTGCTGAGAGGTCAGGACAAGCAGAGGAAGATGTCTCTGATGCTGAGCAAACCTGGAGGTGCTTCATTAATGCCAAGGGTCAAGCCCTGAGCCCTGGCTCCTGGACAGGCAGATCCTGTCCCTCACTCACCCCTCAGGCTGCTTCCTGGAGCAGTGAGATGTGGAGAGGACCAATGTCAAGGGCAGGCCTATGGCACAACCCCTCCCAGGCTCCTGAGGATGGACAAGGAGGCAATGAGGCCCCAGGGCTGGAAGGAGGAGTTGTCTCCTCAGAGGCAGCAGTGGCACAGACCACAGCCAGAACCCAAGGCAGGAAGAGCTTGGCTCTGCCAGGAGCCTTTCAGCTCTCCCACAGCCCTCTGTCATCTGCCCCTCAGGCTGTCCTCTGCTGCTGCATCAGCTGAGCCTCTTTCCCTGCAGGCTGTAGTCACCCAGCCAGCTGCCCCACCTTGCTGCCACCTTCCTTTGCTGCTCTCTCTCCATTCTCCCTGGCTGTTCCTTGAAATATCAAGTCTTGAGCTGGTCCAGGCTGCTGCTGGGTGACATCTTGCACCACAGCACTGCCCTGGCAGTGACATTTCTTCCTCCTCATGTCCAGTCCAGGCTTCTCCCACTCCACTTTGTGGCTTTATTTCTTTCTCCTGCTGCTCTTCACCAGTCAGGGAATCTTCTCATTTCTCCAAGCACTCTCATGCTGCTCCTCCACTCTTCTCATTCTCTCACACCACTGGGCTCAGGGGCATCAGCCACTACCTAGTGGTCATATGTCAGATGCCTTCAAATCCCTGGTCAAAGGACAGTGGCTTTAAAATGAATGAAGGGAGAGCTAGATCAGATAGAAGGAGGAAATATTTTATGGTGAGGGTGGCAGGACACTGGAAGAGGTTACCCAGAGAAAGGGAGAAGAGAAGGCTCTGAGGAGACCTTCTTGTGACCTTCCAGTATCTGAAGGAGGCTACAAGAAAGCTGGGGAGGGACTTCTTTGGGTGTCAGGGAGTGACTGGGGGGAATGGAACAAAAGTAGAACTGAGTAGATTCAGACTGGATGTTAGGAAGAAGTTCTTCCCCATTAGAGTTGTGAGACACTGGCACAGGTTGCCCAGGGAGGTGGTGCAAGCCTCATTCCTGGAGGTTTTGAAGGCCAGGCTGGATGTGACTGAGTAACCTGCTCTAGTCTGAGGTGTCCCTGACCATGGCAGGGGGGTTGGAGCTGGATCATCCCCAGGAAACTGAGTTAGTCTGTTCCACTCCCCCTCTCTGTCCAAGCCTATAAAGGGGAGAGTACAGCAACCCTTTGGGGCTCTTTTGCTTCTGCCTCACCAGGAAGAGAGGACTAAGAGAGTCACTGCTGGCTTCCTGCCTCTCTGCCATGTGGTCAGGCCTGGTCTTTCTCCCTGCTGCATCCACCTTTCTCCAAAGGACTGTTGGTTTTGTCTATCTCCCTATCCCTCCTTGCTCCTTACCCTTGTGAGCCCTTCCTGTTACAGTTCTAGGTGTGTATATATATGTATTTGAAAGACAACTTTTACCTCTCTGCTTCCAAACTGACTCCAAATTATTTCTCAGTGGATTTCAGCCTTCCCTTTTCTTTTCCTCTCTATTGGGAAAGAGGAGGGGGAGTGGGGGAGGGATTCTCAGCTTTGCCCCCATCTGAGCTCTTAAATCCCAGTTAAGGCTCAAACCACCACACTGCAGCAGCTGATAACCAGACAAGGCCACAGGTTCCACCTTGGAGAGTGCTGCAATGCAAGCTGAGGCTCCCTGTGTGACTGCACCCAGAGATTATGGAATGGTTGAGAGTTTTGTGGCTCTGCTGCTGGACAGAGCCCCTGAGGATGAGTGAGGCAGCAGTTCAGAGCCAGAAGAGCATGCATGGCCCCCATAACTCTGGGACAGTGCTGACAGGAGTTGAATGTGCTGTAGGCATGGCAGCTGGCTGAGGAGCTGTGAGCACCTCTGAGACTGGAAGGGGAATAAAGCTGCCAGGGTAACAGAGAAGTTTGGAGCTCCCCCAGCTTTTGAGACCTTCAGAGCCTGGGAGGTGTTGCTGGCAGCCATGGTGGTGACTTTCTCTTTGCTTTTGTTATTTCCTACTTTCCCTCCTCTTCTGTGTTTCTAACATTCCTCCTGCCCATGCAGGTGAAGCACAAGCCAGGGGCTTTTCTCAACCAACTACTTGGTTCCTTCCTGGTTTCATTTGCAGGGTCTGTAAAAGAACCTCCTGCACTGCAGAAGTGGATCAGGATGCTAAGGCTCAATGGAGGGAGATCACCACTCCCCTGGTGCAGGTAACCCACACTCCTAATGCAGTCCCAGATGCACCTGGCCTTGTTCATGGTGAGCTTTCACTGGTGGCTCCTCTTGCATCCCTGGAAGTGCCCAGGTCCATGTCTTCAGGGTTCTTACTCAGACAGTCAGGTCCCAGCCTGCTCTGATAGGTGGATGGCTTCTGCTTCCCCTCCAGGAAGGAAACAGGACAAGCTGCAGTGATCACAGTAGCACAGTATCACAGTATCACTAAGGGTGGAAGAGACCTTGAAGATCATCGAGTCCAACCTGTCACCACAGACCTCATGACTAGACCATGGCACCAAGTGCCACGTCCAATCCCCTCTTGAACACCTCCAGGGACGGTGACTCCACCACCTCCCTGGGCAGCACATTCCAATGGCGAATGACTCTCTCAATGAAGAACTTTCTCCTCACCTCCAGCCTAAACTTCCCCTGGCACAGCTTGAGACTGTGTCCTCTTGTTCTGGTGCTGGTTGCTAGAGAGAAGAAGCCAACCCCTTCCTGGCTACAACCACACTTCAGGTAGTTGTGGAGAGCAATGAGGTCACCCCTGAGCCTCCTCTTCTCCAGGCTAAACAATCCCAGATCCCTCAGCGTCTCCTCACAGGGCTGTGCTCAAGACCTCACCCCAGCCTTGTTGCCCTTCTCTGGACACCTTCAAGTGTCTCAATGTCCTTCTTAAACTGAGGGGCCCAAAACTGGACACAGGACTTGAGGTGTGGCCTAACCAGTGATGAGTACAAGGGCAGAATGACCTCCCTGCTCCTGCTGGCCACACTATTCCTAATGCAGGCCAGGATGCCGTTGGCCCTCTTGGCCACCTGGGCACACTGCAGGCTCATGTTCAGGGAGCTGTCAATCAGCACCCCCAGGTCTCTCTCTGTTTGGCAGCTCTCCAGCCACTCTGACCCCAGCCTGTAGATCTGCGTGGGGTTGTTGTGGCCAAAGTGCAACACCTGGCACTTGGACTTGTTGAATGCCATCCCATTGGACTCCGCCCATCTGTCCAGTCGGTCGAGGTCCCTCTGCAGAGCCCTTCTGTCCTCCAACTGACCAACATCTGCTCCCAACTTGGTGTCATCTGCAAATTTGCTGATGACTGTCTCAATCCCCTCATCCAGATCGTCAATGAAGACATTGAAGAGGATGGGGCCCAGCAACATCAGTTACAGGCGCAGCCAGGGAAGTGATCTCTTTATGCAGGACCAGCTGCTTGATTCCCATTTCCCTCTCTTTTCCCATTCTTGTTCCCCCATAAACCGCCTTGACCCCACTTTGTCCCTTCCTTGCATCTTTTCCTAGACAGCCCATGGTAAGTCTTGCAAGCCCCAAAGACACTTTCTACCTTCCCATCACTGATCTCAGACTGCTCAGGCAGATTGCTCCCATCCTCCATTGGCCAGGCCATCATGGGAGCCTCTTCTACTGATATACTTGGGGAAACATTCACAGAAGTTGAAAATGTCTTTGAATTGACAATTTTTACCCTTCATTACATCATTATTATTATTGTATTATCATTATCATTATCATTATCATTATCATTATCATTATCATTATCATTATCATTCTTATTATTTCCCCAAAACCTTGGCAACTCATGGCCAAGACACAGTAATTATTATTTTTTTGTGAAGGTGTTGGGGACCAGGTCAGAAGAGAACAGCCCCATGGTGCATGTAACTCTCTGCAGTCCCATGGAGAACCACTTTGGGATATTAGGATCAAAGAACCATGGAATGGCTTGGAAGGGATGGAAAAGAGCTCCAGTTCAGCCATCCAGCCGTGGCAGGGGCATCTTGCACTAGTTCAGGTGGAATAAACATCCTGACCTTGGGCAATTCCAGGGATGGGACCTTCCCTTCTCTGGGCAACTGTTCCAGTGCCCTCTACCTTCACTGCAAAATATTTCTTCCTTATATCCAGTCTCAGTCTCCCCTGTTTCAGCTCAAAGCCACTGCTCTTTCTCCAGACACTACAGCACTTGCTAAAACTTCTCTTTCTTGGCCTGTGACCTCTGCACTTCCATCTGCAAACACCTCGGAGAGTGCCCAGAGATCTCCCAAGATGGGAGCACATGATAGCGCTGAAGGCCGTGGGTTCAGTGGTGTGGAGACTGAGTTCAGCAGAGGAGCAGCCTGAGAGTGCTTGAGGAGTGCTTTGAGACTACTTCATAGTGACCAACTGCAAGAGCAAGAATCAGTGAGGTGCAGCTGGGGAGGTCAAGACTGGATATGAAGAGAAAGAAATATCATTGCCAGGGCAGTGCTGTGGTGCAAGACATGCCCCAGCAGCAGCCTGGAGCACTCCAAGGCTTTGTGTTTCAAGGAACATCCAGGGAGGATGGAGAGAGAGCAGGAAAGGAAGGTGGCAGCAAGGTGGGGCAGCTGGGTGGGTGACTACAGCCTGCAGGGAAAGAGGCTCAGCTGATGCAGCAGCAGAGGACAGCCTGAGGGGCAGATGACAGAGGGATGAGGAAGACCTGAAAGGCTCCTGGCAGAGCCAAGCTCTTCATGCCTTGGGCTCTGGCTCTGGTCTGTGCCACTGCTGCCTCTGAGGAGACAACTCCTCCTTCCAGCCCTGGGGCCTCATTGCCTCCTTGATTGCTTCCTTGTCCTTCCTCAGGAGGCTGAAAGGGATTGTGCCATAGTCCTGCCCTTGGCATTGCTCCTGTCTGTATCTTAATGTGCCAGGAAGAGCTCTGAGGGGTGAGTGAGGCATAGGAGCTCCCCTACCAGTGCCTGGGGGTCAGGGCTTGGCCCTTTGCATTAATGAAACACCTCCAGGTTTAGTCAGCATCAGAGACACCTTCCTCTGCTTGTCCTGACCTCTCAGCACTGCCTCCAGTTCTCTGCTCCAACCACAACCTGGGGACACGTTCCCAATAGTGTCCCTCACTATTAACACTGCAGGAAACTTCTGGATGCAATATTCCAGGTGTGGCCTCACCACGGCAGAGTAGAGTAGAGGGGGAGGAGAACCTCCCTCTGTCTGCTGGACAAACTTCTCTGAATCACCCCAGGATCCCATTGGCGGTCTTGGGCACCAGGGCACATTGCTGTCCCATGCAGAACTTGTTATCCACCAGGACTCTCAGGTCTCCTCTCCAGCAGATCACCTCCCAGCCTAATCAGCTGCAGTTTATTCTTCCTTCCCAGATGCAAAACTGAGCAGGATCAGTGGACAAGATGATGTGCAAGGATCTCTTCCACAAGTGTACCAGGACAGATACAGCAGGTCCTCTGAGGAAGGCTTCTCCACTCAAAGCCTTGGTAGGAAATCTGCCAGATGGATCTGGTGAAACTTGGATCTGCTCAGGCTCCGGCCACAAGGAGGCTGAGGGCTGAGTGTGCAATCACAGTATCACAGTATCACAGTATAACCAAGGTTGGAAGAGACCCCAAGGATCATCAAGTCCAACCTGTCCCAACAGACCTCACAACTAGACCATGGCACCAAGTGCCACGTCCAATCTCCCCTTGAACACCTCCAGGGACGGCGACTCCACCACCTCCCTGGGCAGCCCATTCCAATGACGAATGACTCGCTCAGTGAAGAACTTCCTCCTCACCTCGAGTCTAAACCTCCCCTGGCACAGCTTGAGACTGTGTCCCCTTGTTCTGGTGCTGGTTGCCTGGGAGAAGAGACCAACCCCCTCCTGTCCACAACCACCTTTCAGGTAGTTGTAGAGGGCAATGAGGTCACCTCTGATCCTTCTCTTCTCCAGGCTAAACAATCCCAGCTCCCTCAGCCTCTCCTCATAGGGCTGTGCTCAAGGCCTCTCACCAGCCTTGTTGCCCTTTTCTGGACACGTTCAAGTATCTCGATGTCCTTCTTAAACTGAGGGGCCTAGAACTGGAAACAGTACTCAAGGTGTGGCCTAACCAATGCAGAGTACAGGGGCAGAATGACCTCCCTGCTCCTGCTGGCCACACTATTCCCAATACAGGCCAGGATGCCATTGGCCTTCTTGGCCACCTGGGCACACTGTTGGCTCATGTTTAGGTGGGTGTCAATCAGCACCCCCAGGTCCCTCTCTGTTTGGCAGCTCTCCAGCCACTCTGACCCCAGCCTGTAGCTCTGCATGGGGTTGCCGTGGCCAAAGTGCAGCACCCGGCACTTGGACTTATTAAATGCCATCCCATTGGACTCTGCCCATCTGTCCAGTCGGTCGAGGTCCCTCTGCAGAGCCTTTCTGCCCTCTAACTGACTAACATCTGTTCCCAACTTGGTGTCATCTGCAAACTTGCTGATGACTGACTCAACCCCCTCATCCATATCATCAATGAAGATGTTAAAGAGGATGGGGCCCAGCACCGATCCCTGGGGGACGCCGCTGGTGACTGGCCGCCAGCCGGACGCGGCACCATTCACCACCACTCTCTGGGCTCGGCCCTCCAGCCAGTTCCTAACCCAGCACAGAGTGTTGCGGTCCAAACCACGAGCTGACAGTTTAGCCAGCAGTTTGCTGTGGGGGACGGTGTCAAAGGCCTTGCTGAAGTCCAGATAGACTACATCCACAGGCCTCCCCATGTCCACCAGACGGGTCACCTGATCATAGAAGGAGATCAGGTTGGAGAGGCAGGACCTGCCCTTCCTAAATCCATGTTGGCTGGGCCTGAGCCCTTGGCCATCCTTCAGGTGCGCAGTTATTGCCTCCAGGATAATCTGTTCCATCACTTGCCCTGGCACTGAGGTCAGGCTGACTGGCCTGTAGTTTCCGGGCTCCTCCATCCGTCCCTTCTTGTGGATGGGGATCACATTGGCCAGTTTCCAGTCATCTGGGACCTCTCCAGTGAGCCAGGACTGGAGGAAAATGATGGAGAGCTCAGCTGTGTCTCAGGAACTCACCACTCAGTAGGAAGCCAAGGACTGGGAAGGGGGAGGTGAGGCCACTTCTGCCTCCTGAGAGGATTGTCCAACAGCAGGAACAGAGCTGGGAAAGGGACTGTGAGGTCAGTTGTGTCTGCAGGAGCTGCTAGGGCAGGCCTGGGCTCGTGGCTGGCAGATGGGCAGAGTGATCTGTGAGATGGCCTCTGCCAAAGGGCCTGGGCTGACTGCAGGAAGGGGCTGATGGGTTGGTTGCTGTGTCTCTGCTGCCTGAGTACCTGATGGGACAGCAGCAAGCACAGGGCTTGGTGCTGTCCAGCCAAGAAACTGCAAGGCCAGCAGCCTTGGGAGCTCCTGCTGAGGTAGGCAAGAGCAGGGGAGAGGAACACTGCCAGATGGTGCAGCCTGGCAGGTGGAGATTGGCCATGAGGAGCAAGAAACCTCTCTCAAAGGGCAGTGCTGTGGCCTGAGAAGCTCTCCAGAAGGAGTTTGGGATCAGCCCTTCTCTTTGTGTCCCCAGGAGCAGAGGGTGAGTGTGGGCAGGTGTCAGTGAAGGCATGGGAAGGCCAAGGTGGGGAAGTGAGAGGAGTGTCTGCAGCCTGCAGGGCAGGAGAAGCAGCTGTGAGACAGGGCAGAACAAAGCTGTGGGAGAGCTGGCAAAGGGCAATGGCAGTGGTGGGAGTGATGAAGAGAAGCCAAGGCTGTGCCCTCTCGACTCTGGCAATTCTCTGCCCCCGAGGCCTGTGAGGAGATGTTGTCCTAAGGCACTGGGAGGGCCTCACTGCCTCTGTCCACAGCCCCAGGAAGGCTGGGGACTGTCAGGCCCTTGTCCTCCACTCAGCATCACAAACCCTACAGGGATGCTAAAGGAAGGCTGGAGAGGGACTTTTCATGAGGGTGTCTGGTGACAGGGCAGGAGGGAAAGGTTTGAAGGTGAGGAAAAGGAGGTTTAGACTGGGCCTTAGGAAGAAGCTCTTCTCTATGAGGTTTGTGGGACTCTGGAATAGGCTGCCCAGGTAAGATACCCTCTCCTGAGGGTGTTGAAGGCCAGGCTGGATGAGGCCTTGAGCAGCTGAGTCTATAGGAGAGGCATCCTTGCCTATGGCAGGGAAGTTGGAGCAGATGAGCTCTGAGGTCCCTTCTAACCTAGGCCCTGCTATGCTCCTATGAAACCCACCCCCCACCCCCACTGCACCTGAAGAGCCTTGACCCACACATGAGGGACAGGATCTGCCTGCCCAGGGGCTGTGCTCAGGCCTTGGCCTTTGTGCTGCAGAACCCAGAGCCAGAGTTTGCTCTCCTGCACTTTGCCTTTGCCTGCTGCAATCACAGCCTCTCCTGAGCTGCTCTAACGAGTCCCTGGGGAGGCTTTGGCAGTAACAAGCCTCAGTGGGGCCAATCAATTCTTCAAGGGACTTTGTCTTTTGCTTCTTGCTTCTTGCACAGTTTCTTCACTCTTCTCCCAGTATCTGAGGGTCATGGAATGATCCCCAAGTGCCCTGAAGAGGTCTTTGTGTCTTTGTTGTTTCCTTCCAGATTTCAAAGTGCACCTCACAAAGCTCAGATTTTGAGGGTAAACTATTTGATTCTTTCTCAGATGAGGGCAGAGGTGACAGCAGCAGCCACCAAGCCAGAATGATGCAGGCTGTCTGCTCAGGGTGTCTGGACTGGGAGGGGAAGCTGTCCTTTGAGGGCTGACATGGAGTGGACAACTTTGCTCCTCGCCCTTCCCAACCTCCCCATTGCTGTCCCTGCCCACCTGGGCCTTCCATCCCTGCTCCTTGCATCAGACTTCTCCACTGCTCTCTGCAGCTGGAGCTCACAGCTCCATGGCACCAGCTGCCCCCTGCTCTCCTTAGACAACTGCCTGCACACAGCCACAAAAGAATTGTTGCTCTTTGGAAGCAAAGCAAAGCCAAGGCTGAGAAAGTTCCCTCAGCAATCGAAGCCCTCTGGAACCATCTGCTCAGCACACAATGTTGCACACAGTGTCCTTACTTTTCAGTCACTTGGTCCCGAAGAATTCGCCCAAGAGCACAGGGTGATAAGGAGAGCAAGGATGAAGTACATGAGAATTAGGAGGAGGAGGATGAAAATTATTATGAGGAGGACAAAGGGGATGATGTGGCAGAGAGAAGTTGGTCTCTTCTCCCAGGCAGCCAGCACCAGAACAAGAGGACACAGTCTCAAGCTGCACTAGGGGAGGTTTAGGCTGGATGTTAGGAAGAAGTTCTATCCAGAGAGAGTGATTGCCCATTGGAATGGTCTGCCCATGGAGGTGGTGGAGTCACCATCATTGGAGGTGTTCAGGAGGAAACTTGATGGGGTACTTGGTGCCATGATCTAGTTGTTTGGGTGGGTTGGATTGGTTGATAGGTTGGATACAAAGATTTTGAAGGTGTCTTCCAACCTGGTTTATTGTATTGTATTGTATTGTATTGTATTGTATTGTATTGTATTGATTCAAAGAAGTGGAGGATGATATGGAATAGGAGAAGAATGATGAGAAGGAGGAGGAAGATGAAGAAGAGAAAGAGGGCAAACCCATATCAGCCCCTCTGTGCCACCTAAGCAGCCACATCAGTGCCCTGAGTGGGGGAAAACATTCCCACTGCCCCCAGCCCAGAGCCCAGCCCTCTGTCTGCGGTGACTATGGCAACAGCTTCACCCTCAGCTCCAACCTCAGCCGGCACTGCTGCATCCACAGCTGGAAGCAGCTGCACCTCGGCTGGCTGAGGCAAGAGCTACACCCAGATGGCCACCCTCAGCCAGCACCGCTGCACCCACACCTGTGCCAGCCCATCACCTGCACAGCCTTCAGCAAGAGCTTCAGACTCAACTTCCCCCTCACCTGGCATATTCACCCCCACGCCGGTGACCAGCGTGCCCCAGGGGACACAGCAATACACCGACCCCAGCACTGCCATGCCAAACATGAGCCCCCTGGGGGGCCTTTTCCAGCAGATTGAACTTTTAAACCATCTTTCCTCAGAAGCAAATGTGCCCCTGCCCTTCTCAAGACCAGTGCTGAGGAGAGTAATGACAATGCTGAGTCAGCACAGCCAGTGCCAACACTGCAGCTGGGATTTGGCTGTTTGTTCCTCAACACTTTGGGATTCCTAGATGGAAAAGAAAAACCTCATCCCAAGGATAATGCCTAATTAGAATGGAAATCCCAACCCTAATAAAGTATTGTCTCTTGCTGCTTGTCCTTTGACATTCTGTCCCAAAAGGCCACTTTTGGGGACATTTCTTCCCCAGGGCCAGTGATGAAGCCATCTGCCCACTGCAGGGAGGTCTCCTTGAGGGGTCCTGGGAGGGTCAACAAGTGGCTTAGAGGTGCAGTCGAAAGAATTTTGGGTTTTTCGATCTTGGAGAACTTTTTACTGCACCAGGTCAGCTGGCAACAGATGGAGTACATCTGTCCCAGAGGAGGGGAAAGGTCACAGTAGACGAGAATGGCCTGTCCCCCAAGGGAAAAAGATTCTGGGAAGGGAATTTGCAGGTCTCATTGACAGGGCTTTAAACTAGCTTTGAAGGGGGAAGGGGCTGGAACTCAGGCAGGAGTCTGGGGGTGATAAGCCAGAGCTAGAGGTGAAACCAGCAGCCCAGCTGCAGTGCATGTACACTAATGCATGAAGCATGGGTAACAAACAAGAGGAGCTAGAAGCCTTGTTGCAGCAGGAAAGTTATGATGTAGTTGCCATCACAGAGACGTGGTGGGGCGACTCACATGACTGGAGTGCTGCAATTGATGGCTACAGGCTCTTCAGGAGAGACAGGCAAGGAAGAAGGGGTGGAGGGGTGGCCCTGTACATCAGGGAGGCACTTGATGCCGTTGAGATGGAGATCAGGGAAGATCGGGTTGAGTGCTTGTGGGTGAGAATTAGAGGGAAGATCGGGAGGGCAGACATCCTGGAGTCTGTTATAGACCACCCAACCAGGAGGAAGATGTTGATGAAGCATTCTATAGGCAGCTTAAGGCTGTCTCAAGATTCCCTGACCTTGTTCTCATGGGTGACTTCAACCTGCCTGATATCTGCTGGGATCTCAACACAGCAGAGAGGAGGCAGTCTAGGAGGTTTCTGGAGTGTATGGAGGACAGCTTCTTATCCCAGGTGCTGCGCGAACCTACCAGGGGTAAGGCTCTGCTTGACCTCCTCTTCACCACCAGGGAAGGGCTGGTGGGGGATGTGGTGGTCGGAGGGTGTTTAGGCACCAGTGACCACGAGATAATTGAGTTTTCGGTATTCAGCCAAGCCAAGAGGGGCAGCAAGAAGACCTCCACTCTGGACTGCTGGAGGGCAGACTTCAGGTTACTCAAGGAACTAACTCAGAAGGTTCCTTGGGAAACAGCCCTTAAAAATAAAGGGGTCCAGGAGAGCTGGAGCTGCTTCAAGGAAGAACTCTTGAAGGTGCAGGAACAGGCTGTGCCAGTGTGCTGGAAGATGAGCCGCCGGGGCAGACAGCCAGCCTGGATGGGTAATGAACTTCTAATAGAACTAAGGGAAAAAAAGAGGGTGTATCGTCTTTGGAAGAAATGGGAGGCAACCTACGGAATGTTTAGGGATGTTGCTAGGACATGCAGAAAGAAAATTAGGGAGGCAAAAGCCCATTTAGAACTTAGACTGGCCTCTGCTGTGAAGGACAACAAAAAGTCCTTCTATAAATACATCAATAGCAAGAGGAAGGGCAAGGACAACCTCCACTCCTTGGTTGACACGGAGGGGAACGTTGTAACAAAGGATGAGGAAAAGGCAGAGGTACTTAACACCTTCTTTGCTTCAATCTATCCTAGCATGGCAGAACATCTTCCAGACAGCTGGCCTGCACAGCTGGCAGAAGGAGCCAGGGAGCTGCATGGTTTCCCGCTGCTCCAGGAGGAAGTTAGAGATCTTCTGAGCCGCTTGGACCCCCACAAGGCCATGGGACCAGATGGGATCCATCCTAGGGTGCTGAGAGAGCTGGCAGATGAGCTGGCCAAGCCACTCTCCATCATTTTTCAGCAGTCCTGGCTCACTGGAGAGGTCCCAGAAGACTGGAAGCTGGCCAACGTGGTGCCCATCCACAAGAAGGGCCGGTTGGATGAGCCAGGGAATTCTAGGCCTGTCAGCGTGACCTCAGTGCCAGGCAAGATTATGGAACAGGTCATCTTGAGTGCGATCACGCAGCACTTCCAGGATGGCCAAGGGATCAGGCCTAGCCAGCATGGCTTTAGGAAGGGCAGGTCCTGCTTGACCAACCTGATCTCCTTCTATGATCAGGTGACCCGCCTGGTGGATGTGGGGAGGCCTGTGGATGTGGTCTACCTGGACCTCTGCAAGGCCTTTGACACCATCCCCCACAGCAAACTCCTGGCCAAGCTGGCAGCCCATGGCTTGGATGGGAGCACACTGCGTTGGGTTAGGAACTGGCTGGAGGGCCGAGCCCAGAGAGTGGTGGTGAATGGTGCCACATCCGGCTGGCGGCCAGGCACTAGTGGTGTGCCCCAGGGATCGGTGCTGGGCCCCATGCTCTTCAACATCTTTATTGATGATCTGGATGAGGGCATTGAGTCCATCATCAGTAAATTTGCGGATGACACCAAGCTGGGGGCAGGAGTTGATCTGCTGGAGGGCAGAGAGGCTTTGCAGAGGGACCTCGACAGGCTGGACAGATGGGCAGAGTCCAAGGGCAGGAGATTGAACACATCCAAGTGCCGGGTTCTGCACATTGGCCACAGCAACCCCATGCAGTGCTACAGGCTGGGGTCAGAGTGGCTGGAGAGCGGCCAGGCAGAGAGGGACCCGGGGCTACTGGTTGATGGTAGGCTGAACATGAGCCTGCAGTGTGCCCAGGCAGCCAAGAGGGCCAATGGCATCCTGGCCTGCATCAGGAACAGTGTGGCCAGCAGGAGCAGGGAGGTCATTCTGCCCCTGTACACTGCACTGGTTAGGCCGCACCTTGAGTACTGTGTCCAGTTTTGGGCCCCTCAGTTTAGGAAGGAGGTTGACTTGCTGGAAGGTGTCCAGAAGAAGGGCAACAAAGTTGGTGAGGGGTTTGGAAGACAAGCCCTATGAGGAGAGGCTGAGGGAGCTGGGGTTGCTTAGCCTAGAGAAGAGGAGGCTCAAGGGAGACCTCATTGCTCTCTACAACTACCTGAAGGGTGGTTGTAGCCAGGAAGGGGTTGGTCTCTTCTCTCTAGCAACCAGCACCAGAACAAGGGGACACAGTCTCAAGCTGCACCAGGGGAAGTTTAGGCTGGAGGTGAGGAGAAAGTTCTTCACTGAGAGAGTAATTCGCCATTGGAATGGGCTGCCTGTGGAGGTGGTGGAGTCACCTTCATTGGAGGTGTTCAGGAGGAGACTTGATGGGTTGCTTGGTGCCATGGTTTAGTTGTTTAGGTGGGTTGGATTGGTTGATGGGTTGGACGCGATGATCTTGAAGGTCAGTTTCAACCTGGTGTGTTGTATTGTATTGTATTGTATTGTAAGAATCACAGCTGCGCAGAGTGGCAGCTTCCCCTTTGCTTGGCTTGAAGGAGCAGGCAGGACCCTATCAGAGCAGTCCTGGCTTTGGAGCACAGGGCATGAACGGTGCTCTGGATTCCCCTGGGGTTCACAGGGCACAGGGCAGCAGAAGCGGCGACTCCTCTTCTCATCCCACTATGGCAGGGTCATGTGGGCAGTGCTGGTCCTGCTTTCTGAGCTGAAACACACAGGGTTGTGCAGCTCCTCAGCCTGCTGCTTCAGGCTGAGGCAGATGTTGTCACTGCTGGACTCAGCTAAGTCCATTCCCCAGCAACTGGGCAACTGGGGGTCCAGTCCTCTTGAAGGCACATCGGGCTCTTCCGACCGGTGAGTCTGGCAACGCAAGTTTTTCTGCCCTGTACTTCGCCTTTGTCTCCCTGCAATCCTGGCCTCTAACAAGCTGCTCTAAGGAGTCCCTGGGGAGCCTTTGGCAGGAACAAGCCTCAGGGAGGCCAATCAGTGCTTCAAGGGACTTTGGAGTTTTCTTCTGACTTGGACTTCTGGAGAGGCTTCTTGGCAGTACCTTGGCAGAGTCTCCTGGCAGTACCTAAGGATGATGGAATCAGCCCCAAATACTCCATGGGGCTCATTAAATCCTGCTGAACCTCTCATTCTTGCAAGGTTTCTGCAGCTAATTGGAGAGGGTTTTATTACACAAAGCATCTGATTTTTAAAGGTACAGTTCATTCCTTTTCAGCAGGAGCTGTCTCTTTGCAAGCAAACCACAGCAAAACCTGACAAGGTCCTACCCTGGTCATTGCTCATCCTCACTCCCCTCTGCCTCCAGCAGAGCCCAGAGCCACAGGTGAAGGACAGGATCTGCCTTGCCAGGGGCTGGGGGTCAGGGCTTGTCCCTTTGGATCAGTGAAACCCCTCCGGATTTCCTCAGCAGCAGAGCCACCTGGAGCTGCTTGTCCTGACCTGTCAGCACTGCCTCAGTTCTTTGCTCTCCCCACAGCCTGGAGATGCTTCAGTGCCTCCAGTGATGCTTCCCTTGCAGCCACTGTCTCCTTCTGCTCTAACCAGACCCTGGGGACCCTTTCCCAGTATGCTTCACTGGGACCCATTAACAGTAGAAGAAACTTCAGAGTTTGAATCTGACTCTGACTTCTGGAGAGGTTTCATCAGCTTCCTCTCAGTCCCTGAGGTTTACAGGGCAACAAAAGCCAATGGAGGAGTCAATAAAACACCTTGAGCTGGTCCTCTGCTGCCCTATTGGGCCAGGCTCCTGGGATGGAGGGAGCTGCTGGCAAGCAGGCAGCGCTGCAGGAGACAGCTCTGGGCAGGAGCAGCTCCTTTGCACAGCACAGCAGGGCTGAGGACACTGCCAGAGGATCTCAGGAAGATGAGGAAGGCAGAGAGAGCTTCAAGGTGTCCAGGACTGGGAGGATGCTGTGAGCTCACTGAAGGAGAAATCACTGCAGTCACTGATACAGTGAGGCTGTGGGTGAAGGACACTGCAGCTGTAGCTCCTGGAGGCATCTCCATCTTGGCTGCAGATGCTCAGCTGAAGGCTCCTGGAGTGTGCACATAGAAGGAGGAGCAAAGCCCTTCAGGTCCACCATGTGAGCAGCAGTGAGCAGAACTGGGTAATCAGAAGGCTTCAACCCCAGCCCCTCTGCCTTTTGTTCTTCCCTTCAGTTCCTCTGCAGCACTGCAGGTGTGGGTCACTGGTTCTCCACCTCTCCATGGGACTCTTGTTCCCTGTGACTGGGCTGTTGGTCACTTTCTGTTCTGGCACCAGAGGAATCTCCATGGCAATTCTGTGTCCCTGCTGCATATGAAGATGTGATGAACTCTGCCTTTGGGTTGGTAGTGATGGGACTGAGCTGATCCATTCCTCATGCAGCTCAGGGGAGGCTACAATGAGGCTGAGAGAAGTGTGCCCTAATTTGTCACTGCCTTTCCCTCCTTGCACAGGTCTCCATGGACAGAGGCAGCAGATGGCCAACAGCAGCTCCAGCACCCACTTCCTCCTCCTGCCATTCCCAGGCACAAGGCAGCTGCAGCTCCTGCACTTCTGCCTCTTCCTGGCCATCTACCTGGCTGCCCTGCTGGACAATGGCCTCATCATCACCACCGTAGCCTGGGACCACCACCTCCACACCCCCATGTACTTCTTCCTCCTCAACCTCTCCTTCCTTGACCTGGGCTCCATCTCCACCACTGTGCCCAAATCCATGGACAATTCCCTGAGGGACACCAGGGACATCTCCTATGCAGGATGTGCTGCTCAGGTCTTTCTTTTTGTCTTTTTCCTTGGTGCAGAGTATTTTCTCCTCACCACCATGTCCTACGATCGCTATGTTGCCATCTGCAGACCCCTGCACTATGAGACCCCCTGGGCAGCAGAGTTTGTCTCCACATGGTAGCAGCTGTCTGGGGCTGTGGGGCTCTCTATGCTCTGCTGCACACAGCCAATACATTTTCCCTGCCCCTCTGCCAGGGCAATGTTGCGCACCAGTTCTTCTGTGAAGTCCCCCAGATCCTCAAGCTCTCCTGCTCCACATCCTACCTCAGGGAACTTTGGCTTCTTGTGGCCAGTGCCTGTTTATTCTTTGTCTGTTTTGTGTTGATTGTGGTGTCCTATGTGCAGATCTTCAGGGCAGTGCTGAGGATCCCCTCTCAGCAGGGACACCACAAAGCCTTTGCCACCTGTCTCCCTCACCTGGCTGTGGTCTCGCTCTTTCTCACCACTGGCTTCTTTGCAAACCTGAAGCCCTCCTCCATCTCCTCCCCATCCTTAGATATGGTAGTTACAGTTCTGTACTCAGTGGTGCCTCCAGCAGTGAACCCTCTCATCTACAGCCTGAGGAACCAGGACCTCAAGGCTGCCCTCATCCAAATGATCCCTGGATGCTTTCAGAAGCAATAAACTCTTTGTCTTCTCCTGCAGAGCAGTTCTGAGGTCATTCAGTGCAGGCGCAGCCTGGCTTCTACTGGTGCTGTTCCCCTTGTGAGAATGTTGTTCCTACACAAATGTCTTTCTTCAGACCATTGCTGGTTCAGTGTTGTCCTGTCTGCTGTGACCCAGAGACTGCAGACATGAGGAGCTGTGCTCCCTGGGTGTTCAACACAAGAAAGGACGCTGCAGGGAGTTGTTTCTCTGAGTTGCTTCCTCCAAGTCTTCTGCGGAGCTGCAGGGCAGTGCCTGTGTGCAGAGGTGGAGGGGCAGAGTCCCAGCACAGCAGCAGTGCCAGGCAGCCCCACAGCTTGGGCTGTCCTCAGCTGCTCTTTCTGCCCTTCCACCCTCTCCTGCTGAGCCTCTGTGCTGGGGCAAGGCCTGAGTGCTCTGGCAGCTTGGGCACTGTGCTGGTGGGTGGCAGTGCTGGGACTGCAGGCAGGGAGAGTCCAGGGCTGCTTGTGGGACAGAGCTGTGCTCCAGAGCAGCACTGCCATCAGAACAGGAGGTCTCCCCATGCCTTCATCCCCCAACCCCCTCCCATTACAGACTGCACCTACTCAGAGTCCAAACTGGATACCATGACCCCCTTCCAATATATACTCAGTCCAAACATGGTTCCTTTATCCCCTCCCAGTACAGTTGTGGCCTCGTCCCAGTACAAACTGGATCCTACTGTCCTCTAGCACTGCAGCCTGGGTCCCATCCCAGCACAGAATGGATCCCCTGGCTCCCTTCCCAGTACTGAATGCATCCATCCCAGTACAAACTGCACACTCTCATGTGCATACTCTTGGCCTTGTCTCAATAAAATCTGTATCCCCTCATACATCCCAGTACATCCTGGACCCTGTCCCAGTACAAGCTGCATTCCCTGTCCACAGTCTAGGACATTCTGGGCCCTGCTCAGCACAATTTGGATCCTTTTGACCCTTCCCAGTACAGACCTGGTCACATCTCAGGACAAACTGCATCTCCTCAACCCCTCCCAGCTCAGATGTGCTCTTATTCCAGGACAAACTGCATCCCTTTGCCATCTCCCATACAGTTCCCTGTGCCAGTGCAGAGTGCATCCCTTGGACCCCTTCCCAGTCCCAACTGCACCCAGAACAGCACAAAGTGGATATCTTGATCCCAGGGCAGCTGTGGCCTGAGCCTGGTACCAATGGGATCCCATTGCCCTCTCCCAGCACAGTCTGAGTCTCATCCCAGTACAAAGTCCATCTCCTGAAACCCTGATTCCATCCCAGCACAGACCAGGACCCATCCCTGCAAAATGATCCCCATATGCCATCCCAGTTCAGACTGGGGCCCCTTCCAGCTACAAACTGAACTTCTGTGAGCTCTCCCAGTACAGACTGGGCCTTGTTCCAAACCAAGCTGAATCCCCTGGTCCCCTCCCAGAGCAGACATGGCCTCATCCCAGCACAAACTGCCTCATCTTGCTCCATCCCAGTACACTCTGGCTCCCATCCCAGTGCAACTTAGATTTCCTGGTCCCTTCTCAGTATCTACTGCATCCCTCCACATGTTAACTGTGTACTCTGGTTCCAACCCAGTACAGACTGGGCCCTGTCCAGGTACAAACTGGTGTCCTGATCCCATCCCAGTATAGTCCAAGTTCTGTCCCAGAAACGGGGGCAATGATAGCAATAAGCAGCGTGTGACCGGTTGAGGCTGTGCCTTTAAGAAAGAGACAGTTGCTGAACACTCTGGCTGAATGTTTTTGATATTTGAACAAAAACAAGATAGTCTAAACTAATTTCATTGGTAGGTTGTTGTAGAGTGCAATTTTGAGTTTGGGTTCTGTTAGTTCAGTCTGGGTCTGGTCTGGGTTCAGGCTGGGTGCAGTCTGTGCTTCTCTGTCCTGTGGGCTGGACGGCTTCTCTCTTTCTGAAGCAGGAATGGCCTTGAGTTAACAGCTAACCAGATAAGAACACTAATTCTTGCATGTGCTTTTTTTGAGCTAACAGAATTTTTTCTTCCCTAATAGCCTTTCTCTGTCTCTCTAACCCTTTTTGGGAAAAAAGGGGAGGTGGGGAGGGAGAGAGGGGGGTTCAGGGAACCCCCCTGGCCGGCTGGAGGGAAAAGGTTTTTTCTGCATTGTGTTCATTGCTGTATTTTCCTGTATATATTGTAAATATTGTATATTTGTGTACATATTCATTGCATTCCATTTATGCCTGTAAATAGAGCTTTCATCTGCTTTTCTGACTGAGCTAGCTGTGGTTTCTTTCCCGGTGTGTGGGGAGGGAACTTTCTCACCCCACCACATATTTTTTAATTGGCGCCCAACGTGGGGCTTGTGGATAGTTGCTGTCCAGAAGCAGAGCAAAGGTTGCTTGATTTATTGTCTGCTCAGGTTGGAGTTGCAAGGATGAAAGTGTTTTGGATTTTAGAGCGTTTGGTCTTTTCAATTTGTTCAGTACTGGTCTACAAGTACTTCCTGGGATTGATTTTCGATCGCTTAAGCAGATACTTGATGTATAAATTGTATTTATGGTTTAAGTATAAGATTCAGCTTCTCTATGAGCGGTGCCTGGGATTCTTTTGGCTTAATAGATACAGGAATGTGACTTCAACCACTCTGCCCATAGAGATAAAGGAGTTTAAGATCCCAGTAGGTGAAAGAGTAGTTTTAAGTGATGGCTGGGATCCGAAGGTGATTTATTTGATGTGTGCAATCCTGCTGTTGGTGATAAGCAATGCGTACTTGTTATATGCTCTGTACCGGGAGAGAAAAGTATCTAAGGCCTGTTTTGTAATTAGGCGTAGACCCAAGAGGAGAAGGAACAGCTCTAACTCGACCCCAGAAATATCTAGTGATGAGGAGAATGGAGGATCTGTATCAGTTAAAGATAAAGCTAAAAAGTCCATCGGAAAGGCTGCTCTGAACGGTGCTGTTGGTGGTTCTGGCAATCAGCCAGCTGCTGCGGCAGCGGCAGCGCCTAACATGGCGGCTCCCACGTCCTCGGCAGCCATTAATGCGGCAAAGCCAGTTCCTCCTTCTTCTTCAGCAGGACCGGAAGTGTCCTCCACAGCAGCTGATCCGTCTCAAACCTGTCAGCTTCTGTTAAGCCAGCTGTAAATTCAAACACAGCTCCAGTTAAGCAGGTAGCTGTTTTAAAGACGAGAGGTGGAAAGACCAAAGCTGATTCAGAAGCTGATGCTGGTGAGGGAACTTCTGCTTTAAGAGACCCTGCTGAGGAGGAGGAGAAGATTTGTCTTAAAGATATAGCTGAGTTATTGAGAACATCACTGGATGGAGATGCAGGGCAAATTGCTGATAGCAGGACAACAAGAGGTGGTACACCTGACCTTAAAGAGATTCTTAGGAGAGTGACAATGAGATTAATGGGGCAACAAGTTCAGGAAGAGGAGGAAGAGGAGGAGTCAGATGATATTCTGGACTGTTCTTCCCCAAGAGAAGAGCTAAGGAATGTGCGTAAAGATTACATCAGAGCAGATAAGGAGCCAATCCTAGCTTGGCTTGGTAGATGCTACGATACAGGTGCTCCAGCTCTAATGGTTGGAGACAAGTCAGCAGCTCAACTAGGAACTCTCTCAAAGGATAATGGAATAGATAGACATCTAGGCAGGACTCTCGGTAAGGTTACTCTGTGGATACGCCTTTTAATGGCAACCCTCATGAGATATCCTTCCCGAGATGATCTCCCATGGAATCCTAAGCCCTGGACTACCATAGAGGAAGGAATTAAGCGTCTGAGAGAATTTGCTGTTAGAGAGGTACTCTATGGTGGCCATGAGACTCTGAATCCTGATGAAATTCCTGTAGGAACTGGTCTTGCTAAAAAGCTCATCAAACTTGCTCCTCCTAATTATGCAAATATTCTGGCAAGCAGAATTGTGGCAAGAAATTATGGCGGAGCTTCTCCTACGGTTGGCCAATTCACTGATCAAATGAGACAATTGGAGGATAGCATGACACGTGTTTCTTTGGTTTCAGCCATTGAAACTCTGTCTGGAAAAATTGAGAATTGCATGAAAGAGCTGAAGGATGAATTTAAAAATACCATCTCCCAATTGGCACAGAGAGATAATTCCAATTCTTCCTCCAGATGGATACAGGTTTCCTCTGTGAGGAATAGGCGTCCTCCAAGGATGTCATTCCAAAACAGGTCATTCCAAAACAGATCCAACCAAAACAGACCACCAAGGCAATCACGTGGAAGTATTTGGATAACTCTGCGTGATCAGTTTGGTGAGAACATGAACAGATGGGATGGTCAACCAACTGCTAATCTTTTCAGGAGACTGAGGGAACTGCAAAGTGGCAGAACCCGAGGTAGCAATACCAGAAGGGTAGCTGTTACTTCTACAGTTCCCCAGGACAACTCTAGTAGCTCCAACAGTGGCTCCAGTTCTAACACTGCACATGTGCTCATTGCACATGTGGGCATGTTCCCCATAACTAGGGGTGCCCTGCCTCCCGCCAGGGGGAGGAGAGGGGTAACAGAGATAACAGAATCTATTGGGATGTGTACATCCAGTGGCCTGGCACTTCACAATTTCAGAAGTACAGGGCCTTGGTTGACACAGGGGCTCAGTGCACCATAATGCCATCAAATTATCAGGGATCAGAAGCTATAACTATTCTGGGAGTCACTGGTGGATCTCAAGAGTTAACTAAGGTGGAGGTTGATATAAGTTTAACTGGTAAACAGTGGAGGAAGCATACAGTTGTGACCGGACCTGACGCACCTTGTATTCTGGGAATTGATTTTCTGAGAGAAGGGCGTTTCAAAGACCCTAGAGGTTACAAATGGGCTTTTGGAGTAGCATCTGTAGAAATTGATGGACAAAAGCTGAAGCTGTCTGTTAGACCTGATCTTTCTGATGAATCTGCAGTTGTGGGACAACACAAGATTGAGGACATTAAATTGCCGGTTGCTTCTCAGACTGTGCATCACAGACAATACAGAACCAACCTGACTCTTTGTTGCCCATTCAGAATCTGATTCGTCAGTTGGAGAGTCAGAAAGTCATCAGCAAAACTCATTCCCCTTTCAACAGTCCAGTGTGGCCTGTGCGAAAGCAGAATGGAGACTGGCGTCTGACAGTCGACTACCGAGCTCTGAATGAAGTAACTCCACCTATGAGTGCAGCAGTACCAGACATGATGGAACTCCAGTATGAGCTGGAATCCAAAGAGGCCAAATGGTATGCTACCATAGACATTGCTAATGCCTTCTTCTCTATTCCCATAGCAGAGGAATGCAGGCCTCAGTTTGCTTTCACCTGGAGAGGAATCCAGTACACTTTCAACAGATTGCCAATGGGCTGGATCCACAGCTCCAGCATCTGTCATGCAGTGATCCACGATGCTCTGGAGAAAGGTGGTGCTCCAGAACACATCCAGTTCATCGACGATATCATCGTCTGGGGTAAAACTGCTGAGGAAGTCTTCGAGAAAGGTAACAAAGTCATTGACATTCTTCTGAATGCAGGTTTCGCCATCAAGCGAGACAAGGTGAAAGGACCTACCAGAGAGATCCAGTTTCTGGGAGTGCGGTGGCAGGATGGACGCCGACACATTCCAGTGGATGTGGTAAATAGAGTCTCTACCATGGCCAATCCCATGAACAAGCAAGAAACTCTACGTTTCTTGGGGATAGTGGGATTTTGGAGACTGCACATTCCTGGATACAGTCAGATTGTGAAACCTCTGTATGATGTGACTCGAAAGAGAAACAATTTCCACTGGGGACCTGAACAACAAGCAGCTTTTGACCAGATAAAGCAAGAGGTGGTTCAAGCAATGGGTCTGGGACCTGTCCGAGATGGTCCAGACATTAAGAACATTTTGTACACGGCTGCAAGTGACAATGGTCCAACCTGGTGCTTGTGGCAAAGAGCTCCAGGTGAGACACGTGGACGACCTCTTGGTTTTTGGAGTCGAGGTTACAGAGGTTCAGAGGCTAATTATACTCCAACAGAGAAAGAGATTCTAGCTGCCTATGAAGGAGTAAAAGCAGCTTCTGAAGTGATTGGAACTGAATCACAACTTCTCTTAGCTCCCAGATTACCAGTTTTGAATTGGATGTTCAAAGGCAAAGGTTCCACACCACATCATGCAACAGACTCCACCTGGTCTAAGTGGATGGCTCTGATAACACAGAGAGCTCGAATGGGAAATCTTGAAAGACCTGGTCTGGTGGAGGTGATCTCAAGTTGGCCTGAAGGTACCAACTGCACTAAACCTCCAGAGGAGAGAGTAACTCGTGCTGAGGAAGCTCCTCCTTACAATGACCTTTCTGATGATGAAAAGAAATATGCTTTGTTCACAGACGGTTCCTGTCGTCTTGTCGGGAACAAGCGAAGGTGGAAGTCTGCAGTGTGGAGTCCAACACGCCGAGTTGCAGAGGCAAAGGATGGAGAAGGAGAATCCAGTCAGTTCGCAGAGGTAAAAGCTGTCCAGCTAGCTCTCGACGTAGCTGAACGTGAGAGGTGGCCAAAGCTTTATCTCTACACCGACTCATGGATGGTAGCCAATGCTCTGTGGGGTTGGCTAAAGAACTGGAAAAAGAATGGTTGGCAGAGAAAAGGAAAGCCTATATGGGCAGCTGACCTGTGGCAGGACATTGCTGATCGAATCGAGAGAATTCCAGTGAAGGTGAGACACATTGATGCTCACATCCCTAAGAGCAAAGCTACTGAGGAACAGCAACACAACCATCAGGCAGATCTAGCTGCAAGAGTTTCTCAAGTAGACATGGACTCTGATCTTGATCTCGACTGGAAACACCGAGGTGAGATATTCTTAGCTCGGTGGGCTCACGATTCATCAGGACATCAAGGCAGAGATGCAACCTACCAGTGGGCACGTGACAGATCCATAGACATTTCCATGGATGCTATCACACAAGTCATCCATGACTGTGACATTTGTGCTGCTATTAAGCAGGCAAAGCGACTTAAGCCCTTATGGTATGGTGACAGATGGTCCAAGTACAAGTATGGTGAAGCTTGGCAGATTGACTACATCACTCTACCACGTTCTCGTTCTGGTAAGCAGTATGTGCTTACTATGGTAGAGGCAAACACTGGATGGTTGGAAACTTATCCAGTTCCACATGCAACTGCACGCAACACCATTCTTGGTCTGGAGAGACAAATCCTGTGGAGACACGGAACTCCAGAGAGGATTGAGTCAGACAACGGAACTCATTTCAAAAACAACCTTGTAAAGAGCTGGGCCAAAGAGCACGGCATTGAGTGGATATTCCACATCCCCTACTATGCACCAGCTGCAGGGAAGATTGAACGCTACAACGGTTTGCTGAAGACCACTCTTAAAGCCATGGGGGGTGGATCTTTGAAAAACTGGGAAAACATTTAGCACAAGCAACCTGGCTGGTAAATAGTAGAGGTTCAGTGAACCGAGCTGGACCGGCACACTCAGATCTGCTACAGAAAGTGGAAGGTGATAGAGTTCCTGTTGTTAGAGAAAAGAATCTGTTAGGTAAACTGTTTGGGTATTTTCTCCCTCAGGAGAGGCTAAACCTGTCCGAGGGGTGGTTTCAGCTGAAGGTCCGGGTCACACTTATTGGGTAATGCAAGAGAATGGTGAAATTCAATGTATTCCACAAAGAAATCTAACTTTAGCTGAAAGAGTTTGATTTCAGAGTGTTGTACAGCTACATCGCGCCCAAAGGAAGAATCCATGAGGAATCCACGGTGCACGAACCCTGAGAACCCTGAGAGCCCTGAGTCAACTGAGAGTCCCTGCTTCCCTGTTTCCCTTTTCTTCGCTTCGTCTGCGAAGAGACAAACTGTTTTCCATTTTTCTTGTTTTTGGACTTTTGAATCATCTACACTTGAGGATAGCCGGAATGGACTATCAACTCTACTTACAAATTGTAGCTATTGTTTTAGATTGGATGGACAGTATGAACAGCCAATGAAATTGTTTAGAAGAGGTGGATTGTGACCGGTTGATGCTATGCCTTTAAGAAAGAGACAGTTGCTGAACACTCTGGCTGAATGTTTTTGATATTTGAACAAAAACAAGATAGTCTAAACTAATTTCATTGGTAGGTTGTTGTAGAGTGCAATTTTGAGTTTGGGTTCTGTTAGTTCAGTCTGTGTCTGGTCTGGGTTCAGGCTGGGTGCAGTCTGTGCTTCTCTGTCCTGTGGGCTGGACGGCTTCTCTCTTTCTGAAGCAGGAACGGCCTTGAGTTAACAGCTAACCAGATAAGAAAGCTAATTCTTGCATGTGCTTTTGAGCTAACAGAATTTTTCTTCCTTAATTGCCTTTCTCTCTCTCTCTAACCCTTTCTGGGAAAAAGGGGAGGTAGGGAGGGAGAGAGGGGGGTTCAGGGAATCCCCCTGGCTGGCTGGAGGGAAAAAGGTTTTTCTGCATTGTGTTCATTGCTGTGTATAGTTCTGTATATATTGTAAATATTGTATATTTGTGTACATATTCATTGCATTCCATTTCTGCCTGTAGATATAGCTTTCATCTGCTTTTCCGACTGAGCTAGCTGTGGTTTCTTTCCTTGTGTGTGGGGAGGGAACTTTCTCACCCCACTACAGTGTGCTTTATTCTTTTTGCTACTTTCTTTGCCTTGTTTATTGTAATGCTTATAGAGTTTGATTAGTTGCTTTGTTAAAGGGATTCTTGTTATATAACAGAAGGGGGAATTGAAGGGTTAAATCTTGGAGAGCCGAGCTCCAAGCACTGCTGGCCTGATAAGAGAGGATAGTGTTGGCCTTGATGGCTTGTGAATTATGGTCCAGCAGTGTGGTTGGAGGAGGGCATACATTTGATGACAAATGGTTGCTATGACTGGAGTGTGTAAGACTTGAGACAGACCAGATGGTTGTAACGGGGTCCCTGCTCCAGTAGTAGGCTGCTTTTTTGTATTGTATAAGCTTTTATAAAGGATTTTGTGTAATAAACTGGACACCTAGCTTGCATCACGCTGAGTCCCGTCTCTTAATCGCGGCAGGACAGGTCTTGGACTATACTGGGATACAACAGTTTGGGCTTGGACAGGGAGGGAATCAGGAGATGCAGTTCGTACTGGGAGGGGGCCCAGTCTGTACTGGGTTGGAACCAGGGTACACAGTTAACATGTGGAGGGATGCTGTAGGTACTGGAAGGCAGCAGGGAATCCACTTTGTACTGGGATGGGACCCAGAGTGTACTGGGATGGAAAAAGATGATCCAGAGTGTGCTGGGATGAGGCCATGCCTGCTCTGGGAGGCGACCAGGTGGTTCAGCTAGTTTTGTACCAAGGCCCTGTCTGTACTGGGAGAGCTCAGAGAGGTTCAGTTTGTACCTGGAGGGGGACCCAGTCTGAACTGGGATGGGATCAGGGATGCAGGAGATGCACTTTGTACTGAGATGAGACTCAGATTGTGCTGGGAGATGGCAATAGGATTCCATTTGTACCAGGATCAGGCCACAGCTGCACTGGTGTCAGGATATCCACTTCGTGCTGTGCTGGGTGCAGCTGGGGCTGGGAAGGGGTCCAAGGGATGGACTTTGTACTGGCACAGGAACCTGTATGGGAGATGGCAAAGGGATGCAGTTTGTCCTGGGATAAGAGCACATCTGAGCTGGGAGGGGTTCAGGAGATGCAGTTCGTCATGAGGTGTGACCAGGCCTGTACAGGGAAGGGTTAAAAGGATCCAAATTGTACTATGTGTGGACCAGACTGTACTCGAATGGGCCCAGGGAATGCAGCTTGTACTGGAAAGAGTTCCAGTCTGTACTGGGAGGGCACAAGGGGATTCAGTTTTTATTGGGACAAGACCTAATGTGTACCTGGAGGGATTAAAAGGACTGGGACAGGGACCAGACTGCACTGGGAGGGCATGAGGGTGTGCAGTTTGTACTGGGATGGATGCATTCAGTACTGGGAAGGGAACCAGGGGATACATTCTGTGCTGGGATGGGACCCAGGCTGCAGTGCTAGAGGAGAGTGTGATCCAGTTTGTCCTGGGATGAGGCCACATCTGTACTGGGAAGGGGTAAAGGAACCATGTTTGGGCTGAGTCTACACTGGAAGGGGGTCAGGGTATCCAGTTTGGACTCTGAGTAGGTGCAGTCCTTAATGGGAGGGGAATGGGTTATGAAGGCATGAGGAGACCTCCTGTTCTGATGGCAGTGCTGCTCTGGAGCACAGCTCGGTCCCACAAGCAGCCCTGGACTCTCCCTATCTGCAGTCCCAGCACTGCCACACAGCAGCACAGTGCCCAAGCTGCCAGAGCACTCAGGCCTTGCCCCAGCACAGAGGCTCAGCAGGAGAGGGTGGAAGGGAAGAAAGGGCAGCTGAGGACAGCCCAAGCTGTGGGGCTGCCTGGCACTGCTGCTGTGCTGGGACTCTGCCCCTCCACCTCTGCACGCAGGCACTGCCCTGCAGCTCCACAGAAGCCTTGCAGGAAGGAACTCAGAGAAACAACTCAGGAAGAAGGAACTCAGAGAATCAGGGTACTTTATTATTGAACACCCAGGGAGCAAAGCTCCTCATGTCTGCAACCTCTGGGTCACAGCAGACAGGACAACACTGAACCAGAAATGGTCTGAAGAAAGACATTTGTGTGGGAACAACATTCTCCCAAGGGGAACAGGACCAGCAGCAGCCAGAACTCCAGCAGCCAGGCTGGGCCTGCACTGAGTGACATCAGAACTGCTCTGCAGGAGAAGACAAAGAGTTTATTGCTTCTGAAAGCATCCAGGGATCAGTTGGCTCAGGGCAGCCTTGAGCTCCTGGTTCCTCAGGCTGTAGATAAGAGGGTTGACTGCTGGAGGCACCACTGAGTACAGAACAGACACCACCAGGTCCAGGGATGGGGAGGAGATGGAGGAGGGCTTCAAGTCAGCAAAGAAGGCAGTGCTGATAAACAAGGAGACCACAGCCAGGTGAGGGAGGCAGGTGGCAAAGGCTTTGTGGCGTCCCTGCTGGGAGGGGATCCTCAGCACTGCCCTGAAGATCTGCACATAGGACACCACAATCAACACAAAACAGACAAATACTAAACAGACACTGGCCACAAGAAGCCAAAGTTCCCTGAGGTAGGATGTGGAGCAGGAGAGCTTGAGGATCTGGGGGATTTCACAGAAGAACTGGTCCACAGCATTGCCCTGGCAGAGGGGCAGGGAAAATGTATTGGCTGTGTGCAGCAGAGCATTGAGAGCCCCAAAGGCCCAGGCAGCTGCTGCCATGTGGAGACAAACTCTGCTGCCCAGGAGGGTCTCATAGTGCAGGGGTCTGCAGATGGCAACGTAGCGATCGTAGGACATGGTGGTGAGGAGAAAATACTCTGCACCAAGGAAAAAGACCAAAAGAAAGACCTGAGCAACACATCCTGTGTAGGAGATGTCCCTGGTGTCCCTCAGGGAATTGGCCATGGATTTGGGCACAGTGGTGGAGATGGCACCCAGGTCAAGGAGGGCGAGGTTGAGGAGGAAGAAGTACATGGGGGTGTGGAGGTGGTGGTCCCAGGCTATGGTGGTGATGATGAGGCCATTGCCCAGCAGGGCAGCCAGGTAGATGGCCAGGAAGAGGCAGAAGTGCAGGAGCTGCAGCTGCCTTGTGCCTGGGAATGGCAGGAGGAGGAAGTGGCTGATGGAGCTGCTGTTGGACATCTGCTGCCTCTGGCCATGGAGACCTGTGCAAGGAGGGAAAGGCAGAGATGAGTTAGGCACACTTCTCTCAGCCTAATCATAACCTCCCTCCCTGAGCTGCATGAGGAATGGATCAGCTCAGTCCCCATCAAGTAATTTGCTTGCCCTTGATTTTTATACTACTACTACTACTACTACTACTACTATTACTACTACTACTACTACTACTAATAATAATAATAATAATAATACAATACACCAGGTTGGAAGAGACCTTCAAGATCATCACGTCCAACCTATCAACCAATCCAACCCACCTAAACAACTAGATCATGGCACCAAGCACCCCATCAAGTCTCCTCCTGAACATCTCACTACGAATCAACGGCAGAGTTCATCACAGCTTCAATTGCAGCAGGGACTTAGAATTGCTATGAAGATTCCTTTGGTGTCAGAACAGAAAGTGACCAACAGCCCAATCCCAGAGAACAAGAGTCGCATTGTGGTAGGTTGAAATTTCCCCCCAGCATTAGCTTTGCCAGAGCAGCTCAGTTAGAAGCAAATGAAGCTGTACTGACAAGCAAGAGCTACACTCTACAATGGAATGCAATGAACAGGTACAGAACATACAGAAGTGACAATATTAGGCAGGTATTTACAATTAGCACATGACATGAAACCCCCTTGGTCAGACACCAGGGAAGCTGTTCCTCTGCCTCTAACCCCTACCGACCTGTTCCAAGAGAGAAAGGAGGAGTGGAGAGAGAAAAAAAGCAGTGGGTTAGACTTAGCCAAGGGCAGCCAAAGCAGGTGATCTCTCCACAGCAAAGCAAAACAGCTGAGATCAGAAGAGAAGAGAGAGAATTGTTATGGTATAGCTCCTCTGATTCCAGATATTTATCCAAAGAATTTGTTTAGAAGAATCTTTTCTTTTCCTTTTCACACACAAGAGTGATCTATTTATTGTGTTTCTACTTTCTGCTCAAAATCTGTAACTAAATTCAAAGGCATTGCCTAAAACCACCACACCCATGGAGAGGTGGAGGAACAGGGAGCAGGCCTGCAGTGCTGCAGAGACAGTGAAGGGAAAAGAGAAAGGCAGAGGGGCTGGGAGTGAAGGCTTCTCCTTCCCCAGCTCTGCTCACTGCTGCTCACAGGATGGAACTGAAGGGCTTTGCTCCTCCTTCTGTGTGCACACTCCAGGAGCCTTCAGCTGAGCATCAGCTGCCGAGATGGAGATGCCTCCAGGAGCTGCAGCTGCAGTATCCTGCACCCACAACCTCACTGTGTCAGTGCTTGCAGTGACTTCTCCTCCAGTGAGCTCTCAGCATCCCCCTCCCAGTCCTGGCCACCTTGAAGCTCTCTCTGCCTTTCTCATCTCCCTGGGATCCTCTGGCAGTGTCCTCAGCCCTGCTGTGCTGTGCAGAGGAGCTGCTCCTGGACAGAGCTGTCTCCTGCAGCACTGCCTGCTTGCCAGCAGCTCTTTCCAGCCCAGGAGCCTGGCTCAGCCCAGAACAATAGAAGCAGCCCAGGTGTTTTAAAGGAGCCCTGTGGTGGCTTTGGTTCCAAGTCCATGAACCTCAGAGACTGAGAAGCTGATGAAACCTCTCCAGAAGTCTAAGTCAGATTCAAACTCTGAAGTTTCTTCTACTCTTAAATGGGTCCCAGTGAAGCATACTGGGAAAGGGTCCCCAGGGGCTGGTTAGAGCAGGAGGAGACAGTGGATACAAGGGAAGCTTCACTGGAGGCACTGAAGCATCTCCAGGCTGTGGGGAGAGCAGAGAACTGAGGCAGTGCTGAGAGGTCAGGACAAGCAGCTCAAGGTGGCTCTGCTGCTGAGCAAAAGGTGGAGGGGTTTCATTGATCCCAAGGGCCAAGCCCTGACCCCCAGCCCCTGGCAAGGCAGATCCTGTCCCTCACCTGTGGCTCAGGGCTCTGCTGGGGGCAGTGGGGAGTGAGGATGAGCAGTGAGCAGGGTAGGACCTTGTCAGGTTTTGCTGTGGTTTGCTTGCAAAGAGACAACTCCTGCTGAAAAGGAATTAAATGTACCTTTAAAAATCAGATGCTTTGTGCACTAAAAACCTCTCCAATTAGCTGCAGAAACCTTGCCAAGAATGAGAGGTTCAGCAGTATTTAATGAGCCCCATGGAGTATTTGGGGCTGATTACATCATCGTTAGGTACTGCCAGGAGACTCTGCCAAGGCATTGCCAAGAAGCCTCTCAAGAAGTCCAAGTCAGAAGGAAACTGCAAAGTCCCTTGAAGCACTGATTGGCCTCCCTGAGGCTTGGTACTGACAAAGGCTCCCCAGGGACTCCTTAGAGCAGCTTGTTAGAGGCCAGGATTGCAGGGAGACAAAGGCAAAGTACAGGGCAGAAAAACTTGCCTTTGGTGTACGAAGCAGAAAGGCCAAGCCCTGACCACTGCCCTTGCAATAGGAGAACCTCAAAGCCTCAAAGCAAAGTTTCTCCTCACAGGCCTTGGTGGCAGAGGCAAGTGCCAGAACCAAGGGGACAAAGACCTTGGTCCTGTTGGGCCTCTCAGCCTTGCCAGAGCCCTTGGCCATCCCTACTGCAGCCTCTCCTACATTGTGCCATGTCTGCTCCTCTTTCCCTTCAGGCTGCTGACACCAATCTTGCTTCCCCAACCAGCTCTCCCCCTGCCATTTCCATCCCTTTCCTGAGCTGTCTCAGCTCTCCCTGCCATTGCCTGACACCTCTGGATGGCCTCATACATAGCAGCTCTGCGCTTTGAGGGACGTTTCTTTGGCCTCATCTCCACTCTGAACCTTCCAAACTGCACTTTGTGGAGGTTTTGGTCTCTTCCCACTCCCCAGGAGAGCTCCATCCTCTCTGAAATCACCCTTCAGCCATGTTCACACTGCTCTGGCAGTGCCCTGAGCCTCCATTCAGCAGGCTGAAGCAGCCCAGGTCCCTCAGCCTCTCCACAGAGATGTCAAGTCCCATCCTGGCAGATCTCCTCTGTAGCCTCCCCAGTTCCTCCCTTCTCCATCAGACTGCAGAACCCCACACCCAGGCACCAAGAATCCAAATGTGGCCACAGCAGTGCTGAGTACAGAGGGAGGTCAACTTGTGTGTCTGGGTGGCCACACTCTTCCTGCCACAGCCCAGCTGCAGTTGGCCTTCTTCCCTGTGTGCAGGGTCTACTCCATCCCAGGGTATTTGGAATGGTTTCTCCCAGATGCTGTGGTGTCTTTCTGACTGGGGATGGGACACACCAGAAGCTCCAGCTCCAAAGAACAGGCAGAGAGTTTGTACTGGGGTGGGGTCCAGTCTGTCAGGGAGTGGGAAAGGGGATATAGGTTGTACAGGAAAGAGACACAGATGAGTGGTTGGAAGGCTTCAGGTGGTGTAGCTTTTCCTGGGAGTGAGCATAATCTGTCCTGGGAAGGAGTCCTGTTAGGGCTGTT
Organism: Colaptes auratus; assembly: GCA_015227895.2. NCBI lineage: Eukaryota > Metazoa > Chordata > Aves > Piciformes > Picidae > Colaptes > Colaptes auratus. The sequence continues at coordinate 34,755,491 of JAAWVA010000030.1, forward strand.
GTTAACATTTAATAGTTGGCTGTTGGCGACAGAGAATGGAGTCAATATGGACGACTAATGTGATCCAGTGTTGTTTGTTTATTCAGGGAACCTCTACAGCTTATATAGACTCGGGGAGCATCGTTGGCACAGCTTCATTGGCTCCCCACGAGTGACCACACATGGCACTGTTATAGATTATTGGTCACACTACTAATACCACGCGAGGTTGTTGATGCAGGTGTGTGTCCTGTTATTCCCAGATAACTCTCTGTGTTTAGAGCTTCCAGTGCCCTGCTTTAGCTACATGCTGCAGGCACAGCACTGCTTTGCTACACTGCTAGCCACTTCTGCACTTATGCTGAGCATGGCCTACCACCATGTCAGGCTCTAAGCCTACACTGCCAGATTGCTCACACTGCTCGTTGCTGGCATTGCCACAAATCCCCCTTTTTGTTTTTGGGAGCAATCTGCTCATGGGAGTTGTTCCCATCCCATACAAGATACTCTTTGCATACACAGAAGCAAGGAAGTTAAAGCAAAGCTGGATAGGAAAAGCAAAAGTCCTGTAGCGCAGCATGTCTGACAGACTGATGTAACCCATACAAGGCACGGTGCTTAAGTTGAGCTAGTTAGAATGTTCTAACAGAGCTGGCATAACACATGGTCAAAGATAGCAAACCTTGTAAAGAAGAACTCAGATCTTAAGAGTTCCAATCTTTGCATTTCACTCTTCTTATGGACAGAGAAGACTTGATTATGCCTGAACACAATGCACACAGAGATTAAGACACAAATCCAATCCTCAGCACTGTCTTTTACAATCATGAATTGTTTAATGGCAGCAAGATTTCTTTCATCTGTAAAGGTAGATCTGGCCAGGCTCTCGCTTCACAGACAGAAAACTTGCAGGCAAACAGCAAGAGCAAAGGAGCTTCATTGCTTTGCCCAATAGAAAATTACCCATAATAATACTGATCCCTTAATGTTCACACAACAGTTAAGCAGTCATGACACTCAGTTATAAGTTGGATGCTTTCTGTTGACATCTTGGATTACCGTGATAGTCGCTGAGGTCAGTGCTAGGCAGGTTTGCTGACTGTCATCTTCATGACAGTTGTGCCGTGTTTGTGCTGTCTTGTGGTGAGAGGGTTGCAGCACTTTGCAAAGTTGATGTTTCTAGGTGTTTGACATGAGCTAACTATCTCTTGTTGGTACCATTAAAAAACTTTTTTTTTCTATGGGCTATTCTCTCTTTTCCCCCTTTGTTTTTTTCAGGTATTTATTTGTTTGTTGTTGTTTCCAGCCTACAATGACAATGCATGTGGTGTTATAATGAATTGTGATTTTCCCTCTAAGTGTGCAAAAATTACAGCAAACTGGTGAGATAACATCTAAGTGCATACGAACATTTTCTCAAATCACACAACAATCAAACCACCATAATATTCAGTCCTAATTCACATGGTGCTGTGGTACATTCTTCTGATTGATGCTTTCGATCTCAGGTTATCATAACAGTTACTGTGATCGATGTTTGACTCCATGGGAAATGCTGTACCTTCATATTCTTGATTCTTCTGCTGGTGTTTATTGAGATGATTGCAGTTGACATGGGTTAGTTATTTCTTGCTGGTATCACTAAAACCTCTTAGCTATAAAATATACAGTCTTTTTTCTTTTTTGGTTTATTTTTCCTTGATATATTTTTTAACTATCTTTAAAATTTTGTTATTTTCTTTTTAAATTTTATTCTAATTTTATTTTAATTAATTAAAAATATTTTGGGTATTTTAAATTTCAATTATTTCCTTAATAATGGTTTTTAATTTAATTTAATTACTATTTAATCAAATTTTAGTTTAATTTTTTAGACATTTTTTATTTTTTATCTTATATTTTTTCAATTTTAAATTTAATTAATTATTTAAGTTTTAAGGTTTGTTTTATTTAATGCATTTTAAATTTTTTTTTAATTTTTTTTTTTTTTAATTAATCCATTTTAGATTTTAAAAATTTTTTAAATCTGATCATTGTTACCAGCTGTCCAGTCTTGCTCATCACAGAGGACATCCTTCCTTTGACTTCCCTTCTCTGGCTGGCAGGCCTGCAGAAGCTGCTTCTTGTTCTTGGCATGCCTAGAAAGGTTCAGCTCCAGCCATAGCTTGGCCTTCCTGAGCCCATCCCTACACCACAGGGCAGTGTCCCTGTGCTCTTCCCAGCATCCCTCTCCCTGCTTCCACTGCCTGTGCAGTTCCTTCTTGCCCTTCACTTTCACCAGCAGGTCTTGACCAGGCCGCCCAGGGGAGCAGTGGAATCCTCACCCCTAGAGGTGTTCCAATCTGTGCAGCCCTGGCACTGCCCATCGTAAGTGAAGCTCAGGTTCGTGATCTCCTGAAGAACCTGAAAGTGTTCAAGTCCATGGGACCCAACGGGATACACCCACGGGTGCTGAGAGAACTGGCAGATGAGGTTGCTAAGCCCCTCTCTATTATATTCCAAAAGTCATGGCAGACTGGGGAAGTCCCCACAGACTGGAAAAGGGCAAATATTGCTCCCATCTGCAAAAAGGGTAAGAAGGAGGAACCAGGGAACTCCAGGCCAGTCAGTCTCACCTCTGTGCCCGGAAAGATCATGGAGCAGATCCTCCTGGAGGCACTACTGACTCAGAAGAGTAGTGAAGAGGTGATTGGGAGCAGTCAGCATGGCTTTGCCAAGGGCAAATCCTGCCTGACAAACCTGGTGGCCTTCTATGAACAAGTGACAGCATATAGATGAGGGGCGAGCAACTGATGTTGTTTACCTGGAGATGAGCAAAGCCTTTGACACTGTCCCACACCACATCCTGGTCTCCAAGCTGGTGACACATGGGTTTGATTGGTGGACCACTAGATGGATGAAGAACTGGCTTGATGGCCGCACCCAAAGAGTGGCTGTCAGCGGGTCCATGTCCCAGTGGAGGCCAGGGACAAGCGGAGTCCCTCAGGGATCAGTCCTGGGACCAGGCTTGTTCAACATCTTTGTGGGTGCCATGGACAGTGGCATCGAGTGCACCCTCAGCAAGTTAGCTGATGACACCAAGCTGTGTGGTGCAGCAGACACGCTGGAGGGAAGGGATGCCATCCAGAGGGACCTGGACAGGCTGGAGAGGTGGGCACAAGGCAACCTCAGGAGCTTCAACAAGACCAAGGGCAGGGTCCTGCATCTGGGTCGAGGCAATCCCAGGCACAAATCCAGGCTGGGCAGGGACTGGCTGGGGAGCAGCCCAGAGGAGAGAGACTTGGGGGTGCTGGGGGAGGAGAAGCTCAACAGGAGCTCTCAATGTGCACTTGCAGCCCGGAAAGCCAATCAGATCCTGGGCTGCATCAGGAGAAGTGTGGCCAGCAGGTCAAGGGAGGTGATTCTCCCCCTCTACTCAGCTCTGGTGAGACCCCACCTGGAGTACTGCATCCAGTTCTGGAGCCCCTATTACAGGAGGGATCTGGAGGTGCTGGAAGGTGTCCAGAGAAGGGCCACGAGGATGATCAGAGGGCTGGAGCACCTCTCCTATGAGGACAGACTGAAGGAGTTGGGGCTGTTCAGTCTGGAGAAGAGAAGGCTCCGAGGTGACCTCATTGTGGCCTTCCAGTATCTGAAGGGGGCCTCCAAGAAGGCTGGGGAGGGACTTTTCAGGCTATCAGGGAGTGATAGGACTAGGGGGAATGGAATGAAGCTGGAGGTGGGGAGATTCAGGCTGGAGGTGAGGAGGAAGTTCTTCACCGTGAGGTTGGTGAGGCCCTGGAATGGGTTGTCGAGGGAGGTGGTTGAGGCCCCGTCCCTGGAGGGGTTTAAGCCCAGGCTGGATGAGGCTCTGGCCAGCCTGATCTAGTGTAGAGTGTCCCTGCCCATGGCAGGGGGGTTGGAACTAGATGATCCTTGTGGTCCCTTCCAACCCTGACTGAAACTATGAAACTATGAAACTAAGAATCTATCACCCCTGAGAGCACAAAACATCCTTGTAAGGTAGTGCTAGACCTTCCTAACACAAAGGCACTTAGCCCAGGTCACACAGGTCCATGTGCCTTTGTGCAACTGTTCATCCATTACAGTGACTGAAATGTCTGTGCTGACATCCACTGCAGCGCTACCACTGGTTCTTGCTGGCAAGTGACCCCATGGGCCTGAGAGTTGCCGTGGGGAGGCACTTGTGTCTGTGTGCACGCTCCCATGGCCCTCTGCTTCCTGTTTCCTGAATTGCTTCTTGGGGGAGGAAGTTGTCTTGGGTTATTAAACCCGAAGCAGCTGTCTTCAGTGAGGTTTCATTCTTACCATGTTGTGCACAGGGGCCAGAGCGGAACAGGCTCCTATACCCATTATTGCTGCTACATTTTATGGACAAGTTTTCTTCTAATGTCCCAGCTGCCCACATCTGAAACAAGTTTTTCAAACATCAGCAGCAGTAGCAAACATTTTCACCAAAGCCTCCATCTGATAAGAAGTGGTGGTGTAGGAGAAGGGTTGTTTTCAGACAGCTTTGGGACAGCTATGTTTGGTCTTGAGTCCAGGGATGTACACTTTATCAGGAATTGAAAAGAAAGACCAGGCAGGCTTGGGCTGGATCTGTTCAGAAGCTTGTTTGCTAGCATTAACCTGGTGTATGCATGAACACTCACTGCAAGCAGACACCACGCCACCATCTTGGCGACCACACCGCTTTCACCAGAAGCCACCACTGCCGTTCGCACCCAGCAGGGAGAAAGCAACAAAAAGGCAGCGAAACCTGTGGTTCAGCGCATTCGATCCCCTTCATCAACATCTGCCTCTAATACCGCCAGCAACGGCTCAGATTCAGAAGACAAAAACACCGATGCTAAGAAATCAAGCAGTGCCAACTCTGTTTCACAGCCCCTCTTAGAATATTGGAGCACTTGGAGGCTCGTGGTTATGACATTTTTACAACCACACCCCTCCCGTGAGCCCCGGCAGCTCCGACTGAAGCAGCCCTGACAGCTCCGACCGAGGCGGCACCAACCAACGCACCACCGACACCGGCAGCACGGACCGTAGCGGTGGCCCCAGTGGCCCCTACGGCAGCCCCCATGGCAGCAGCCATGGCAGTGGCCGTCCCCATGGCAGCAGCTTGGCAGCGGCCCCAGAAGCGCCACCCCCCAGCCCTCACCAGCGGTCAGCCCCCCAGCAGCTTCAGCTGCACTACATCCCCCCTGCCTCCTACATCCCAGGCATTGTCAGCAGACAATACCACTGCGACAGAGGCTACAATCGAATTCCGATGGGACGATAGTGTAAGGGATCGGGAGGTGGGAGGGATGGGGAACTGTCCCACTGTGCGGGTGGAAAGGTATTGTGAGAAATGCAGTAATAGATGGAGAATCTGTAGATTTTCCTGTACATGCATCTCCTGTGGTATTAGAAGGTCAACAACGAATATGGCAATCTCCGGACTGAAAAATGTTACAAGAAGCTAGACAAGCCATAGCTACCTATCGGTTAAAGTCAGGATACTCAACTGCTATAATCAATCAGTTGTTTTCAACACACTTGTTAGCCCCTTTTGACACACGTGTGGTGGCAAATGGCATTTACTACATGATCTGAGAGCAATCAATTCGATCATGGAGGAGATGGGTGCCTTACAACCTGGCCTCCCAACTCCCAGTCCCCCAAAACTGGGACCTGATTATTATTGCTTTGAAGGATTGTTTCTTTACAATTTACTTACACCTGGAGAATTCAAACAAGTCTGCATCTACTGAGCCATCGATTAAGGCAGACCCCACCCAACCATATCAATGGGTAGCCTTAAGGCATACAGAATTCTCCTACCCTTGCCAAATATATGTGGCTTGGGCTTTGTTTCCATTTAGACAGACTTATCATGACTGCCTCATCTATAATTCTATGGATGATATTCTAATTGCAAAAAAAGTTAGATCCCAAGACAATACTGTCTGAGTTTCAACCCATGTTAGCCAGCAGAGGGTTGGAAATAACACCACATCAGACCTTGCAACTTCTTGATAAGTGGCAATTCATTTGCAATGCCGCAGAAGCCACGCCCCGGCAGACTCTTCACAAGGTGTCACTGCTGATCACCTCCTTGGGATGAGACTTTTGCTAGATCACATCAGCAAATGCAACTTCCAGATGAGGCTTTACAATTAAGTCAGGATTTAGCGATCAAAGAGTGGTCGAGAATCCAGGACCCTGAATCTGATCCTGTGCTTCTCACTACTCGTCAGGGTCTAACAGGGCCATTTGGTTCCTTTGTCGATACCTTACATATGGCATTAAATACTAATGCAGATTTGACTCACAGTATGAAGGTAACAATGCTGGATGTTCTGGCATTTGACAATGCTAACGAAAAAGCTAAACAGGTTCTCAGCATTTTACCAACAGGTGCCACTGTCCCACGACTGCTGGATGCAGCAGAATGAATGAAGCACCAACAAACAGCAACGTATCCAGCCACGGCCATTGAACCAGTCGTGAAACCAGTGCGACCACCGCAGAAGGGAAACAACCTGGGTGGAAACCATCGTACTTCCGGGAAACCTAGGTACCTTAAATCAAATTGCCTGACTGCTGGACAGACTCGAAAGTGCTGTGCTCACTGTCACAGACCTAATCATTTTACTCCAGGTTGTCGTAGGCAGGGAAACTGCTCCTGCAGCATGAGTACACCCTGCGAGACGACACCAAACCAGGATTCTTGGACCGCCCCCCCGCAGGCACCTCTGGCAGCATGTAGCAGACCTGGCAACAGCAGTGGATGTCACTCTTGAGTCCACAAATGTTGTTGTCAAGTCCTATCAGCACAGTCCTCTGGGTCACAGACCCTGTGCTCTGTTAATTGGCAGATCGTCTACCTCTAGACAGGGCATCCTCATAATTCTTGGTTCAATAGATTCTGATTATGACTGGGCTATGAAAATTATGCATTACCCCTCCTGTTAGCACTCCTGTTGGGACAAAAATTGCTCAGCTAATACCATTTGAGTCCCGAGTGCCTAAAACTTCTAACAGGATTTGAGGGAGAGAAGGCTTTGGTCCCACCAGTATGCCTAATATCTCATTGACCCTAGAAATCCAAAAGGGAAAACCAGAAGAGATTGCAACTATCAGACACCCTTGTGGACAAACTGTACGACTTTCAAAGATTGTGGATACTGGAGACAATGTCACTATTATGCCTTGCCATAAATGGAATGGTCCCTAGCCATTGCTGATGGCAAACTCTGGAGTCATGGGTTTAAAAGTTATCCAAACAACCTGGGTCAGCAAAGAGCCAGTGCAATTAGCTTTTGCAGACAGCAAATCAATCACTAAGACCGTACGTGTTAACCCTTCCAGTTGCCCTATTGGCCTGAGATGCCTTAAGCTAGCTAGGAGCAAAACTCATTACTGACCCTTTTCTGTAGCGGCTGCTGGTCAGCAACCAACCCTCACATTAAAATGGACAACAGCTAATCCAGTATGGGTGGAGCAGTGGTCGCTCAGACAAGATAGGCTGCAAGTTGTTAAGACCCTACTGTAGAAACAGCTGCAACTAGGGCACACCTTGCTAGCCACTCCTTTCCCCTTCCCATGCTCCCCCTGCTTCCCCCCTTTTCTGGTACAACTCTGTTCTACCAAAGCTCTGCTCTGATTTAAAGCAGCAGTGCTAATTTCATCATTTCCGATTGTAATATCTTTCAGAGTTCGGCTATTTAGAGTTTTGCTAAGTCTTCCTAGTAAGCATAAGGAATAGTAAGCATTTGGTATTTACAGGTACTTGGTACATAGTAATTGCAGCAAGGCATAAGCACTTAGGAATGAGTTCATATTGTAAGATTTTCTTTTGGTTCGAACCTTCTTAGCTGTGTGCCTCAGCATTGCAAAGGAGCTCCGTGTAATATAGTTAAGGTTTGTAGTAAATAGGTATTTGCTTTTAAAAGTATTCCTTAGCTAATGTAACATCTTTCTATTTCCTTCTTAGACATTGACCAGAAAATACATGAATAATAAAAAGAAAAGTAAAAAGGAAAACAAGTACAAAAGAAAGTTTAAAAATACAACTATATATAACAAGACAAACCATTACAACTTAGACACAAAAAGTACAAAAAACTTAGATACAAAAAATAGAGTACAAAAAACCAAAACAATTAAAAAAAAAGAAACAAAAAATTTAAAATAAAAACAATTTCACAAGATAATAATAAACAAAAACAGCAATAAAAAATAATAACAAAGTAAAAAATCATAAGGATTAGTAACAAAAAAAAGCTATTTTCAAAAAACATAAGGATTATTAGCAAAAATAACAATAAGGATTATCAAGACTACTAGATTAAAACAAACAAAAAACCCTATAGGGAAAAATTCAAGAAAATTAAAATGAAAAATAATAATAATAAAAATTAATAGAAAAGGGTTAAAAACTAATTTAAAAAAAAGCAAAAATCAAAATTAAAATAGAAAATAGATTAACTACAACAAATATGCAAAAATAAAAAAGTAATTAAAATAAAAAATATAAAATAGATTAAAAAATATTTTTTAAATTGTGATTAAAATAAAAAATAAAATAAAAAAATTTAAAATTACAATAACAAAATAAAAATAATAATTTTTAAAATTTAAAGAAAAAATAAATTAAAAAATGACAAAAATAAATTAAAAATAATTTAAAATTAAATAAGAATTAATTAATATAAAATACAAAACCCAAAAAATTTAAAATAATATATAAAAATTAGATCAAAATTAACAAAAATATTAAAAATTCTAGATCAAGACAAATACATATAAAAAATACATTAAAACTGTACAAAAAAGTTAAAAACTAAAAATGAAAAATTAATTCAAAATTAAACAAAACCCCTAGATTAAAAATAAAAAATATTAAAAAATATAAAAATAATTTAAAAATACATTTACAATAAAATAAAAAAATAAAACAACCAAAATTACAATAAAAATAAAACTTAATAAAAATACATAGATTGGGAAAAAATCATAAAAAACAGGAAAAATAAATTAAAGACATTAGAAAAAAAATTACAGGAAGAAAAATAAAAAGGAATTTTTAAAAATCAAAAAAAAGTGTAAAAATAATGGGAAAAGTATTAAAATTAAACTTAAAAAATATAATAAAATATATAATAAAATCAAAACAAAACAAATTTATTAACAGTATATTGAAAAAAATTTGACAAAAAAATAAAAAGAATTTACAAAGTAAAAAATAGATTACATTAGAAACAAAAAAAATTCAAAATTAATTAAAAATTATATGGAATCTTAGACTCATAGAATCAGTCAGGGTTAGAAGGGACCACAAGGATCATCTGGTTCCAACCCCGCTGCCATGGGCAGGGACACTTCACAATAGATCAGGCTGGCCAGAGCCTCATCCAGCCTGGGCTTAAACACCTCCAGGGACGGGGCCTCAACCACCTCCCTGGACAACCCATTCCAGGGCTTCACCACTCTCATGGGGAAGAACTTCCTCCTCACATCTAGCCTGAATCTCCCCACCTCCAGCTCCATTCCATTCTACTTAGTCCTTTCACTTCCTGACACCCTAGGAAGTCCCTCCCCAGCATTCTTGTAGGCTGTCTTCAGATACTGGATGGCCACCATAAGGTCATCTCGAGCCTTCGCTTCTGTCATCTGCAATCATTGCAATGAACAACGGCAGAAGAATCAAGAATATGAAGGAACACCATTTCCCATGAAGTCAAACATTGATCACAATAACTGTTACGATAATCTGAGATCAAAAGCATCAATCAGAAGAATGTACCACAGCACCATGTGAATTAGGACTGAATATTATGGTGGTTTGATTGTTGTGTGATTAGAGAAAATGTTCATATGGACTTATATGTTATCTCACCAGTTTGCTGTAATTTTAAACACTTAGAGGGAAAAATCACAATTCATTATAACACCACATGCATTTTCATTGTAGGCTGGAAACAACAACAAACAAATAAATACTAGGGAAAAAAAAGGGAGGGGGAAAAGAGAGAATACCCCATAGCAAAAAAAATGGTACCAACAAGAGATAGTTAGCTCATGTCAACACCTAGAAACATCAACTTTGCAAAGTGCTGCAACCCTCTCACCACAAGACAGCACAAACACGGCACAACTGTCATGAAGATGACAATCAGCAAACCTGCCTAGCACTGACCTCGATGACTGTCACTGTAATCCAAGAGGTCAACAGAAAGTATCTAACATAACTGAGTGTCATGACTGCTTAACTGTTGTGTGAGCATTAAGAGATCAGTATCACTAGGGTGAGCAAAAACACATTATTATGGGTAATTTTCTATTGGGCAAAGCAATGAAGCTCCTTTGCTCTTGCTGTTTGCCTGCAAGTTTTCTGTCTGTGAAGCGAGAGCCTGGCCAGATCTACCTTTACAGATGAAAGAAATCTTGCTGCCATTAAACAATTCATGATTTTTGACCATCCTAGAAAAAATAAAGATGCAACATACCCCTAAAGCAGATTGTAAAAGACAGTGCTGAGGTTTGCATTTGTGTCTTAATCTCTGTGTGCAATGTGTTCAGGCATAATCAAGTCTTCTCTGGCAATAAGTGGAGTGAAATGTAAAGATCGGAACTGTTAAGATCTAAGTTCTTCTTTACAAGGTTTGCTATCTTTCACCATGTGTTATGCCAACTCTGTTAGAACATTCTAACTAGCTCAACTTAAGCATTGTGCCTTGTATGGGTTACATCAGTCTGTCAGACATGCTGTGCTACAGGACTTTTGCTTTTGCTATCCAGCTTAGCTTTAACTCGCTTGCTTCTGTGTATGCAAAGAGTATCTTGTATGGGATGGGAACAGCTCCAATGACCAGATTGCTCCCAAAAACAAAAAGGGGAATTTGTGGCAATGTTAGCAATAAGCAGTGTGAGCAATCTGGCAGTGTAGGCCTAGAGCCTGACATGGTGGTAGGCCATGCTCAGCAGAAGTGCAGAAGTGGCTAGCAGTGTAGCAAAGCAGTGCTGTGCCTGCAGCATGTAACTAAAGCAGGGCACTGGTAGCTATAAACACAGAGAGTTATCTGGGAATAACAGGACACACACCTGCATCAACAACCTGGCACGGTGTTAGTAGTGTGACCAATAATCTATAACATTGCGATGTGTGGTCACTGGTGGGGAGCCAATGAAGCTGTGCCAACGATGCTCTCCAAGTCTGTATAAGCTGCAGAGGTTCCCTCAACAAATGATCAACACTGGATCACATTGGTCGTCCATATTGACTCCATTCTCTGTCACCAACAGACAGCTATTAAATATTAATAACAGCCCTAACAGGACTCCTTCCCAGGACAGATTGTGCCCACTCCCAGGACAGGCTACACCACCTGAAGCCTTCCAACCACTCATCTGTGTCTCTTTCCCATACAACCTACATCCCCTTTCCCACTCCCTGACAGACTGGGCCCCACCACAGTACGAACTCTCTGCCTGTTCTTTGGAGCTGGAGATTCTGGTGTGTCCCATTCCCAGTCAGAAAGACACCACAGCATCTGGGAGGAACCATTCCAAATACCCTGGGAGGGAGCAGACCCTGCACACAGAACACCAACTGCAGCAGGCTGTGGCAGGAGTGTGGCCACTCAGACACAGGAGTTCTCATCCCTCAGACTCAGCACTGCTCTGGCCACATCTGGATGATTGGTGTCTCGATGAAGCATTCCCCAGTCTAGAAGAGTAGGGAGAAACTGGGGAGGCTGCAGAGGAGATCTGACAGGATGGGGGTTGACATCTCTGTGGAGAGGCTGAGGGACCTGGGTTGCTGCAGCCTGCTGAATGGAGGCTCAGGGCACTGCCAGAGCAGTGTGCACATGGCTGAAGGGTAGTTTCAGAGAGGAAGGAGCTCTTCTGGGGAGTGGGAAGAGAATAAAACCTCCACAAAGTGCAGCTTGGAAGGTTCAGAGTGGAGAGGAGGCAAAGAAATGTCCCTCAAAGGGCAGAACTGCTATGCATGAGGCCATCCAGAGGTGTCAGGAAACAGGAGGGAGAGCTGAGACAGCTCAGGGAAGGGATGGAAATGGCAGGGGGAGAGCTGGTTGGGGAAGCAAGACTGGTTTCACTAGCCTGAAGGGAAAGAGCTTGCAGGAATGGGACAGTGTAGGGCAGGCTGCAGTAGGGATGGCCCAGGGCTCTGGCAAGGCTGAGAGGCCCAACAGGACCAAGGCCTTTGTGTCCTTGGCTCTGGCAGTTGCCTCTGCCACCAAGGCCTGGGAGGAGAATTTTGGCTTTGAGGCTTTGAGGTTCTTCTATTGCAAGGGCAGTGCTCAGGGCTTGGCCTTTCTGCTTCCTACACCAAAGGCAAGTTTTTCTGCCCTGCACTTTGCCTTTGCCTCCCTGCAATCCTGGCCTCTAACAAGCTGCTCTAAGGAGTCCCTGGGGAGCCTTTGTCAGGAACAAGCCTCAGGGAGGCCAATCAGTGCTTCAAGGCACTTTGGAGTTTTCTTCTGACTTGGACTTGTTGAGAGGCTTCTTGGCAGTACCTTGGCAGAGTCTCCTGGCAGTACCTAAGGATGATGGAACAGCCCCAAATACTCCATGGGGCTCATTAAATACTGCTGAATCCCTCATTCTTGCCAAGGTTTCTGCAGCTAATTGGAGAGGTTTTTATTGCACAAAACATCTGATAAACAGTATTTTTAAAGGTACATTTCATTCCTTTTCAGCAGGAGTTGTCTCTTTGCAAGCAAACCACAGCAACACCTGACAAGGTCCTACTTTGCTCACTGCTCACCCACTGCCTCCAGCAGAGCCCTGAGCCACAGGTGAGGGACAGGATCTGCCTTGCCAGGGGCTGGGGGTCAGGGCTTGGCCCTTTGGATCAATGAATCCCCTCCAGGTTTGCTCAGCAGCAGAGCCACCTTGAGCTGCTTGTCCTGACCTCTCAGCACTGCCTCAGCTCTCTGCTCTCACCACAGCCTGGAGATGCTTCAGTGCCTCCAGTGATGCTTCCCTTGCATCCACTGTCTCCTGCTCTAACCAGTCCCTGGGGACCCTTTCCCAGTATGCTTCACTGGGACCCATTAAAAATAGAAGAAACTTCAGAGTTTGACTCTGACTCTGACTTCTGGAGAGGTTTCATCAGCTTCTTCTCAGTCCCTGAGGTTTACAGGGCACCAAAAGCCACCACAGGAGTTATTAAAACACCTTGGGCTGGTCCTCTGCTGCCCTATTGGGCCAGGCTCCTGGGCTGGAAGGAGCTGCTGGCAAGCAGACAGCACTGCAGGGAGACAGCTCTGGCCAGGAGCAGCTCCTCTGCACAGCACAGCAGGGCTGAGGACACTGCCAGAGGATCTCAGGGAGATGAGAAAGGCAGAGAGAGCTTCAAGGTGGCCAGGACTGGGAGGGTGACTGAGAGCAAACTGGAGGAGAAGTCACTGCAGTCCCTGACACAGTGAGGCTGTGGGTGCAGGACACTGCAGCTGTAGCTCCTGGAGGCATCTCCATCTCGGCAGCTGACGCTCAGCTGAAGGCTCCTGGAGTGTGCACACAGAAGGAGGACCAAAGCCCTTCAGTTCCATCCTGTGAGCAGCAGTGAGCAGAGCTGGGGAAGGAGAAGGCTTCACCCCCAGCCCCTCTGCCTTTCTCTCTTCCCTTCACTCTCTCTGCAGCACTGCAGGCCTGCTCCCTGTTCCTCCACCTCTCCATGGCTGTGGTGGTTTTAGGCAATGCCTTTAAAATTTAGTTACAGATTTTGAGCAGAAAAGGAGAAACACAATAAATAGATCACTCTTGGGTGTGAAAAGGAAAAGATTCTTCTAAACAAATTCATTGGATAAATCTCTGGAATCAGAGGAGCTGTACCATAACAATTCTCTCTCTCCTCTTCTGATCTCAGCTGTTTTGCTTTGCTGGGGAGAGATCACCTGCTTTGGCTGCCCTTGGCTAAGTCTAACCCACTGCTTTTTTTCTCTCTCCACTCCTCCTTTCTCTCTTGGACAAGGGGGTAGGGAGTATGGGCAGTGGAACAGCTTCCCTGGTCTCTGACCAGGAGGATTTTGTGTTGTTTGCTAAATGTAAATACCTGTCTCATATTGTCACTCCTGTATGTTCTGTACCTGTTCATTGCATTCCATTGTAGAGTGTAGCTCTTGCTTGTCAATACAGCTTCATTTGCTTCTAACTGAGCTGCTCTGGCAAAGCTAATGCTGGGGGGAAATTTCAACCCACCACAACGGGACTCTTGTTCCCTGGGACTGGGCTGTTGGTCACTTTCTGCTCTGACACCAGAGGAATCTTCATGGCAATTCTGGGTCCCTGCTGCATTTGAAGCTGTGAGGAACTCTGCCATGGGTTGGTAGTGATGGGGACTGAGCTGATCCATTCCTCATGCAGCTCAGGGACAGGGGTTACAATGAGGCTGAGAGAAGTGTGCCCTAACTTGTCACTGCCTTTCCCTCCTTGCACAGGTCTCCATGGCCAGAGGAAGCAGATGGCCAACAGCAGCTCCATCACCCACTTCCTCCTCCTGCCATTCCCAGGCACAAGGCAGCTGCAGCTCCTGCACTTCTGCCTCTTCCTGGCCATCTACCTGGCTGCCCTGCTGGGCAATGGCCTCATCATCACCACCATAGCCTGGCACCACCACCTCCACACCCCCCATGTACTTCTTCCTCCTCAACCTCGCCCTCCTTGACCTGGGTGCCATCTCCACCACTGTGCCCAAATCCATGGCCAATTCCCTGATGGACACCAGGGACATCTCCTATGCAGGATGTGTTGCTCAGGTCTTTCTCTTTGTATTTTTCCTTTCAGCAGAGTATTTTCTCCTCACCACCATGTCCTACGATCGTTACGTTGCCATCTGCAGACCCCTGCACTATGAGACCCTCCTGGGCAGCAGAGTTTGTCTCCACCTGGCAGCAGCTGCCTGGGCATGTGGGTATTTCCATGCTCTGTTGCACACAGCCAACACATTTTCTCTGCCCCTCTGCCAGGGCAATGCTATGGACCAATTCTTCTGTGAAGTGCCCCAGATCCTCAAGCTCTCCTGCTCCACATCCTACCTCAGGGAACTTTGGCTTATTGTGACCAGTGCGTGTTCCTTCTTTGTCTGTTTTGTGTTGATTGTGGTGTCCTATGTGCAGATCTTCAGGGCAGTGCTGAGGATCCCCTCTCAGCAGGGACGCCACAAAGCCTTTGCCACCTGCCTCCCTCACCTGGCTGTGGTCTCCCTGGTTACAAGCACTGGCATGTTTGCCTACCTGAAACCCTCCTCCATCTCCTTCCCATCCCTAGATGTGGTGGTGTCAGTTCTGTACTCAGTGGTGCCTCCAGCAGTCAACCCTCTCATCTACAGCCTGAGGAACCAGGAGCTCAAGGCTGCCCTGAGCAAACTGATCCCTGGTTGCTTTCAGAAGCAATAAACTCTTTGTCTTCTCCTGCAGAGCAGTTCTGATGTCACTCAGTGCAGGCCCAGCCTGGCTGCTGGAGTTCTGGCTGATGCTGGGGCTGTTCCCCTTGAGAGAATGTTGTTCCCACACAAATGTTTTTCTTCAGACCATTTCTGGTTCAGTGCTGTCCTGTCTGCTGTGACCCAGAGGCTGCAGACATGAGGAGCTGTGCTCCCTCTGTGTTCAACACAAGAAAGGACCCTGCAGGGAGTTGTTTCTCTGAGTTCCTTCCTCCAAGGCTTCTGTGGAGCTGCAGGGCAGTGCCTGTGTGCAGAGGTGGAGGGGCAGAGTCCCAGCACAGCAGCAGTGCCAGGGAGCCCCAGAGCTTGGGCTGTCCTCAGCTGCTCTTTCTGCCCTTCCACCCTCTCCTGCTTCTCCTGCTGAGCCTGTGTGCTGGGGCAAGGCCTGAGTGCTCTGGCAGCTTGGGCACTGTGCTGCTGGGTGGCAGTGCTGGGACTGCCGGCAGGGACAGGCCAGGGCTGCTTGTGGGACAGAGCTGTGCTCCAGAGCAGCACTGCCATCAGAACAGGAGGTCTCCTCATGCCTTCATACCCCAACCCCCTCCCATTACAGACTGCACCTACTTGGAGTCCAAACTGGATACCCTGAACCCCTTCCAGTATAGCGTCAGCCCAATATGGTTCCTTTATCCCCTCCCAGTACAGATGTGGCCTCATCCCAGTACAAGCTGGATCATATTGTCTTCTTCCTCTATAGTCTGTGTCCCATCCCAGCACAGAATGTATCCCCTGGCTCCCTTCCCAGTACTGAATGCATCCATCCCAGTACAAACTGCACACCCTCATGCCCTCCCAGCACAGTCTGGGCCCTGTTCCAGTCCAATCAGGATCCCTTTAATCCCTCTAAATGTACTTTGGGCCTTGTCTCAGTAAAACCTTAATCCCCTTATGCACTCCCTGTACAGACAGGGCTTTGTCACAGTCCCAACTCCATACCCTAATCACACCAGAGTCCAGTCTGGGCCATCTTCCATTTCAAACTGGCTCCCATTAACATCACCAATTTCAGTCCTAGCACTGTCCCCGTAGAAACTGATTCCACTCATCCCATCCTGTGCTGTTTCATTTTTATCAGTGCTATAGACAGAGGGATGGAGACACCATCAGCAAGTGTGCAGATGGCACCAAGCTGAGTGGTGCTGTTGATATGCCAGAGGGACAGGATGGTATCCAGAGGGACCTGGCCAAGCTGGAGAGGTGGTGTCCAGGTGAACCTCATGAGGTTCAAAAAGAGCAAGAGCAGGGTCCTTCAGCAAAGGCCTGCAGGGACAGGACCAGAGGCAATGGCATCAAACTAGAGCAGAGCGGATTTAGATTGGATGTGAAGAAGTAGTTTTTTATCATGAGGGTGGTGGAACACTGCAACAGGCTGCCTGTCACAGATTGGCTTAAAGAAAAAGGACATGGGTCCCAGGAACATCTGTGCAATTCAGGCCTTGAAGGAGTTTCTGTTGAGAATATAGCAATGAAGTAGGAGTTGTGGAAAAGTGCTGATTGTCTGGTATGCTAAGGTCAAGCCGACCTCAAGCAGAGGCAAACAAGATAAGGAGGAAGTGAGATCTGGGAAGAAGAGGAACTAGCCTGAGTAGAAAAAACCACAGAGTGTGAAATAAACAGCTGTAACCTTTTAGAGATGAACCAATAGTGTGTGTTAAATTAGAATGGAATTAACTATGCATAAGACTATAAATAACAAATGTGGAACAATAAAGTTGGATGATTTCTATCACTCATATTGGGTCCTGTCATCCCTGTCTCAGTTCCCGTCAAGTGGCACCTGAACCAGGGACCCGATTCTGCGGGTACTCTGAGCTGTGTTGACAGGGACGACAGTGATGGCCGCACCCGGAAATTTTACTGGGTGAGCTGACCGCGGAGGACGGCTTGGGCAGACCAGACTTGGTGGGCTGACAGAAACCTTGGGCGGCCCAATATTGGCTGGCCTGAGGATAGGAGCGGCGGACCAGTCTTGGTGGGCCAATGGAAAGCTCGGAAGGGCCAGTATCGGCGGGCCTGAGGAAAGGAGCAGTGGACACTGGCGAGAGGGATCGCAGCAGTGAAGCTCGCAGACATCAGTGAATATGGACAGAGAGGAAGCGCTCTCCTTGTTTCGGTGTTTTCTTGAAAAACATAAGGCAGACATTTCATCTAAAGTAATTCCTGGGCTTTTGGCCCATGGATCCGCTTTAGGGTATTTCCCTAGGGGTGATAGTTATTTTGATGAAACTTGTTGGAGAGAATATGGAAACAAACTGTGGGACTTGGTGATAAAACTGCTATAAAGCTGCAAAAGCTGTGGCGAGAGTGCATAAACTGTATTAAACCAGTAAGCTAGAACAGTGGAAGGCTGCTGCAGTTACAGCAAGTTTGTCAGGATGGGAGGCATCTGAACTGCAACCGAACGATGTGTTAGAAAAGGAAGCGAATCTCACCAGGGCCAGGTGAGCGGCTGGAGAGAGGCAAAGGGACGCACTCCGTGAAACAGAAGAGGCTGTGCTAAACGCCCTCCCAACTGTCCTCTCCGTGAGAGGTATTACTGACGATTCTGGGATTTTGAAAGGGCTATTAGCCTGGGCCCGGAATCATGATTTTATCCCCAGAGCAACCGAAGCTTTCACTTCCGAAGCATGGGACAAAATTGGAGCCCAGCTGTGGGATGAGGTGCTAAATACTTAAAAGAAGCTTTTCGCTATAGCACCGTGTGGTGAACCATCACACACACCGCGCTCACCAGGCACCACCCCAGCAGGGAGGAAGCGATAAAAAGGCAGCGAAACTTGTGGTTCAGCGTGTTCGATCCCCTTCATCAACGTCTCCCTCTAATATTGCCAACGACAGCTTGGATTCGGAAGCTGAGAAATTCAAACAGTGTCGACTCTGCTTTACAGCTCCTCTTAGAAAAAATGGAGCTTGGAGGCTCACGGTTATGGCATTCTTACGACTGCACCATCCCACGAGCCCCAACAGCCCCCGCAGGCACCAATGGCTCTGACCGAGGCGGCACCGGCCGTAGCGGTGGCCTCAGCAGCCCCCATGGCAACAGCCACAGCAGCGGCCCCCACCAGCGGCAGCCCGCACCAGCGGCCCCTCCCTTCCCTTTTCTGGTACGACTCTAGTGCACCAAAGCTCTGCTCTGATTTAAAGCAACAGTGCTAATTTCATCATTTCTGATTGTAATGTCTTTCAGAGTTCTGTTATTTAGAGTTCTGCTAAGTTTTCCTAGTGAGCATAATGAATAGTAAGCATTTGGTATTTACAGGTACTTAGTACATAGTAATTGCAGTAAGGTATATGTACTTAGTAATGAGTTTTAATTGTAAGATTTTCGTTTGGTTCGAACCTTTTTAGCTGTGTGCCTCGGCATTGCAAAGGAGCTCCGTGTAATATAGTTAAGGTTTGTAGTAAATAGGTATTAATTTTAAAAAGTATTCCTTAGCTAATGTGTAGAACAATCAAGACTATGAGGAAACAGCATTTCCCATGAAGTCGAACACAATAACTGCTATGATAATCTGGGAACAAAAGCATCAATCAGAAGAATGTACCACAGCACCATGTGAATTAGGACTGAATATTATGGTTGTTTGTTGTGTGATTACAGAAAATGTTCATATGAACTTGTGGTGGTTTAGGCTGGGTGCTGGCCCGGATGCCACTGCCCAGACCACACCTGGGAGGTCCCAAGGGGTGGGCCCAGCCCAGGGGGGTGGTCACAGGAAACCAGGTATTCCATTTCCCATAATGCCCTGCTCCCCTATAAAACATCCACGCGGGGTCTGCACTTCCTCTTTCGTCCCCTGCTGCTGCCTAGGTAAAATGGCTTGAGCTGCCTCCCTTGGGCCTGCCCAGGCCCAAGGCTGGGTTGGGAGGGGGGGAAAGAGCCCTGGGGGGGTTGGGTGTACCCCCAGGTGGTGATGGGATCTCTCTCTCTTTGTCACGGTGCTTGTGGTTCTCTGTAAAACTTTCATTGTTCCTTTTTGTTTTTCTATTTAAACTTTCCATCACTTTTGCAATCTGTTTGTCTGAGTCGTTATTTCTGCCCGTGGTGGGAGGATTGCTCTCCCAAACCACGACAGAACTTATATGTTATCTCACCAGTTTCCTGTAATTTTACACACTTAGAGGGAAACTCAAAATTCATTATAACACAACATGCATTTTCATCGTAGGCTGAAAACAACACACAAAAAAAGAAGGGGGGCGGGAGAGAAGCCCCATAACAAAAATAGTTTAATGGTACCAACAAGAGATAGTTAGCTCATGTCAACACCTAGAAACATCAACCTTGCAAAGTGCTGCAACCCTCTCACCACAAGACAGCACGAACACGGCACAACTGTCATGAAGATGACAGTCAGCAAACCTGCCTAGCACTGACCTCAGCGACTCACGATAATCCAAGATGTCAACAGAAAGCATCTAACTTATGAGTGTCATGACTGCTATTGTATTCTATTCTATTGCTTAACTGTTGTGTGAACATTAAGGGATCAGTATCACTAGGATGAGCAAAACCACATTTTTATGGGTAATTTTCTATTGGGCAAAGCAATGAAGCTCCTTTGCTCTTCCTGTTTGCCTGCAAGTTTTCTGTCTGTGAAGCTAGAGCCTGGCCAGATCTACCTTTACAGATGAAAGAAATCTTGCTGCCATTAAACAATTCATGATTTTTTACCATCCGAGAGAAAAATAAAGATGCAACATACCCCTAAAGCAGATTGTAAAAGACAGTGCTGATATTCATAATGGGGATCACCATCAGCCACTTAATCATCATGAAGATTAATCCCAGAGAGAACTTATGGGTAACATGGGCCAACCTGACAGGCAATAATGAATTTTGATTGAGCTTACAGACTGTGGGTGAACCTTTTCAGACGTGTTTAATAGGGATACCCAGATTTGATGTAAGTATGTTTGTTAATTATAGTAGTAATACTTGTAGTAATGAGAGTGAAGTGGCAAATTGTAGTGCATTATTAATTAAGGGACTGACTCAGCGGTTACCGCATGATCCATGTTATCTGGGTAGGCTTACCCTATTTGCCCCTCGACATGGGGATTGGCTAAACATCTCTGCTGCACTGCAACATCGACAAAAACGATCCTTGCTCCATCTGGATGGAAGCTGTAAAGATGATCTAGCTTTGTGGTCAGCTACAGCAAATCTCTTTGCTTCTCTTTTTTTTCCTGGTCTTGCTGCTAAGCAGGCTTTAAAGCAAATTGAGAAATTGGCTTGCTGGTCAGCTAAACAGGCTAATGTTACTACTGAACTTTAGCTCAATTGCTTTTAGATCCAAATAGTTTAAGGCATGCATATTTACAGAACAGAGCTGCTGTTGATTTCTTGCTTTTAGCTCATGGTCATGGCTGTGAGGATTTGAAGGCATGTGCTGTTTTAATTTGTCTGATCACAGTCAATCAAGTTATCAAAGGATTGCTTGGCTGGAAAACCATAATCAATTGTTAAAAATGTGAATCCTTTTGATCAATGGTTTCAATCTTGGTTTGGAAATCTGTCTCCTTGGTTGTTGGGTCTGCTCAAGGAAGGTTTACGCTGGATTGGTATTGTTTCGTTGATATTGCTTGTTTTGCATATTGCATATGAATGTATTATGTGAAGTGTAAATGAGGTAACATCTTGAGCTTTCTTTAAATTAACATAATACAATACAATACACCAGGTTGAAAGAGACCTTCAAGATCATTGCATTCAACCCATCAACCAATCCAACCCACCTAAACAACTAAACCGTGGCACCAAGCACCCATCAAGTCTCCTCCTGAACACCTCCAATGAAGGTGACTCCACCACCTCCACGGGTAGCCAATTCCAATGGGCAATCACTCTCTCTGGGTAGAACTTCTTCCTAACATCCAGCCTAAATCTGCCCTGGCGCAGCCTGAGACTGTGTCCTCTTGTTCTGGTACTGGCTGCCTGGGAGAAGAGACCAACCTCTGCCTGGCTACAACCTCCCTTCAGGTAGTTGTAGAGAGCAATAACGTCACCCCTGAGTCTCTTCTTCTGCAGGCTAAGCAACCCCAGCTCCCTCAGCCTCTCCTCATAGGGCTTGTGTGTGGGGGTGAGAAAGTTCCCTCCCCACAACAGGGAAAGAAACCACAGCTAGCTCAGTCGGAAAAGCAGATGAAAGCTATATTTACAGGCAGAAATGGAATGCAATGAATATGTACACAAATATACAATATTTACAATTTATACAGAAATACAACAATGAACACAATGCAGCAAAACCTTTTCCCTCCAGCCGGCCAGGGGGGTTCCCTGAACCCCCCTCTCTCCCTCCCCACCTCCCCTTTTCCCAAAAAGGGTTATAGAGAGAGAGAAAGGCAATTAAGGAGAAAAATTCTCTTAGCTAAGAAGCACATGCAAAAATTAGTGTTCTTATCTGGTTAGCTGTTAACTCAAGGCCGTTCCTGCTTCAGAAAGAGAGAAGCCGTCCAGCCCACAGGACAGAGAAGCACAGACTGCACCCAGCCTGAACCCAGACCAGACACAGACTGAACCAACAGAACCCAAACTCAAATTGCACTCTACAATCTACCAATGAAATTAGTTTAGACTATCTTGCTTTTGTTCAAATATCAAAAACATTCAGCCAGAGTGTTCAGCAACTGTCTCTTTCTTAAAGACACAGCCTCAACCGGTCACAATCCACCTCTTCTAAACAATTTCATTGGCTGTTCATACTGTCCATCCAATCTAAAGCAATATCTACAATTTGCAAGTAAAGTCCATAGTCCATTCCGGCTATCCTCAGGTGTAGATGATTCAGAAGTCCAAGAAACAAGAAAAATGGAAAACAGTTTGTCTCTTCGCAGATGAAGCGAAGAAAAGGGAAACAGGGAAGCAGGGGCTCTCAGTTGACTCAGGGCTCTCAGGGCTCTCAGGGTTCGTGCACCGTGGATTCCTCAAGGATTCTTCCTTTGGGCGCGATGTAGCTGTACAACACTCTGAAATTAAACTCTTTCAGCTAAAGTTAGATTTCTTTGTGGAATACACTGAATTTCACCATTCTCTTGCATTACCCAGTAAGTGTGACCCGGACCTTCAGCTGAAACCACCCCTCGGACAGGTTTAGCCTCTCCTGAGGGAGAAAATACCCAAACAGTTTGACCTAACAGATTCTTTTCTCTAACAACAGGAACTCTATCACCTTCTACTTTCTGGAGCAGATCTGAGTGTGCCGGTCCAGCTCGGTTCACTGAACCTCTACTATTTACCAGCCAGGTTGCTTGTGCTAAATGCTTTTCCCAGTTTTTCAAAGATCCACCCCCCATGGCTTTAAGAGTGGTCTTCAGCAAACCGTTGTAGCGTTCAATCTTCCCTGCAGCTGGTGCATAGTAGGGGATGTGGAATATCCACTCAATGCCGTGCTCTTTGGCCCAGCTCTTTACAAGGTTGTTTTTGAAGTGAGTTCCATTGTCTGACTCAATCCTCTCTGGAGTTCCGTGTCTCCACAGGATTTGTCTCTCCAGACCCAGAATGGTGTTGCGTGCAGTTGCATGTGGAACTGGATAAGTTTCCAACCACCCAGTTTTTGCCTCTACCATAGTAAGCACATACTGCTTACCAGAACGAGAACGTGGTAGAGTAATGTAGTCAACTTGCCAAGCTTCACCATACTTGTACTTGGACCATCTGTCACCATACCATAAGGGCTTAAGTCGCTTTGCCTGCTTAATAGCAGCACAAATGTCACAGTCATGGATGACTTGTGTGATAGCATCCATGGAAATGTCTATGGATCTGTCACGTGCCCACTGGTAGGTTGCATCTCTGCCTTGATGTCCTGACGAATCGTGAGCCCACCGAGCTAAGAATATCTCCCCTCGGTGTTTCCAGTCGAGATCAAGATCAGAGTCCATGTCTACTTGAGAAACTCTTGCAGCTAGATCTGCCTGATGGTTGTGTTGCTGTTCCTCAGTAGCTTTGCTCTTAGGGATGTGAGCATCAATGTGTCTCACCTTCACTGGAATTCTCTCGATTCCATCAGCAATGTCCTGCCACAGCTCAGCTGCCCAAATAGGCTTTCCTTTTCTCTGCCAACCATTCTTCTTCCAGTTCTTTAGCCAACCCCACAGAGCATTGGCTACCATCCATGAGTCGGTGTAGAGATAAAGCTTTGGCCACCTCTCACGTTCAGCTACGTCGAGAGCTAGCTGGACAGCTTTTACCTCTGCGAACTGACTGGATTCTCCTTCTCCATCCTTTGCCTCTGCAACTCGGCGTGTTGGACTCCACACTGCAGACTTCCACCTTCGCTTGTTCCCGACCAGCCGACAGGAACCGTCTGTGAACAAAGCATATTTCTTTTCATCATCAGAAAGGTCATTGTAAGGAGGAGCTTCCTCAGCACGAGTTACTCTCTCCTCTGGAGGTTTAGTACAGTTGGTACCTTCAGGCCAACTTGAGATCACCTCCACCAGACCAGGTCTTTCAAGATTTCCCATGCGAGCTCTCTGTGTTATCAGAGCCATCCACTTAGACCAGGTGGAATCTGTTGCATGATGTGGTGTGGAACCTTTGCCTTTGAACATCCAATTCAAAACTGGTAATCTGGGAGCTAAGAGAAGTTGTGATTCAGTTCCAATCACTTCGGAAGCTGCTTTTACTCCTTCATAGGCAGCTAGAATCTCTTTCTCTGTTGGAGTATAATTAGCCTCTGAACCTCTGTAACCTCGACTCCAAAACCAAGAGGTCGTCCACGTGTCTCACCTGGAGCTCTTTGCCACAAGCACCAGGTTGGACCATTGTCACTTGCAGCCGTGTACAAAATGTTCTTAATGTCTGGACCATCTCGGACAGGTCCCAGACCCATTGCTTGAACCACCTCTTGCTTTATCTGGTCAAAAGCTGCTTGTTGTTCAGGTCCCCAGTGGAAATTGTTTCTCTTTCGAGTCACATCATACAGAGGTTTCACAATCTGACTGTATCCAGGAATGTGCAGTCTCCAAAATCCCACTATCCCCAAGAAACGTAGAGTTTCTTGCTTGTTCATGGGATTGGCCATGGTAGAGACTCTATTTACCACATCCACTGGAATGTGTCGGCGTCCATCCTGCCACCGCACTCCCAGAAACTGGATCTCTCTGGTAGGTCCTTTCACCTTGTCTCGCTTGATGGCAAAACCTGCATTCAGAAGAATGTCAATGACTTTGTTACCTTTCTCGAAGACTTCCTCAGCAGTTTTACCCCAGACGATGATATCGTCGATGAACTGGATGTGTTCTGGAGCACCACCTTTCTCCAGAGCATCGTGGATCACCGCATGACAGATGCTGGAGCTGTGGATCCAGCCCTTGGCAATCTGTTGAAAGTGTACTGGATTCCTCTCCAGGTGAAAGCAAACTGAGGCCTGCATTCCTCTGCTATGGGAATAGAGAAGAAGGCATTAGCAATGTCTATGGTAGCATACCATTTGGCCTCTTTGGATTCCAGCTCATACTGGAGTTCCATCATGTCTGGTACTGCTGCACTCATAGGTGGAGTTACTTCATTCAGGGCTCAGTAGTCGACCGTCAGATGCCAGTCTCCATTCTGCTTTCGCACAGGCCACACTGGACTGTTGAAAGGGGAATGAGTTTTGCTGATGACTTTCTGACTCTCCAAGTGACGAATCAGATTCTGAATGGGCAACAAAGAGTCAGGGTTGGTTCTGTATTGTCTGTGATGCACAGTCTGAGAAACAACCGGCAATTTAATGTCCTCAATCTTGTGTTGTCCCACAACTGCAGATTCATCAGAAAGATCAGGTCTAACAGACAGCTTCAGTTTTTGTCCATCAATTTCTACAGATGCTACTCCAAAAGCCCATTTGTAACCTTTAGGGTCTTTGAAACGCCCTTCTCTCAGAAAATCAATTCCCAGAATACAAGGTGTGTCAGGTCTGGTCAAAACTCTATGATTCCTCCACTGTTTCCCAGTTAAACTTATATCAACCTCCACCTTAGTTAACTCTTGAGATCCACCAGTGACTCCCAGAATAGTTATAGCTTCTGATCCCTGATAATTTGATGGCATTATGGTGCACTGAGCCCCTGTGTCAACCAAGGCCCTGTACTTCTGAACTTGTGAAGTGCCAGGCCACTGGATGTACACATCCCAATAGATTCTGTTATCTCTGTTACCCCTCTCCTCCCCCTGGCGGGAGGCAGGGCACCCCTAGTTATGGGGAACATGCCCACATGTGCAATGAGCACAGTGTGCAGTGTTAGAACTGGAGCCACTGTTGGAGCTACTAGAGTTGTCCTGGGGAACTGTGGAAGTAACAGCTACCCTTCTGGTATTGCTGCCTCGGGCTCTGCCACTTTGCAGTTCCCTCAGTCTCCTGAAAAGATTAGCAGTTGGTTGACCATCCATCTGTTCATGTTCTCACCAAACTGATCACGCAGAGTTATCCAAATACTTCCACGTGACTGCCTTGGTGGTCTGTCTTGGTTGGATCTGTTTTGGAATGACCTGTTTTGGAATGACATCCTTGGAGGACGTCCTTTCCTCACAGAGGAAACCTGTATCCATCTGGAGGAAGAATTGGAATTATCTCTTTGTGCCAATTGGGAGATGGAATTTACAATTTCATCCTTCATCTCTTTCATGCAATTCTTTATCTCACCAGACAGAGTTTCAATGGCTGAAACCAAAGAAACACGTGTCATGCTATCCTCCAATTGTCTCATTTGATCAGTGAATTGGCCAACCATAGGAGAAGCTCCGCCATAATTTCTTGCCACAATCCTGCTTGCCAGAATATTTGCATAATGAGGAGGAGCAAGTTTGATGAGCTTTTTAGCAAGACCAGTTCCTACAGGATTTCATCAGGATTCAGAGTCTCATGGCCACCATAGAGTACCTCTCTAACAGCAAATTCTCTCAGACGCTTAATTCCTTCCTCTATGGTAGTCCAGGGCTTAGGATTCCATGGGAGATCATCTCGGGAAGGATATCTCATGAGGGTTGCCATTAAAAGGCGTATCCACAGAGTCACCTTACCGAGAGTCCTGCCTAGATGTCTATCTATTCCATTATCCTTTGAGAGAGTTCCTAGTTGAGCTGCTGACTTGTCTCCAACCATTAGAGCTGGAGCACCTGTATCGTAGCATCTACCAAGCCAAGCTAGGATTGGCTCCTTATCTGCCCTGATGTAATCTTTACGCACATTCCTTAGCTCTTCTCTTGGGGAAGAACAGTCCAGAATATCATCTGACTCCTCCTCTTCCTCCTCTTCCTGAACTTGTTGCCCCATTAATCTTATTGTCACTCTCCTAAGAATCTCTTTAAGGTCAGGAGTACCACCTCTGGTTGTTCTGCTGTCAGCAATTTGCCCTGCATCTCCATCCAGTGATGTTCTCAATAACTCAGCTATATCTTTAAGGCAAACCTTCTCCTCCTCCTCAGCAGGCTCTCTTAAAGCAGAAGTTCCCTCACCAGCATCAGCTTCTGAATCAGCTTTGGTCTTTCCACCTCTCATCTTTAAAACAGCTACCTGCTTAACTGGAGCTGTGTTTGAATTTACAGCTGGCTTAACAGAAGCTGACAGGTTCTGAGACGGATCAGCTGCTGTGGAGGACACTTCCGGTCCTGCTGAAGAAGAAGGAGGAAATGGCTTTGCCGCATTAATGGCTGCCGAGGACGTGGGAGCCGCCATGTTAGGCGCTGCCGCTGCAGCTGGCTGATTGCCAGAACCACCAACAGCACCGTTCAGAGCAGCCTTTCCGATGGACTTTTTAGCTTTATCTTTAACTGATACAGATCCTCCATTCTCCTCATCATTAGATATTTCTGGGGTCGAGTTAGAGCTGTTCTTTCTCCTCTTGGGTCTACGCCTAATTACAAACAGGCCTAGACACTTTTCTCTCCCGGTACAGAGCATATAACAAGTACGCAATCACCATCACCAGCAGCAGATTCAAACACATCAAATAAATCACCTTTGGATCCCAGCCATCACTTAAAACAACTCTTTCACCTACTGGGATCTTAAACTCCTTTATCTCTATGGGCAGAGTGGTTGAGGTCACATTCCTGTATCTATTAAGCCAAAAGAATCCCAGGCACCGGTCATAGAGAAGCTGAATCTTATACTTAAACCATAAATACAATTTATACATCAAGTATCTGCCTAAGCGATCGCAAATCAATCCCAGGAGGTACTTGTAGACCAGTACCGAACAAATTGAAAAGACCAAACGCTCTAAAATCCAAAACACTTTCATCCTTGCAACTCCGACCTGAGCAGACAATAAATCAAGCAACTTTTGCTCTGCTTCTGGACAGCAACTATCCACAAGCCCCACGTTGGGTGCCAATTAAAATATGTGGTAGGGTGAGAAAGTTCCCTCCCCACACACAAAGAAAGAAACCACAGCTAGCTCAGTCGGAAAAGCAGATGAAAGCTATATTACAAGCATAAATGGAATGCAATGAATATATACACAAATATACATATTTACAATATATACAGGGAAAATATAACAATGAACACAATGCAGAAAAAACTTTTCCCTCCAGCCGGCCAGGGGGGTTCCTGAACCCCCTCTCTCCCTCCCCACCTCCCCTTTTTCCCAAAAAGGGTTAGAGAGAGAGAGAAAGGCAATTAAGGAAGAAAAATTCTGTTAGCTAAAAAGCACATGCAAAATTAGTGTTCTTATCTGGTTAGCTGTTAACTCAAGGCCGTTCCTGCTTCAGCAAGAGAGAAAGCACAGACTGCACCCAGCCTGAACCCAGACCAGACACAGACTGAACCAACAGCACCCAAACTCCAAACTGCACCCTATAAGCACCAATGAAATTAGTTTAGACTATCTTGTTTTTGTTCAAATATCAAAAACATTCAGCCAGAGTGTTCAGCAACTGTCTCTTTCTTAAAGGCACAGCCTCAACCGGTCACACCTATGTACTACAAACCTTAACTCTATTACACGGAGCTCCTTTGCAATGCCGAGGCACACAGCTAAGAAGGTTCAAACCAGATTGAAAATCTTACAATGTGACCTCATTACTAAGTGCTTATACCTTACTGCAATCACTACCTAACAAGTACCTGTAAATACCAAATGCTTGCTATTCATTATGCTGACTAGGAAGACTTAGCAAAACTCTAACTAACAGAACTCTGAAAGACATTGCAATCAGAAATGATGAAATTAGCACTGTTGCTTTAAATCAGAGCAGAGCTTTGGTAGACTAGAGTCCTACCAGAAAAGGGAGGGGGGTACGGTGGGGAGTGCTCACTAGCAAGGTGTGCCCTAGTTGTGATTGTTTCTGCAGTAGGGTCTTAGAAACTTGCAGCCTACCATGTCTGAGCAACCACTGCTTCACCCATACTCGATTATCTGTTGTCCATTTTAATGTGAGGGTTGGTTGCTGACCAGTAGCTGCTACAGAAAAGGAACAGTAACGAGTTTTGCTCCTAGCTAACTTAAGGCATCTCAGCCCAATAGAGCAACTGGAAGGGTTAACACGTAGGGTCTTAGTGATTGATTTGCCGTTGTAAAAGCTAACTGCACTGGCTCTTTGCTGACCCAGGTTGTTTGGATACATTTAAAACCCTTTAAACCTTTCAAACTCTGGAGTCATTTGCTATGAGCAATGGAGAATTTGCCATGAGCCATGGCTAGAGACCATTCCATTTATGACGAGATACAATAGTGACATCAGCTCCAGCATCCACAATCATTGAAACTGTATAGGTTGGCCACAAGGGTGTCTGATAGTCACAGTCTGTTCTAGTTTTCCCTTAGCCTTCTGGAAGGTGTTGGAGAATGGCTTAAATCTAAGGGACATGATTCTGTGGAACAGCTACTTGAGCAGAATGTGTAGGCCGCACTCCATTGTGTTGTTTACTGCCCATAGTTAGCTGACTTGCTGATGCTGCAAGGTCACTGTGGCCTTGTAGCAGTTCTTGCAGCTGTGTTTGTAAGATAACAGGATGGGAAAGGAAGAGTTAGTGAGAAGGGAGTTTTCTGAGATTGTACACAGGCCTAATTGCAAGTAGGCTGGATATTATAATGTGGCCTTCAGTCAGAGACCAACAGAATCATGGCATTTATGCATATTTAGCTGAGATGCTTCATAAGCTGTGTGTCCGGGTGTGACCGGCTTCGGCTGTGCCTTTGAGAAAGGGACAGCTGCTGAGCACTCTGGCTGAATGTTTTTGATATTCAAATGACAACAAGATAAGGTCTAAATGAATTTCATTGGTAGATTGGCAGAATGCAACTTTAAGTCCCGTCAGTTCAGGCTGGGTTCAGTCTGTACCTTTCCCTCTGGTCGTGTGGGCCTGTTCCTCCCTCTGAAGCAGCAGCTTGGCCGGACAGCAGCGACCTTGAATCACCAAAGCTAACCAGAGAAGAAAACTAATTCCTGCACTCCCTTTGAGCCAACAGAATTTTCTCCTCAATTGCCTTTCTCTCTCTCTCTAACCCTTTTTGGGAAAAAAGGGAGGTAGGGAGGGAGAGGGGACAGGGGCCGGGGGGCACACGCTCCTCCCGCTGGGGGTCTTCTGTATGACATTCACTGCTGTGTATTTCTGTAGGTATTGTAAATACTGTCTAGGGGGATCTGGGGGGATCTGGGGGGGTCTGGGGGGGTCTCTAAGGGGTTTGGGGGGTCTGGGGGGTCTCTAAGGGGGTCTGGGAGGCTCTGGGGTGGTCTCTAAGGGGCTGTGGGGGGGTCTCTAAGGGGGTCTGGAGGGGTCTAGGGGGGTCTCCAAGGGGGTCTGGGGGGGTCTGGGAGGGTGTCTATGGGGCTCTGGGGGGGTCTTGGGGCATCTGGGGGTTCTCCAAGGGGGTCTGAAGGGGTCTGGGAGGGTCTGGGGGGGTCTCCAAGGGGGTCTAGGGGGTCTCGGGGGGAGTCTCTGAGGGGGTCGGGGGGGGGTTCTGGGGGGGTCTTTAAGGGGCTCTGGGGGCCCCTAGGGTGTCTCTAAGGGGGTCTGGTGGGGGTCTGTAAGGTGGTCACGGGGGGTCTGGGGTAGTCTCTAATGGGGTCTGGAGGTTCTATGGGGGTCTGGGGGGGTCTGGGGGGGCCTCTAAGGGCATCTGGGGGGGTCAGGGTGAGTCTGGAGGGGGCTCTATGGGGGTCTGGGGGGGTCTGGGTGAGTGTGGGATGGTCTCCAAGGGGGTCTGGGGGGGTCTCTAAGGGGGTCTGGGGGGGTCTCTATGGGGGTCTGTGGGGGGTGGGGGACTGTGGGGTGGTCCCTATAGGGGTCTGGGGGGGTCTGGAGGGGCCTCTAAGGGGGTCTGGGGAGGTCTGGGGGGTCTCCAAGGGGGTCTGGGGGGTCTGGGGGGTCTCTAGGGGGGTCTGGGGGTTCTGGGGGGATCTTTAATGTGGTCTGGGGGGGTCTGGGGGGTCTCTAAGGGGGTCTGGGGGGGTCTGGGTGGGTCTGGGGGGTCTCTAAGGGGTCTGGGGGGGCCTCTATGGGGTCTGGGGGGTCTCTAAGGGGGTCTGGGGGGGTCTGGGTGAGTCTGGGGGGTCTCTAAGGGGGTCTGGGGGGGCCTCTAAGAGGGTCTGGGGGGGTCTGGGGTGGTCTCCAAGGGAGTCTGGGGGGGTCTGGGGGTTCTGGGGGGGATCTTAATGTGGTTGGGGGGTCTGGGGGGTCTCTAATGGGGGTCTCTATAGGGGTCTGGGGGGTCTGGGGGGGTGTCCAAGGGAGTTGGGGGGGGTCTGGGGGGGTCTCTAGGGGGGTCTGGGGGTTCTGGGGGGATCTTTAATGTGGTCGGGGGGGGTCTGGGGGGTCTCTAAGGGGGTCTGGGGGGTCTCTATGGGGGTCTGGGGGGGTCTAGGGGGGTCTCTAGGGCATCTGGGGGGGTCTGGGTGAGTCTGGGGGGGTCTGGAGGGGTCTCTAAGGGGGTCTGGGGGGGTCTGGGGGGGTCTCTAGGGGGGTCAGGGGTTGTGGGGGGGGATCTTTAATGTGGTCGGGGGGGGTCTGGGGGGTCTCTAAGGGGGTCTGGGGGGTCTGAGGGGGTCTCTATAGGGGTCTGGGGGGGTCTGGGGGGGTCTCCAAGGGAGTCTGGGGGGGTCTGGGGGGGTCTCTAGGGGGGTCTGGGGGTTCGTGGGGAGATCTTTAATGTGGTCGGGGGGGGTCTGGGGGGTCTCTAGGGGTCTGGGGGGTCTGAGGGGGTCTCTATAGGGGTCTGGGGGGGTCTGGGGGGGTCTCCAAGGGAGTCTGGAGGGGTCTGGGGGGGTCTCTAGGGGGGTCTGTGGGGGGTGGGTGAGTGTGGGGTGGTCCCTATAGGGGTCTGGGGGGGTCTGGGGGGTCTGGAGGGGCCTCTAAGGGGGTCTGGGGAGGTCTGGGGGGTCTCCAGGGGGGTCTGGGGGTTCTTGGGGGGATCTTTAATGTGGTCTGGGAGGGTCTGGGGGGTCTCTAAGGGGGTCTGGGGGGGTCTGGGTGGGTCTGGAGGGGCCTCTAAGGGGGTCGGGGGGTCTCTATGGGGGTCTGGGGGTCTCTAAGGGGGTCTGGGGGTTCTGGGGGGGGTCTTTATTGGGGTCTTGAGGTGTCGGGGGGGTCTCCAAGGGGGTCTGGAGTGGTCTGGGGTATGTCTGGGGGGGTCTCTTAGGGCGTCTGGGAGGGTCCCGGGGGTATCTCCAAGGGGTCTGGAGGGGTATAGGGGGGTCTTCAAGGCGGTCTAGGGGGGTCTGAGGGGGTCAGGGTGGGGTCTGGGGGGGTCTGGCGGGGGCTCTAAAGGGCTCTGGGAGGGTCTGTGGGCATCTCTAAGGTGGTTGGGGGTTCTCCAAGGGGGTCCCCGGGGGTCTGGGGGGGTCTGGGTGGGTCTATAAGGGGGTCTGGGGGGGTCTCTATGGGGGTCTAGGGGGGTCTCTAAGGGCATCTGGGGGGTCTGGGGGGGTCTGGGGCTGTCTCCAAGGAGGTTTGTGGGGGTCTGGGAGGGTCTCTAAGCGGGTCTGGAGGGTCTGGGTGAGTTTGGCGGTGTCTCTAAGGGGCTCTGGGGGGGGCTGGGGGGTCTCTAAGGGGCTCGGGGGGGTCTGGAGGTGTCGGAGAGGCTGCAGTGGGGGTGGCCAAGCACACAGGAAGCAGCCTGTTTCATACCCATAATATCCTGCACCCTCTAAATCCCTCTCAGTCCTTCTCTGCCTCCTCCTTCCCTCTGGGCTCCCACGGGAGATGCTCCCTGCTGGGTCATGCTGGGGCAGTGGCTCACGGCCAAGGGCTCTGGCAAGGCTGAGAGGCCCCACAGGAGCAGGGCAGCTGGGGCACAGCTTCTCTTTGCCTCCTTGCAGACAGGAGGCACTGGCAGCCTGTCCCAGACTTGAGCCCAGCTGGACTTGTAAGGATGTCCGATGGATGCTGCCCCCTTGTGGTGCTGAGTACCTGCTCCAGTCAGCTCCTTCTGATAAGCACTGAATCGACCACAGGCACCGCGGGTGCCCAGCGGGACGGCTTTCTGGAGGACAAAGGGCTGCCCCAGAGTGCTGCAAGGCACCAGCCCCAGAGCAGGCAGTTGCCTCTGCCACCAAGGCCTGGGAGGAGACACTTGGCTGTGAGCCTTTGAGGTTCTTCTCTTGCAAGGGCAGTGGTCAGGGCTTGGCCTTTCTGCTTCCTACACCAAAGGCAAGTTTTTCTGCCCTGCACTTTGCCTTTGTCTCCCTGCAATCCTGGCCTCTAACAAGCTGCTCTAAGGAGTCCCTGGGGAGCCTTTGGCAGGAACAAGCCTCAGGGAGGCCAATCAGTGCTTCAAGGGACTTTGGAGTTTCCTTCTGCCTTGGACTTGTTGAGAGGCTTCTTGGCAGTCCCTTGGCAGAGTCTCCTGGCAGTACCTGAGGATGATGTAATCACCCCAAATACTCCATGGGGCTCATTAAATACTGCTGAACCTCTCATTATTGCCAAGGTTTCTGCAGCTAATTGGAGAGGTTTTTAGTGCACAAAGTATATGCTCACTGCTCATCCTCACTCCCCACTGCCCCCAGCAGAGCCCTGAGCCACAGGTGAGGGACAGGATCTGCCTTGCCAGGGGCAGGGGGTCAGGGCTTGGCCCTTTGGATCAATGAAACCCTCCAGGTTTGCTCAGCAGCAGAGCCACCTTGAGCTGCTTGTCCTGACCTCTCAGCACTGCCTCAGCTCTCTGCTCTCCCCACAGCCTGGAGATGCTTCAGTGCCTCCAGTGATGCTTCCCTTCCATCCACTCTCTCCTTCTGCTCTAACCAGCCC
This sequence comes from Colaptes auratus, assembly GCA_015227895.2. NCBI lineage: Eukaryota > Metazoa > Chordata > Aves > Piciformes > Picidae > Colaptes > Colaptes auratus. The sequence continues at coordinate 34,789,109 of JAAWVA010000030.1, forward strand.
TGGGGACCCTTTCCCAGTATGCTTCACTGGGACCCATTAACAATACAACAAACTTCAGAGTTTGAATCTGACTTTGACTTCTGGAGAGGTTTCATCAGCTTCCTCTCAGTCCCTGAGGTTTACAGGGCACCAAAAGCCACCAGAGGAGTTATAAAAATGCCGTGGGCAGGTCATCTGCTGCTGAGCTGGGCCAGGCTCCTGGGCTGGAAGGAGCTGCTGGCAAGCAGGCAGCGCTGCAGGAGACAGCTCTGGCCAGGAGCAGCTCCTCTGCACAGCACAGCAGGGCTGAGGACACTTCCAGAGGATCTCAGGGAGATGAGGAAGGCAGAGAGAGCTTCCAGATGGCCAGGACTGTGAGGCTGACTGAGAGCTCACTGGAGTCACTGGAGTCCCTGACACAGTGAGGCTGTGGGTGCAGGACACTGCAGCTGGAGCTCCTGGAGGCATCTCCATCTCGGCAGCTGATGCTCAGCTGAAGGCTCCTGGAGTGTGCACACAGGAGAAGGACCAAAGCCCTTCAGTTCCATCCTCTGAGCGGCAGTGTGCAGAGCTGGGTAAGGAGAAGGCTTCACCCCCAGCCCCTCTGCCTTTCTCTCTTCCCTTCACTGTCTCTGCAGCACTGCAGAGATGGTCTCTGGTTCTCCACCTCTCCATGGGACTCTTGTTCTCTGGGATTCGGCTGTTGGTCACTTTCTGCTCTGACACCAGAGGAATCTTCATGGCTATTCTGCATCCCTGCTGTGTTTGAGACTGTGATGAACTCTGCCATGGGTTGGTAGGGATGGGACTGAGCTGATCCATTCCTCCTGCAGCTCAGGGACAGGGGTTACAATGAGCATGAGAGAAGTGTGCCCTAACTTGTCACTGCCTTTCCCTCCTTGCACAGGTCTCCATGGCCAGAGGCAGCAGATGGCCAACAGCAGCTCCAGCAGCCACTTCCTCCTCCTGCCATTCCCAGGCACAAGGCAGATGCAGCTCCTGCACTTCTGCCTCTTCCTGGCCATCTACCTGGCTGCCCTGCTGGGCAATGGCCTCATCATCACCACCATAGCCTGGGACCACCACCTCCACACCCCCATGTACTTCTTCCTCCTCAACCTCGCCCTCCTTGACCTGGGTGCCATCTCCACCACTGTGCCCAAATCCATGGCCAATTCCCTGAGGGACACCAGGGACATCTCCTATGCAGGATGTGTTCTCCAGGTCTTTATCTTTGTCTTTTTGCTTTCAGCAGAGTTTTCTCTCCTCACCACCATGTCCTACGATCGCTACATTGCCATCTGCAGACCCCTGCACTATGAGACCCTCCTGGGCAGCAGAGTTGTGTCCACCTGGCAGAAACTGCCTGGGGCTGTGGGACTCTCAATGCTCAGCTGCACACAGCCAATACATTTTCCCTGCCCCTCTGCCAGGGCAATGCTCTGCACCAGTTCTTCTGTGAAATCCCCCAGATCCTCAAGCTCTCCTCCTCCACATCCTACCTCAAGGAACTTTGGCTTATTTGGTCAGTGCTTGTTTATACTTTTCTTGTTTTGTGTTGATTGTGGTGTCCTATGTGCAGATCTTCAGGGCAGTGCTGAGGATCCCCTCTCAGCAGGGACGCCACAAAGCCTTTGCCACCTGCCTCCCTCACCTGGCTGTCATCTCCCTGTTGCTCAGCACTGGCTTCTTTGCCTACCTGAAGCCCTCCTCCATCTCCTCCCCATCCCTGGATATGATGGTGTCAGTTCCGTACTCAGTGGTGCCTCCAGCACTGAACCCTCTGATCTACAGCCTGAGGAACCAGGAGCTGAAGGCTGCCCTGAGCCAACTGAGCCCTGTATGCTTTCAGAAGCAATAAACTCTTTGTCTTCTTTTGCAGAGCAGTTCTGATGTCACTCAGTGCAGGCCCAGCCTGGCTGCTCGAGTTCCGGCTGCTGCTGGTGCTGTTCCCTTGGGAGAATGTTGTTGCCACACAAATGTCTTTCTTCAGACCATTTCTGGTTCAGTGTTGTCCTGTTTGCTGTGATCAAGAGACTGCAGACACGAGGAGCTGTGCCTCTGTGCAAAGGTGGAGGGGCAGAGTCCCAGCACAACAGCAGTGCCAGGCAGCCCCACAGCTTGGGCTGTCCTCAGCTCCTCTTTCTTCCCTTCCACCCTCTCCTGCTGAGCCTCTGTGCTGGGGCAAGGCCTGAGTGCTCTGGCAGCTTGGGCACTGTGCTGCTGGGTGGCAGTGCTGGGACTGCAGGCAGGGAGAGGCCAGGGGTGCTTGTGGGACAGAGCTGTGCTCCAGAGCAGCACTGCCATCAGAACAGGAGGTCTCCTCATCCCTTCATTCCCCAACCCCTTCCCATTACAGACTGCACCTACTCAGAGTCCAAACTGGATACCCTGACCCCTTCCCCTATAGACTCAGTCCAAACACGGTTCCTGTATCCCCTCCCAGTACAGATGTGGCTCATCCCAGTACAAACTGGATCCTACTGTCCTCTAGCACTGCAGTCTGGATCCCAGCACAGCACAGAATGTATCCCCTGACTCCCTTCCCAGTACTAAATGCATCCATCCAGTAAAAACTGCTCACCCTCATGCCCTCCCAGTAGAGCCTGGGCCCTGTCCCAGTACAAGCTGCATTCCCTGACCACATTCTCAGCACAATTTGGATCCTTTTAGCCTTCCCAGTACAGACCTGGTCACATCTCAGGACAAACTGCATCTCCTGAACCCTTCCCAGCTCAGATGTGGTCTTATCTCACTGCAAACTGCATCACTTTCCATCTCCCATACAGTTTCCTGTGCCAGTACAAAGTGCATCCCTTGGACCCCTTCCCAGCCCCAGCTGCACCCAGCACAGCACAAAGTGGATATCCTGATCCCAGGGCAGCTGTGGTCTGATCCTGGTACCAATGGGATCCCATTGCCATCTCCCAGCACAGTCTGACTCTCATCCCAGTACAAAGTGCATCTCCTGAAACCCTGATTCCATCCCAGCACAGACCAGGACCCATCCCTGCAAAATGATCCCCTGATGCCATCCCAGTTCCGACTGGCCCCCCTCTCCACTTGAGCAGGCAGCGTGAGCTTGCGTCCCTAATGCCAAGGGCAGCCTAGGCTGCAACCAAAGCAGCATGGCCAGAGATGGAGAGAGAGCATTCTGTCACTTTGCTCTGGTAAGACCTCCCCTGAAGCCCTCAACACAGGAAGGACATGGAGCTGATGAGCACATCCACAGGAGGGCCACAGAAATGATCAGGGGCTTGCAGCAGCTCTGCTATGAGGACAGGCTGAGGGAACTGGGGGTGTGCAGCCTGGAGAAGAGGAGGCTCTGGGGAGACCTTGTAGCAGCCTTCTAGTACCTGAATAGGGACACAAGAAGGATGGAGAGAGACTGTTTGCAGGGGCCTGCAGGGACAGGATGAGAGGCAATGGCATCAAACCAGAGAAAAGTGAATTCAGATTGGATATCAGGAAGAACTCCTTCACTGTGAGGGTGGTGGAACACCTGAACAGGTGGCCCAGGGAGGGGATTGAGGCTCCTTCCCTGCAGATATTCAAGGTGAGGCTCCCAATTCAGCCTTGGTTCTCTACTCCTACTAACTTGCTACCCTGTCCCACTGCTAGTACAGCCCCAAACCAACCCATACCCCTCAGGGGTGGTGTTCACCTCAGCACTACCCAGCACCCTCAGCAGGACACCAAAGCCTCTTATCAGCCTTGGCCTGAGCCACAGACTTGAAAGGCAGCACTGAGCCCTCCCCTATACACCACAGCCCCAAAGCTCCTTCCTATGCTCTGAGCCTCACCTGCATCCCCTCCCACCCCTTACTGACCCTGCTTGGCACCTGGCACAGGACAGGGGCTGGGAGCCACCAGAGGAAGAGGAGCCAGAGGTGGCCTGTGGCTGAGCAGCTGATGGACACCAGGAGCAGAGGGGTGGCAATGCCATGGGCAGCTCAGCTGTGCCTCAGGATCTCCTGCACAGCAGCAGCCACAAGGCTGGGCAGAAGCTAGGAGGTCACTGCTGGCTCAGCAGCTGATAGGGCAGCAGCAGGAAGAGGGCAGGAAAGGGACTGGGAGGTCACTTCTTGCTGCAGCAGCTGAGAGGGCAGCCCCTGACTCATAGCTGGCCTCTGTGCATTTGGCCTCCCAGCTGCCAGAGTCCCCAGCAGGCAGCAGAAGGCATGTGGTGGCCAAGGGACTTGTGTGACTTCCTGTCCCTAAGCACCTGGTGGCCCCTGCATGAAGAGCCTTGGAGCTGGGTTGTCACCTCCCTGCCACCTGAGGGCCTGAGGAGACCGCAGCAGGGACAGGGCTTGGCTGTGGCTGCTGGAGAAATTGAAAGGCAGCAGCAGGGACCTGCTTGGAAGGCCCTGCAGAGGTTTCTTGTGGCTGCTCAGCTGCCAGGCCACAAGCAGGCTGAGGCCTTGGGCCAGCACTGGGACATCAATGAGAAGCTGAGAAGCTCCTAGGGCAGGAGGAGCCACATGGCCAGGAGGTGAATGTGAGCTCACTGCAAACTCCAATCCCTTTGTGTCATTGGCCAGCAGCAGGCCCAGGGCTGGTCTGGGGACTGTGGCATCCCTTGTGCCTGCCAAGCTGAGAGGCAGCAGCAAGGAGGTGCCTTGGCTGTTGTTTTGGAGCTGGAGGCTCTGCTCAGTGCCCAGGCAGAAAGGCCTCTGGCAGGGACCATTGCCAATGGCCTGGGATGGAGCAGAGCCTGAGCAGAGTGCAGAAGGCCAAGTGCAGCTGGGCTGTGGTAGGAGGAGTGTAGCCACCTGGACACAGAGGTTGTCCTCCCCTGCACTCAGCACTGCTGTGACCACATCTGCAATATTGGGGTCTGGCTGTGGAGTTCCTTAGCCTGGAGGAATGGAGAGGTACTGGAGAAGCTCCATTGGAATTCTTCCAATGGGTGTAGGTTGTAGCTGACCATACAGCATGTGAGCAAGGACACATCCTGGTGAGCAGTTATTGGCACAGAGAATTTCCAATCACAGCCAATGATTACAGAGGCATCACACAGACAGAAACTGAACTGATTGCTGTGGTGGTGTTCCCGAGCTGTGACAAATATTGTGGTGCAGGCCCAGCTGGACAGAGCAGTTGTGTGCAGGATCACCGCTGGAGGGGACTGTGAAGGGAGCGGAGAGGGACTTGCTCTCTCTGAGCCCGTACCCTCAATGCCATCAGGAGCCGGTACCGCTCAAGAGATGACCTGCCCTGGGCCCCAGTTAGATGGACAACTATGGAACAGGGCATTCGCTACCTGAGACAGATGGCTGTGCTGGAAATCATTTATGGGGATGGCCAGCTCCCCACAGACCCAGATGAGGTGCCCATGAGACGGCCCTTTGTGAAGAAACTCACCCAGGGTGCTCCTCAGAAATATGCTCCCACATTGGGAGGGATACTCCTGACTGGACAGGATGGAAGTCCTAAAACTGTCTGTGAGTCTGCCAATGATTTAAGGGAATATGAGGACAGCGTAAATCAGAAACCCCTGATCTCAGCCATAGAAACTGTGGCTAAAGACATTGTCAAAGAGATCGACCTCCATGTCTGAACTGAAAAGGGGGAGCGATGCCTCCTTTTCCCCTTCCCCTTCAGAATGGATCCAGGTTTCAGCAATCAGGAACAGGCGACCTTCCCCTAGGAGATCACCCCAAGCCAATCGGGGGATGTCAAGGGAGTCTCTGTGGAGGTTCCTCTGTGACCACGGAGAGGACATGGACACCTGGCATGGCCAACCCACCTCTGCCCTCTGGAACAGAGTGTGGGAACTGCAAGGTGGGCACCATGGGGATAACTCATCCAGGAGAAGGGCTGCCCCAGTTTCCCGGAGTGGTCCCTCTGGCTCAAGAGACCCTTCCCCTAGGAACACAGGACCCTGCGACAAGTGTGGACATCGCCGCCAGCATTAGAGGTGCCCTACCTCCAGCCAGGTGGAGGCCAGGACAACAGAGTGTCCTGGGATGTGTATGTGAAATGGCCTGGCACTTCAGAAGCCCTGAAGTACCCAGCTCTGGTGGACACAGGGGCCCAATGCACCCTGATACCATCGAGGTACAAAGGGCTGAGCTCATAAGCATTCAGGGAGTCCCAGGGGGCTCACAAGACCTGACTGTACTGCAAGCTGAGATAAGCCTGACCGGGAATGAATGGGGAAAGCACAACCTAGTGACTGGTCCAGATGCACCTTGCATTCTTGGCATTGACTTTCTGCGGGAGGGATGCATCAAGGAGCCTAGGGGGCACAAGTGGGCATTTGGGGTGGCAGCTGTAGAGACTGCAGGCAAAGAACAGCTGTCCACCAAGCCCGAGCTGTCGGATGAGCCCTCCGTGGTGGGCAGCCATAAGGTGCAGGATTTGAAGCTACCTATTGCCTCTCACATAGTGCATCGCAGGCAATCCAGGACCAACAGAGACTCTCTGCACCCCATACACCAACTGATTTGATGACTGGAGAGCCAGAAGGTGATCAGCAAGGCTCACTCCCCCTTCAACAGCCCGATATGGCCAGTGCGGAAGGCAAATGGGGAATGGAGACTGACCGTGGACTGCCGTGGCCTGAATGAGGTGACTCCTCCGATCAGCGCTGCCGTGCCGGACATGCTGGAGCTCCAGTACCAGCTGGAGTCGAAGGCGGCCAAGTGGTATGCCACAAGTGACATTGCTAATGCCTTTTTCTCCATTCCCATTGCAGAAGAATGCAGGCCACAGTTTGCTTTCACCTGGAGGGGAGTTCAGTACCAATGGAATGGGTTTCCTCAGGGCTGGGTCCATAGCTCGACCATCTGCCACGAGGTGATCCAGACTGCCTTAGAGAAGGTGGAGCCCCTGAGCATCTGCAGTTCATCAATGACATCATCGTATGGGGTGAGACAGCAGAGGAAGTTTACCACAAGGGTAAGAGGATAATTGCTATCCTGTTGGAGGCTGGCTTTGCCATCAAGAGAAGTAAGGTCAAAGGGCCTGCCAGGGAGATCCAGTTCCTGGGTGTTCAATGGCAGGATGGCCGTTGCCACATCCCTCAGGAGGTGGTGAACAGGGTAGCCACTCTGGTGCAGCCCACGAACAAGCAAGAGACACAGTCCTTTTTGGGGCTTGTGGGCTTCTGTAACACATTCCCGGATACAGTCAGATTGTGAAGCCTCTCTTCCATGTAACAAGGAAGAAAAATGATTTTGTGTGGGGACCTTAGCAGCAGGTGGCATTCGAGCAGATCAAACGAGAGGTGGTCCACGCTATGGCTCTGGGACCTGTTGGAACTGGACCAGAGATCAAGAATGTGCTGTACACTGCAGCTGGTGAGAATGGTCCTACGTGGAGCTTGTGGCAGAAGGCTCCTGGTGAAACCAGGGGCAGGCCCCTAGGTTTCTGGAGGAAGGGCTACAAAGGCTCTGAGGCCAACTACACCGCAACAGAAAAGGAAATCCTAGCTGCCTATGAGGGCATTCGAGCTGCCTCTGAGGTCATTGGGACTGAGTCACCTCTATTTCTGGCTCCAAGGCTTCCAGTCCTGACCTGGATGTTCAAAGGAAGAGGCTCAACCCCACATCATACCACAGATGTCACCTGCAGGAAGTGGATGGCCCTGATAACGCAGCGAGCTCAAATGGGGAGCTTCGAACGCCCTGGCATAGTGGAAGTGATCAGCAACTGGCCAGAGGGTGCTGACTTGGGAATGGCACCAGAGCAGACAGTGACCCGTGCTGAGCTGGCCCTGGATATAGCAGAACCAGAGAACTGGCCAGTGCTGTACCTCTACACTGACTCCTGGATGGTAGCCAATGCCTTGTGGGGGTGGCTGAAGGAATGGAGGAGGAACGGGTGGCAGAGAAGAGGGAAGCCTGTTTGGGCCGCTGAGCTGTGGCAAGACATCGCTGCCCCCCTGGACAGGCTGCCAACAAAGGTAATGGCACATGGCTGCACACATCCCCAAGAGCAGAGCCACAGAGGAGCACAAGCACAACCACCAAGCAGATCTGGCTGCTAAAAGCTCCCAAATAGCCTTGGCCTGGGAACACAAGGGTGAGCTGTTCTTAGCTCGCTGGGCCAGAACACTTCTGGCCACCAAGGGAGAGATGCCACATCCTGAGGGCTGGGGACAGATCTGTGAACATCTCTCTGGAGGCCATCTCACAGGTCATCCATGAGTGTGACATCTGTGCTGCCATCAAGCAGGCCAAGCACATGAGGCCTCTGTGGTATGGGGGGAGATGGTGGAAATAGAAGTATGGAGAGGCCTGGCAGATCGACTCCATCACCCTGCCTCGGTCTCACAGCAGCAAACAGCACCTACTGACCATGGTGGAGGCAAGTACAGGCTGGCTGGAGACCTACCCAGCACCTCATGCCACTGCTCACAACACCATCCTGGGCCTGGAGAGACATATCCTGTGGAGACACAGCACCCCCGGGAGGATTGAGTCAGATAATGGAACCCACTTCAAGAACCATCCCCTAAGGGACTGGGCAAAGGACCATGGCTTTGAGTGGATTTACCACATCCCATACCATGCACCAGCTGCCAGGAAGGTCGAGCGCTACACTGGCTTGCTAAAGACCACCCTAAAAGCCATGGGGGGTGGAACCTTTAGGAACTGGGAAAGACACCTAGCTCAAGCCACTTGGTTAGTGACCAGCAGAGGAGCTGTGAACCCAGCTGGTCCTGCCCAGTCCCACCTGCTGCCAACAGAGGATGGAGATGGATTTCCTGTGGTTGCTGAGAAATACCTGCTGGGGAAGTCGGTGTGGCTTCCCCTGCTGCTGATGGGGGCAAACCAACCCCAGGGGTGGTCTCTGCTGAGGGGCCTGGTCACACCTCCTGGGTCATGTTAGAAACTGGGGACAATCAGTGTATCCCACAGCAGAACCTTGTGAGGCAACAGAAGGGCTTCCTTTAGGCCTTTCTTCCCAGGCTCCATGTAAAATCCTTCCAGCCCCAAGGAGATTTTCCTTTCACAATCTTTCTAATCTTCCCCCAAACTGATTTTCCTCTACAGGATTCTCCCATGGTGAAGGTGAGAGAGTGACCCTTGGCACCAAACTGAGGCTGAAAGCCATGGGCTCAGTGGTGTGAAGAGTGAGGACAGGAGCAGAGTAGCCTGAGAGTGCTTGGGGAGTGGTTTGAGGCATGGAGAAGCTTTTCTGCACAGTGACAAAGTGCAAGAGAAAGAAACAAAGCCACAAAGTGCAGCTGGGGAGGTCCAGACTGGAGATGAGGAGAAAGAAATGTCACTGCAAGACAAGGTGGAGATGAAATTGGCAAAGGAAGGTGCCAGCCTGTATTAGGAGGGACCAGGGGGTCCAGGGAGTGCTGGTGCTCCCTGGCAGTGAGGCTGTGCTGGGACTCTCTTCTCTGCGAACTCTGCAAGCAGGATTTGTCCCTGAAGCTCTGGGAAAGGTCCTTTATTTTGTGTAACCAAAGAAGGAGCAGAGCTCCTGTTACAGGAATTCTCAAAGAGAAAATCAAAGCAGACAGTGAATTAGAAATGTGATGACAAAGAGGAAATCCACCACCACCACACCCCAAAATACAGAAGCCAGGCTGGGCCTGCACTGAGTGACATCAGAACTGCTCTGCATGAGAAGACAAAGAATTTATTGCTTCTGAAAGCATGCAGGGATCAGTTGGCTCAGGGCAGCCTTCAGCTCCTGGTTCCTCAGGCTGTAGATGAGAGGGTTCAGTGCTGGAGGCACCACTGAGTACAGAACTGACACCACCAGGTTCCAGGATGTAGAGGAGGTGGAGGGGGGCTTCAGGTAGGCAAAGATGGCAGTGCTGAGAGACAGGGAGAACACAGCCAGGTGAGGGAGGCAGGTGGCAAAGGCTTTGTGCTGTCCCTGCTGAGAGGGGATCCTCAGCACTGCCCTGAAGATCTGCACATAGGACACCACAATCAACACAAAAAAGAGAAGTAATAAACAGGCACTGAGCACAAGAAGCCAAAGTTCCCTGAGGTAGGATGTGGAGCAGGAGAGCTTGAGGATCTCGGGCACTTCACAGAAGAACTGATCCAGAGCATTGCCCTGACAGGGGCAGGGAAAATGTATTGGCTGTGTGCAGCAGAGCATAGAGAAAGCCACAGCCCCAGGCAGCTGCTGCCAGGTGGAGACAAACTCTGCTGCCCAGGAGGGTCTCATAGTGCAGGGGTCTGCAGATGGCAACGTAGCGATCATAGGACATGATGGTGAGGAGAAAATACTCTGTATCAACTAGGAATAATAAAAAGAAGACCTGGAGAACACATCCTGCATAGGAGATGTCCCTGGTGTCCCAAAGGGAATTGGCCATGGATGTGGGGACAGTGGTGGAGATGGTACCCAGGTCAAGGAGGGCGAGGTTGAGGAGGAAGAAGTACATGGGGGTGTGGAGGTGGTGGTCCCAGGCTATGGTGGCAATGATGAGGCCATTGCCCAGCAGGGCAGCCAGGTAGATGGCCAGGAAGAGGCAGAAGTGCAGGAGCTGCAGCTGCCTTGTGCCTGAGAATGGCAGGAGGAGGAAGTGGCTGCTGGAGCTGCTGTTGGCCATCTGCTGCCTCTGTCCATGGAGACCTGTGCAAGGAGGGAAAGGCAGTGAAAAGTTAGGGCACACTTCTCCGAGACTCATTGTAACCCCTGTCCCTGACCTGCATGAGGAATGGATCAGCTCAGTCCCATCACTACCAACCAGGGATGGTTCATCACAGCTTCAAATGCAGCAGGGACTCAGAATTGCCATGAAGATTCCTCTGGTGTCAGAAAGTGACCAACAGCCCAATCCCAGGGAACAAGAGTCCCATTGTTGGGTTGAAATTCCCCCCAGCATTAGCTTTGCTAGAGCAGCTCAGTTAGAAGCAAATGAAGCTGTATGACAAGCAAGAGCTGCACTCTGCAATGGAATGCAATGAACAGGTACAGAACATACAGGAGTGACAATATGAGACAGGTATTTACAATTAGCACATGACATGAAACCCCCTTGGTCAGAGACCAGGGAAGCTGTTCCTCTGCCTCTAACCCCTACCGACCTGTTCCAAGAGAGAAAGGAGGAGTGGAGAGAGAAAAAAGTAGTGGGTTAGACTTAGCCAAGGCCAGCCAAAGCAGGTGATCTCTCCCCAGCAAAGCAAAACAGCTGAGATCAGAAGAGAAGAGAGAGAATTGTTATGGTACAGCTCCTCTGATTCCAGATATTATCCAATTAATTTGTTTAGAAGAATCTTTTCTTTTCCTTTTCACACCCAAGAGTGATCTATTTATTGTGTTTCTCCTTTTCTGCTCAAAATCTGTAACTAAACTTTAAAGGCATTGCCTAAAACCACCACACCATGGAGAGGTGGAGGAACAGGGAGCAGGCCTGCAGTGCTGCAGAGACAGTGAAGGGAAGAGAGAAAGGCAGAGGGGATGGGGGTGAAGCCTTCTCCTTCCCCAGCTCTGCTCACTGCTGCTCACAGGATGGAACTGAAGGGCTTTGGTCCTCCTTCTCTGTGCACACTCCAGGAGCCTTCAGCTGAGCATCAGCAGCCGAGGTGGAGATGCCTCCAGGAGCTACAGCTGCAGTGTCCTGCACCAACAGCCTCACTGTGTCAGGGACTGCAGTGACTTCTCCTCCAGTGAGCTCTCAGTCACCCTCCTGGTCCTGGATACCTTGAAGCTCTCTCTGCCTTCTCATCTCCCTGAGATCCTCTGGCAGTGTCCTCAGCCCTGCTGTGCTGTGCAGAGGAGCTGCTCCTGGCCAGAGCTGTCTCCGCAGTGCTGCCTGCTTGCCAGCAGCTCCTTCCAGCCCAGGAGTCCAGCCCAATAGAGCAGCAGGGGACCAGCCCAAGGGTCTTATTGACTCCTCTGGTGGCTTTTGGTGCCCTGTAAACCTCAGGGACTGAGAGGAAGCTGATGAAACCTCTCCAGAAGTCAAAGTCAGATTCAAACTCTGAAGTTTCTTCTACCTAATGGGTCCCAGTGAGGCATAGTGGGAAAGGGTCCCCAGGTCTGGTTAGGGCAGAAGGAGACAGTGGATGCAAGGGAAACATCACTGGAGGCACTGAAGCATCTCCAGGCTGTGGGGAGAGCAGAGAACTGAGGCAGTGCTGAGAGGTCAGGACAAGCAGCTCAAGGTGGCTCTGCTGCTGAGCAAACCTGGAGGGGTTTCATTGATCAAAGGGCCAAGCCCTGACCCCCCTGCCCCTGGCAAGGCAGATTCTGTCCCTCACCTGTGGCTCAGGGCTCTGCTAGGGGCAGTGGGGAGAGGGATGAGCAGTGAGCAGGGTAGGACCTTGTCAGGGTTGCTGTGGTTTGCTTGCAAAGAGACAACTCCTGCTGAAAAGGAATGAAAGGTACTTTAAAAGTCAGATGCTGTGCAATAAAAACCTCTCCAATTAGCTGCAGAAACCTTGGCAATAAGGAGAGGTTCAGCAGTATTTAATAAGCCCATGGAGTATTTGGGGCTGATGACATCATCCTTAGGTACTGCCAGGAGACTCTGCCAAGGTACTGCCAAGAAGCCTCTCAAGAAGTCCAAGGCAGAAGAAACTCCAAAGTCCCTTGAAGCACTGATGGCCTCCCTGAGGCTTGTTACTGACAAAGGCTCCCCAGGGACTCGTTAAAGCAGCTTGTTAGAGGCCAGGATTGCAGGGAGACAAAGGCAAAGTACAGGGCAGAAAAACTTGCCTTTGGTCTGTGAAGCAGAAAGGCCAAGCCCTGACCACTGCCCTTCCAATAGAAGAACCTCAAAGCCTCAAAGGAAAGTTTCTTCTCACAGGCCTTGGTGGCAGAGGCAACTGCCAGAGCCAAAGGGTCAAAGACCTTGGACCTGCTGGGCCTGTCAGCCTTGCCAGAGCCCTTGGCCGTGAGATACTCCCCCACCATTACCCAATGGGGAACATCTCCCATGGGAGCAGAGAGGGAAGAAAGAAGAAGAAGAGAAGGACTTTGCAGATGGATTTAGAGGGTGCAGGATATTATGGGTATGAAATAGGCTGTTTCCTGTGTCCATCTTAGTGGGTTGGACCCTCTGGACACAGGAGGTGTAGCTTATGTGGCAGGAATAGAAGGCACCCAGCCTGAACTGCCACAGAAGGCGAAGGGGAAAGTCTGAACACAGCTGGTGACCAAACCAATGTCTTGTGACAACACCAAGAGATTCCAAAACAGGCAGTGAAAGGTGAGGAGAACTTCTCCTGGCTAGCTGATGGAAGGCAAGACTCAAGGTTCTCCAAACAAACAACAGGAAGAAGTGGCTCAGTGAACTGGAAAAACTCAACAGCTAAGGCTGTGCAGTGTTGGCAGACAGGAAAAAGATGACCCCAAGATGTGCTCAAGCACCAGCCAGCAGCAGAGGCCACTTGATTAATACACATCATGGCTTAGATCTTTTCCTTTCTGTGTCCCTGTGCCTTTGAGTGATTGTTTAGGCTTGGTGTCCAGGCACCTCACTCCCCTTTGGTAGCCTGGGGAGGACTCTCTGTTTTTCCTTTGTTGTTCACAGATCTTCTTCCTGGAGTTGTTTGCATTCCTGATTCAAGGGCAGAGCTCTGCTTAGTTCAAGGTTAAAGCTGCCCATGGCCACCTGCTTTACCTACAATTCTTCCTTTTTGCCCAGGGCTCATTCTTTTCTGCAGGGCCCTTTGCAGAAATGAGAATGAACACTGCCAACCCAGGAGTGATCCAAGCAGCAATATTCACAACCCAGTTTGTAATACTCTCATGTCTATGTTTAGAATGATCACTTCAGTGTGTACAGCACAGACCATCACATTCTGCCAGCCCTGACCGGGAGCTGATAACAAAGAACCAACAGCAGCTCGAATTTGCAGGCTGCCATGGCTGACACTCTCCACATCAGTGGCTAATTCAAGCAACACTTTTGATGTTTCCTTGTCTTGTTTGGCAACCACAGATGGCCAGTTCCCTTAGCTGAGCTGCTGCTTTGCTGCAGCAATTTGAAGCAAGATTATCCTGGCTGCTATGTGTTCAGCTTCGTTCCACAAACCTCCATGACCATCTCCTTCAGCTGTTAGGCTAAGCCTGCATGGCTTTGAGGCAAAGGGAGTGTGATTAAAGATCATAGTACTGTATCAGCTCCAGCTCTATGCTGCAGGTACACACAGCTTTCTGCTTGGAAAGTCCCTGAAAGATCTAATTCTTGAGGCTCGAATGGGGCAAAGAGCAAATTATCATCCCACATGTCCTGATGCTCAAAACTCCTTATGGGTGCTACAATTTAGTTTGAAGGCATTTAAATTCCAGGTTGATTTCATGCATGCAGCAGTGCTGCCCAAATGGTTTGCTACCCCATGGAGTTAGTTGATGTGGGTGAGGGCTTGTTTCCATTGATCATGTTGGAGTAGGCCAAGAACAACAAGCAGAGACCCACTGGACCCTGGCACTGTGGAAACACAAGCATAGCCATGGCCCCAGGTCACAAGATCCCAGGGGCCTTCCCAATCAAGGGTCTGTAAATTGCAGAGCCACACTGGGGCCTTTTTTGCCAAAGGATTGCTCACAGACTGCAATGACAAGAGATGAGTTCCTATGCAGGGGTCACACCCCTCTGAGAGATGGTTAAATGATTCATCCATTATGGTGAGTGAAATGTCTGTGCGACATCCACTCCAGCTCTGCCCTGGTTTTGCTGGCAAGTGACCCCATATGGCCGGAGAGGTGCGTGGGGAGGCACTTGTGTCTGTGTGCACACTCCCATGGTGCTCTGCTTCCTGTTTCTGAATATTTCTTGGGGGAGGAGGTTGTCCTTGGGTTATTAAACATGAAGCAGCCATCTTTAGGGAGGTTTCATTCTTACCATGTTGTGCACAGGGCCAGAGAGAACAGGCTCCCATACCGTTATTGCTGCTGCCTTTTTGTGGACAAGTTTTCTTCTAATGTCCCAGCTGCCACATCTGAAACAAGGTTTTCTACATGAACAGCAGCAGCAAACGTTTTCACCAAAGCCTCCACCTGAAAGCAGTGGTGGTGTAGGAGAAGGGTTGTTTTCATAGTTTCAGTCAGGGTTGGAAGGATGACAAGGATCATCTAGTTCAAACCCCCTTGCCAGGGCAGGGACACTCTACACTAGATCAGGCTGGTGAGACCATCCAGCCTGGTCTTAAACACCTCCAGGGATGGGGCCTCAACCACCTCCCTCGACCCCATTCCAGAGCTTCACCACTCTCACAGTGAAGAACTTC